>JADMLD010001607.1:0-223501 GCA_017589585.1 Phylloscopus whistleri | reverse complement strand
GGCTCTGAGGGGTCCCGGGGGGCTGTGGGGCACATCAGCAGCGGGGCACGGCTGGGGGGCACGGACAGGGGGGGCCCACATCCCATCCCGGGGGGGCCCCGGGGACCCCCTCACCGTGGGGAGCTCGGGGGACGATCCCTCCCTGGGGGTCACAATGCGGGGGGCGCCCCCCCCCTCACCGGCCGGGACTGCGGGGGAGACCCCGACCCCGGGGCAGGGGGGCTTGGGTGGGGGGCAAAGCCTTGGGGCAGGGGGGATCCCCGGAAAGGGTCCCCGGGGGGTGCCCCGGTGCCGTGGGGGTGCCGAGGGGTCCCGGGGGGGTTTCGGGGGGTGCCCCGGTGCCGTGGGGGTGCCGAGGATCACAGAGGGGTCCCGGGGGGGTTTCGGGGGTGCCCCCCGTCCGTACCCGCCTGCCCCGGCCACAGCACCTCCAGCTCCACCGTGGTGTTGGAGGTCTCGCCCGACTGCTCGTCCCGCGCCAGCACCTGAGGGGAGGGGGCGCGGGGGGCACAGGGGGAGGTGGTGGGGACGAGGGACGCGCGGGGACGCGCGGGGACACGCGGGGGCGCGCAGGGGGACGGGGAGGTGCCCCCGAGCCTCAGCGTCCTCTCGGTCCCCACCCGTGTCCCCTCCGCGGTGCCGCCCGGCCCTCGGGGCCCCCCCGGTACCCCCGGCCCACCCGGTGCCCCCCGTGCCCCTCAAGCCCCCCAAACCCCCCCAGTGCCCCCCGGTGCCCCTCAAGCCCCCCGTAACCGCCGGTGCCCCCCAAGCACCCCAAGCCCCCCGGTGCCCCCAGTGCCCCCCACGACCCCCAAGCTCCCCCGTGCTCCCCAGTGCCCTCCTAGCCCCCCGTGCCCCCCGTGCCCCTCAAGACCCCCGTGCCCACCCAGTGTCCCCCCGATCCCCAAGCCCCCCGTGCCCCCCGGTGCCCCGCCGTGCCCCCCATGCCCCCCCCCCGGTCACCTGCAGGCGGAAGCTCTGCCCGGGCCGCAGCTGGTCCGCCTGGGCCACCAGGAGCCCGTTGGGCATCACCTGGAACAGCTGCTGGCTCTGGTTGGCGCCGGCGCTCAGCGTGTAGCGCACCTGGGGGTTCAGCCCCTGCGGGGACGGGGGGCTCAGCACCGCTCACCTGGCACCTGCATCGCTGCCGCCACACCTGAGCCTGCGCTGCCCACCTGCGGCCCCGCCCACCCCCCTGTGACTGCAGCCCCTTCCTGACCTCCTGCCCTCACCTTGTCTGCGCCCTCACCTGCGCCCTCACCTGAATCCTCACCTGCACCCCCTGCATCCCACCTGCGCCCTCACCTGCACCCCCTGCATCCCACCTGCGCCCTCACCTGCACCTCACCTGTGCCCTCACCTGAATCCTCACCTGTATCTCACCTGCCCCCTCACCTGCCCCCTCACCTGCATCCCACCTGCCCCCCCACCTTCCCCCTCACCTGCCCCCTCACCTGTATCCCCCTCACCTGTATCCCCCTCACCTGCCCCCCACCTGCCCCCTCACCTGCCCCCTCACCTGCCCCCTCACCTGCCCCCCACCTGCCCCTCACCTGCCCCCCACCTGCCGTGCCCGCTCACCTCGGGGAAGTCGGGGTCGTGCGCGCGCAGGGCCAGCACCTGCCCGCCGAAGGTGAGCAGCAGCGCGGCGCGGCGCGGGGCCGCGGGCACGAAGGCGCGGTACCGGGCCCGGGGGAAGCGCGGCGGGTGCCGGTTCGGGGCCAGCACCCGCACCAGCGCCCGCGCCACCGCGTACTTGGAGGGGTCGTTCACCTGCGAGGCCTGGGGGGCACGGGGGGGCCACGGGGGACATGGGGGGGACACGGGGGGACACGAGGACACGGGGGGACACGGGGACATGGAGGGACAGAGGGGGACACGTGGACACGGGGGGACACGGGAGGGCAGCAGGAAGGGGCGGGGGGCACGGAGGGGGGCACGGTGGGACATGGGGGACACAGAGGGGGGCACAGGGGGCGCGGGGTGTGGAGGGACACACGGACACCCGGGTGTCACCCTCCCGCCGGGACCCCCATCCCCCCGGGACCCCCACCATCCCCGGGACCCCCATCCCCCCGGGACCCCCACCATCCCCCCGGGACCCCCATCTCCCCGGGACCCCCACCATCCCCGGGACCCCCATCATCCCCGGGACCCCCATCTCCCCGGGACCCCCATCTCCCCGAGACCCCCACTATCCCCGAGACCCCCATCCCCCCGAGACCCCCATCTCCCCGGGACCCCCATCCCCCCGGGACCCCCACCATCCCCGGGACCCCCACCTCAGGTTCCCCCACCCCCTGCAGCCCCCCGGGCCCCCCGAGCCCCCCGCCCACCATGACGCTGAGGCAGATCTCGGGGGTCCGGCGGCTGCTCTCCACCGCCCGCAGCAGCGTGATGGCCCCGGTGGCGTTGTCGATGTGGAACCGGCTGCTCTCCTCCCCTGGGGGGGCGCAGGGATGGGGACCCCCGAGACCCCCCCGGGCCCCGCCTGACCCCCGCCCCGGGGCACTGTGGGAAACTCCCCCCGGGGGGGTCCCTGGTGTCCCCCCCTCCCTCCCCGGACCGTCACCCCCTGGTTTGAATGGAGGGCGCCATTAACCCTTTGCACCCCGGTACGGGGGGTGTTTAACCCCTCTGCTGCTGGAGCACCCTTGGGTGCACCAGGGGTTGACCCCCACCCCGCACCCTGCAGCCCCCCCCCCCCAATCCCTTTATTCCATTTGCCCCGATTGGATTGTGCCGACTCGGACCCCCGGCACGGGCACCCCTGGCGGGGGCACCCCCCAGCATGGGGACCCCCCCCACCGCGGGGACCCCCGGCCCTGCCAGGGATTGGGGGGCACAGGGCGGCCCTGAGAACCCCCCCGGGCAGCTCTGCCCACCCACGTCCCCGCCCACCCGCGTCCGTGGCGCGGTGTCCCTGCCCACACCTCTGTGCCTACCTGTGTCCCCGTGTCCCCGTGTCCCCGTGTCCCCCCCGTGTCCCTGTGTCCCCCGTGTCCCTCTGTCCCCCCCGTCCCTCTGTCCCTGTATCCCCCGTATCCCCCGTGTCCCCCTGTCCCCCGTGTCCCCCTGTCCCCCGTGTCCCTCTGTCCCCCCCGTCCCTCTGTCCCTGTATCCCCCTGTCCCCCGTATCCCCCTGTCCCCCCGTGTCCCCCGCCCCGGTACCTGCCAGCAGGGAGTAGGTGATGGCCGCCCGCAGCCCCCTGTCCCTCTGTCCCCCCTGTCCCTCTGTCCCCCCGTGTCCCTCTGTCCCCCGTGTCCCTCTGTCCCCCCCGTCCCTCTGTCCCTGTATCCCCCTGTCCCCCGTGTCCCCCTGTCCCCCCGTGTCCCCCTGTCCCCCCGTGTCCCCCGCCCCGGTACCTGCCAGCAGGGAGTAGCTGATGGCCGCCCGCAGCCCCCTGTCCCCATCCTCGGCATAGACGGCGCCGGGGCTGAAGCTGAGGGGCCCGGCCTGGGGACACGGGGGGGACACGGAGGGGACACGGGGGTGTCCGGCTGAGCCCCGCGGACCCTCCCCCCCGTGTCCCCGCGGTGTCCCCAGGGCCCCGCGCCCCACCTGGAGCTGCCCCTCGGTGACGTTGGCGGTGTAGACGGGGCTGGTGCAGACCGGGGGGCCCTGGGGGGCGCGGGGGGCGCAGGGCAGGAACTGCGGGTACTGGTCATCGCCGTCCAGCACATTGACCCGCACCCGCGCCGAGGCGTTGAACCGCTCCCGGGTGTTCATCTCCTGCAGCCGGGAAACGGGGGCGAGGGGCGCCCCGAAACCGGCTGGGGGGGGCACGGGGGGGCGCGGGGAGCCCCACGGCACCGGGACACCCGGGGAACGGGGACATCGCAGGGAACAGGGACCCTCACGGGACAGGGACCCCCACGGCACGGGGACACTCGGGGACAGCCGGGGACACCCGGGGAACGGGGACCCCCACGGGCAGGGACCCCCATGGAACGGGGATCCCCAGGTCAAGGGGACCTGGAGGGACAGGAGCCCCCAACCCCAGGCAGGGGTAGGGGTCGCGGGGGTCCCGCCGAGGTCCCAGCACGGCCTGGGGGTACCGGGGCGTGCCGGAGGTGCTGGGTGGGGGCGGGGGGAGCCGGGTGGGGGCGGGGCGCGGGCGCGGGCGGGGGGAGGGGGCGCAGGTGGCCCATTAAGGAAATGAGGGGGATTGAGGGCAGGTGACGGGATCACGTCACCCCCAATTAGCGGGGCCGGCGGGGACGGCCGGCGGGCCTGGGGGGGGGGGGGGCGGGGAGGCTGGGGGGGGACCCCCGCCCGTGTGACCCACCCGTGTGACCCACCCGTGACCCCGAGGAGCTGCGGGGGGCACGGGGACCCCGGGGGGGGCTCTGCGGGGGTGGGGGGCGGGGGTGGGTGCCAGGTCCCCGTTCCCGGGGGTGGGCGGGGGTCTCGTGTCAGGGCCCCGCACCGGGGGGCTCGCAGCCGGGGGTCCCACGTGGGAGCGCCACGGGTGAGGGTCCCACGGCCACGGGGACAGCCGAGAGAGGCGGGGGGCCCGCGGCAGGGGCGGGCGGGGGTCTCACCACGGCGGTCACGACCACCTCGAGGTGCCGCCGGCTCTCGAAGTCCAGGGCCCGCGCCAGCACCACGCGGCCGCTGTTGGGGAGGTCGATGCGGAAGAAGCGCGCGTCGGGCTGGGGGCGGGGGGCTCGGTCAGGCCGGCAGATGGCCCCGGGCCCCCCCCGGCGCCCCCCGCCGCCCCCGCCCCGGCTCACCGAGGCCGTGTCGATGACGTACATGAGCGTGTCCCCGTCCGCGTCCTCGGCCTGGGCGCTGAACACCACCGAGTGCACCGGCGCCAGCTGCCCGCGGGCGTCACCGGGGGGCGGCCAGCACCCCCCGGGGTCCCCCGGCACCCCCCGGGCTCCCCAAACAGAGCCTGAGCACCCCCGAACACACCCGGGATTCCCGAACCCCCCCGAACACACCCGGGATTCCCCAACGCCCCCCGCGCCCCCCCCCCAACATCCCTGAGCTGCCTCGTGGGGGTCGCCAAGGTCCCCCAGCCCCCCCCGCGGTCACCAAACACCCCCGATGTCCCCATTGCCACCCCTGGGTGTCCCCATCCCTTCCGGGCACCCAGCCTGTCACAAACGCTGTCCCTGTGCCCGTGCCCATCACCGTGCCCATGGTGGCACAGACCATCCCTGTCCCATCCCTGTGTCCCATCTCTGTCCCATCTCTGTCCCATCCCTGTCCCATCCCTGTGTCCCATCTCTGTCCCATCCCTGTCCCCATCCCTGTCCCGGTGCCCCTCCCTGCCCCATCCCCATCCCCATGCCCATGCCCATGACGTGTCACCCCCCCTGTCCCCAGCCCTGTCCCCGCAGTGCCCGCAGTGCCACTGTCACCTCGCTGACGTTGTGGGTGAGCACGGTGGCCCCCTGGAAGTGGGGCCGGTTGTCGTTCTCATTGAGCACCTGGACGATGATCCGGAACTCCACCTGCCGGGGCCGTGGGGCCGGGACACGGGGAGTGACCGGTGTGGGGCCGGGACACGGGGAGTGACCAATGTGGGGCAGGGACACGGGGAGTGACCGGTGTGGGGCCGGGACACGGGGAGTGACCAATGTGGGGCCGGGACACGGGGAGTGACCGGCGTGGGGCCGGGACACGGGGAGTGACCAATGTGGGGCCGGGACACGGGGAGTGACCGGCGTGGGGCCGGGACACGGGGAGTGACCAATGTGGGGCCGGGACACGGGGAGTGACCGGTGTGGGGCTGAGCCCCCCGAGCCCCCCAGGGTCTCCCCCCAGCCCCCCGGGCCCCCCGAGCCCCCCAGGGTCCCCCCCCAGCCCCCCGGGTCCCCACCGTACCGGGGAGGAGCCGTCCTCGGCACAGGTCAGGGCCACCATCAGCACCGGGGACTCCAGCTCCTGCGGGGACAGGGACAGGGGACACTGGGGCGGGGGTGACACGGGGGCGCCCCGGGGGGACGGGCGGGGGTCCCCGGGCAGGGGCAGGGGGGTCCCAGCTGGGTGGGGGAGGAGCAGGATGGGCTGGGATGGAGGGGGCGGCGGGATGGACGGACAGCGTGAATGGATGGACACGGGATGGACACGGGATGGACATGGGATGGACACTGGGATGGACACGGAATGGACATGGGATGGACACAGGATGGACACAGAACAGACAAGGGATGGACACGGGATGGACACGGGACAGAGACAGGATGGACACATGATGGACATGGGATGGACACAGGATGGACACAGAACAGACAAGGGATGGACACTGGGATGGACACGGGATGGACACTGGGATGGACACAGGCTGGGCAGAAGGAGGAGGATGAATGAACATGGACAGACGATGGCAGACCCAGGAGAGATGGAGTGTGGGTGACAGACACGGGATGGACACAGCTGGGTGTGGGACGGAGGGATGGACACAGGGTGGACACGGGATGGACACAGCTGGGTGTGGGACGGAGGGATGGACACAGGGTGGACACAGGATGGACACAGGATGAATGGAGGATGGACACAGGAAGGACGCAGGTGGATGATGGAGGCAGGGAGGGTGGAAGAGGATGGACACAGGAAGGGTGGAGGATGGACACAGGATGGACACCCTATGGACACAAGGATGGACATGGATGGACACCCGATGGACGCAGGACGGACATGGATGGACACAAGATGGACACAGGATGGGCACAGGATGGAAACAGGATGGGCACAGGATGGACACAGGATGGACACAGGATGGACACAAGGATGGATGCAGGATGGGCACAGGATGGAAACAGGATGGACACAGGATGGACACAGGATGGGCACAGGATGGACACAGGATGGGCACAGGATGGGCACAGGATGGACACAAGGATGGATGCAGGATGGACACAGATGGACAGTGCACACAGGATGGACAGTGGGCACAGGATGGACACCCGACGGACACAAGGATGGACACAAGGATGGACACAGGATGGACACAAGGATGGATGCATGATGGGCATGGATGGACACGGATGGACACGGATGGACATGGATGGACATGGATGGACACGGGTGGACACCCGACAGACACAGGATGGACAGTGGACACAGGATGGACACAAGGATGGACACGGGTGGACACCCAATGGATGCAGGATGGACACAGGATGGACATGGATGGACACGGATGGACACGGATGGACACAGATGGACACGGATGGACACGGATGGACACCCGACAGACACAGGATGGACACGGATGGACACCCTACGGACACAGATGGACACCCGAGGGACACAGGAGGGCTGCAGGGGGCAGGGCCCGCCCGTGCCCCGGCGCTGTCACCTCTCTGTCCAGCGCCCTCCCGGCCGAGACGTTGAGGCGGACGCTGCGCCCGTCCAGGTAGAACCAGGCGGCGTCGGCGCCCACCAGGCAGAGCTGGAGGGCGGCGCCGCCCCCCGCGCCCCCCGCGTCCCCCGGCGGGGGCAGCCGCGCCACCAGGCTGCCGTGCGCGCTGTTCTCCGCGATCTCCGTGAACAGGTTCCCGAAGCCGCTGCAGCCGTCGCCCCGGGCTGCCACCGCCGGTGTTCGGGCACACGGGGGTCCGTGGGTCCCCAGCCCCCCGGAGCCCCTCCGCCCCCGTGCCCTGCCGCCCCCCGCGGGGTCTCTGGTGTCCCCGGGTCCCCGCAGCCCCAGACCGACAGCCCCACCCGCGTTCCCACACCCGGGTGTCCCTTCCCGGACCCCCAGCGCGGCCCCTGGGGTGTCCCCACCCCTTGGTGTCACCCCCCGGACGCCGGTGGGCTGCCAGCCCCAGCTGTCCCGCGCTCCGGTGACATCTTTGTGTCCCCGCCCGGGTCCCCAGGCCCTGCGGTGCCACCTCTCGCTGCTGCCAGGGCCCCCTCCCCACGCCCCCGTGTCCCCATTCCCTGGTGACCTCACCCCCCGGGGCCCCGGCTGCCACTCCCAGGGTCCCCCCCCAGCCCGGGTGGCCCGCTCAGGTGTCCCCCCCGGCCCGCCAGGTGCCCCCGGTGCTCACCTGTGGCCAGGTGCAGCGCCAGGCAGGCGGCCAGGAGCGCCGGGCAGGACGCGGCCGCCATGGGGACACGGGGACCTCGGGGGGCGCCTGTGGCGGGGGGAGGGAGGAGCGGGGCTGCCACCCCCGGGCCCGCGCCCCCGGCCCCGGCCCCTCCAGCCGGGCAGCCCCGGTGACAGCCCCGGCACCCCCCCGAGGTCCCCGTGTCCCCACCCCTGTCCCCCCGCCAGCTCCCCTCTCCTGGCGCCCCCAGCGCTGCCGCCGCTCCGGGGGTCCCCACTCGTGCCGGGGTCCCTGCCCGTGTCACCCCCCGGGCCGCCATCCCCTGTCCCTGTCCCCTTCGGGGTGTCCCTGTCCCCTCCGGGGTGTCCCTGTCCCCGGGGTGTCCCTGTCCCTGGCCCCGGGGTGTCCCTGTCCTCTCCGGGGTGTCCCTGTCCCCAGGGCGCTGTCCCTGTCCCTGGCCCCGGGGTGTCCCTGTCCCTGTCCCCGGGCTGTCCCTGGCCCCTGTCCCCCCTCGGTGTCCCCCCCGTGTCCCCGGGGCTTCTCCCCGCGCCCCCCTCACCGATCCCACTCGCGTTCCCCCCTCAGGCCCCGGGGTCTGCAGGGGGGACCCCCCGCGCGCGGCAGTGGCAGCCATATGGCGCCCCCCCCCCCCAATTAACGCCAGGTAATTAGGGCAGGGGAAGGGGGGGGCGCTCCCCATCTGCCGCCCCAACCGCCCCCGGTGCCGGGGTGGGGGGTCCCCCGCGCTGCTCCCCCCAGGACCCCCGCCCCGGGGGGGGGCAGGGGAGGACTCGGGGGGGCTCCGCTCCCCCCCTGCGCCCCCCGGCTCTCACCCCGCCCGTGCGCCGCCCCCGGGGCCCAGGACCCCCGTGTCCGGGACCCCCCCCCCGCCCCGGGACCCCCTCCCCGGGATCGCGGCCCCCCAAAGTCCCCTCCCCCCGCCGCCCCCTGCCGCCCCCGAGCCCCCGGGGCCCCCCCGGCCCCCGCCCGCCCCCCCCCCCCGTACCTGCCCGGCGCCGCCGCCCCCGGCGCTGCTGCCCCGGCCCGGCCGGACGGGGGGGGCGGGGGCGGGGCCGGAGGGGGCGGGGCCGGGGGCGGGGCCGACCCGGGACAGACCGGGACAGGAGCCTGGCCCGGCCTGGGGCCTGGTACCGGGACAGCGCCGGGACAGCACCTGGGCAGCACCTGGGCAGCACCTGAGCAGCACCAGGACAGCACCTGCAGCACCTGGGCAGCTCCTGCAGCACCTGCAGCACCGGGACAGGGCCTGCAGCACCTGAGCAGCACCAGGACAGCACCTGGGCAGTGCCTGCAGCACCTGGGCAGCTCCTGGGCAGCACCTGGGCAGCTCCTGGGCGGCTCCTGGGCACCGGGACAGGGCCTGGGCAGCACCTGCAGCACCTGCCCTGCCTGGGGCACCGCCTGTGTCCCCTGGGCAGCTCCCACCCTCCTGCACCTCCTGGGTGCCGCTCTCGTCACCTGCCCCGCCCGCCCCTCCCAGGTGTCACCTGCTGGCACCTGCCCTGCCTGGGGCAGCCCCCGCCCTGCCCTCGGCCCCCGCTGCCCTGTTTGCCCCGCCCCGCACCTGCCGTGCCCGGGGTCACCTGCCCCGCTCCCCACCTGCCCGGCTGGCGCTTCTGTCACCTGTGCGTGCTGCCGGGGAGCGTCACCTGTCACCTGCCTGCACCGCCCGTCCTACCTGCCCGAGGGCTCTGCCTGGGGCACTCCCTGCACACCTGGGGTGTCCCTGCACACCTGGGGCACTCCCTGCACACCTGGGGTGTCCCTGCACACCTGGGGCACTCCCTGCACACCTGGGGTGTACCTGCACACCTGGGGCACTCCCTGCACACCTGGGGCACCCCCTGCACACCTGGGGTGTCCCTGCACACCTGGGGCACCCCCTGCACACCTGGGGTGTTCCCTGCACACCTGGGGCACCCCCTGCACACAGCACCTGCCCTGCCGGGCTCTGCACCACCTGCCCGCGCTGCCTGCACAGGTGCGAGCCCAGGGAGCGGCTGTGACACCACTGTGCACACCTGGGAGGGGCTGTGCCGCCCCCTTGCACACCTGGGAGGGGCGGTGACCACCCCCTTGCACACCTGGGAGGGGCTGTGAACCCCTTTGCACACCTGGGAGGGGCTGTGCCGCCCCCTTGCACACCTGCGGCCCCGTGCAGGCCGGGGGGGCGTGTCCCTCCTTGCACACCCGCGTGTCCCCGCTGAGCCAGCGCCGTAATCGGCTTTGGGGACAAAGAGGATGAGCCGGGGGGAGGGGAAGTGACACGGGGGCCACCAAGGGGGGGAGTGCAGGTGTGAAAATGAGGTGAGGGTGTGTGTGCGGGTGTGTGTGACACCTGTGTGTGTGACACCTGTGTCTGTGTGACACCTGTGTCTGTGTGACACCTGTGTGAGTGTGTGACACACCTCTGTGTGTGACACCTGTGTGTGTGCGTGTGCGGGTGTGTGTGACACCTGTGTGTGTGACACCTGTGTGTGTGACACCTGTGTGAGTGTGTGACACACCTGTGTGTGTGTGACACCTGTGTGCGTGTGACACCTGTGTGTGTGACACCTGTGTGTGTGACACCTGTGTCTGTGTGACATCTGTCTGTGACACCTGTGTGCGTGTGACACACCTGTGTGTGTGACACCTGTGTGTGACACCTGTGTGTGTGTGACACCTGTGTGAGTGTGACACCTGTGTGTGTGTGACACCTGTGTGAGTGTGACACCTGTGTGTGTGACACCTCTGTGTGTGTGTGACATCTGTCTGTGACACCTGTGTGCGTGTGACACCTGTGTGTGTGTGACACCTGTGTGTGTGTGACACCTGTCTGTGTGACACCTGTGTGTGACACCTGTGTGTGTGTGACACCTGTGTGTGTGACACCTCTGTGTGTGTGTCTGCAGGTGTGTGTGACACCTGTGTGTGTGTGACACCTGTGTGTGTGTGACACCTGTGTGTGTGACACCTGTGTGAGTGTGTGACACACCTGTGTGTGTGTGACACCTGTGTGCGTGTGACACCTGTGTGTGTGACACCTGTGTGTGTGACACCTGTGTCTGTGTGACATCTGTCTGTGACACCTGTGTGCGTGTGACACACCTGTGTGTGTGACACCTGTGTGTGTGTGACACCTGTGTGAGTGTGACACCTGTGTGAGTGTGACACCTGTGTGTGTGTGACACCTGTGTGAGTGTGACACCTGTGTGTGTGACACCTCTGTGTGTGTGTGACATCTGTCTGTGACACCTGTGTGCGTGTGACACCTGTGTGTGTGTGACACCTGTGTGTGTGTGACACCTGTCTGTGTGACACCTGTGTGTGACACCTGTGTGTGTGTGACACCTGTGTGTGTGACACCTCTGTGTGTGTGTGTGCAGGTGTGTGTGACACCTGTGTGTGTGTGACACCTGTGTGTGTGACACCTGTGTGAGTGTGTGACACACCTGTGTGTGTGTGACACCTGTGTGCAGCCTGGGCTGGGGGAAGGAGTCCCCGCCGAGACGGAGCATGGAACGGGAGGAGCTGTGAGGTCCCTTCGCACCCAAACCATCCCTGCTGGCCTCGGGAAGCCTCTGGAGAGATGGGTCTGGCTCCTCCTCCAGGCCAACAGCAGGGACACAGCTGGACAATAGCAGGGACACAGCTGGGCAACAGCAGGGACACAGCTGGACAACAGCAGGGACACAGCTGGGCAATGGCAGGGACACAGCTGGGCAATAGCAGGGACACAGCTGGGCAACGGCAGGGACACAGCTGGGCAATGGCAGGGACACAGCTGGGCAACAGCAGGGACACAGCTGGGCAATAGCAGGGACACAGCTGGGCAATAGCAGGGACACAGCTGGACAACAGCAGGGACACAGCTGGGCAATGGCAGGGACACAGCTGGGCAACAGCAGGGACACAGCTGGGCAATAGCAGGGACACAGCTGGGCAATAGCAGGGACACAGCTGGACAACAGCAGGGACACAGCTGGGCAACGGCAGGGACACAGCTGGGCAACAGCAGGGACACAGCTGGACAATAGCAGGGACACAGCTGGGCAACAGCAGGGACACAGCTGGGCAACGGCAGGGACACAGCTGGGCAACAGCAGGGACACAGCTGGACAATAGCAGGGACACAGCTGGACAATATCGCTCCGTGGGGAAGGGGCAGAGCCCCGGGCAGGGAAGGGGCAGAGCCCCGGGCAGGGGCGGGCCGTACACCCGGTGATCCCTCGCTGTCGGCGCTGTCGGTGCTGTCCCCGGTGGCTGCACGGGGACACCCTGACATCCCAAACCCCCCCCGATCCCAGCTAACCGGGCTCAGCCCTGCAGCTGCCCCACAGCTCCACCTCGGGGTGCTGGGGCAGCAAACGGGGGTCAGGGAGACCCCCAGCCCCGGCGGGGTGTGGGCAGGAGCTCCGTGTGGGCCGTTCCAGGTGAGGCCCCTTGCGGGCCGGGTGTTTCTGGCTCTGAGAGGTTTCAGCCCGCCGGCAGCTGCCGGGTTTCCCAAGGAAAAGTTCCTCAAGGAAGCTCCTTCTCCAAACAACCTTGGTAAACAACTCTCCTTTCTCAAAACAATCTCTCCCCAGGCGCTGCTTTGCTGTTCCCTGGTTTGACCCAGGGGATTGCAGAGGTGTCGTTCCTGTTCACCAACCATGTCCAGTCTGTATTGGAACAGACACAGACTTATCAAAGGCAGCGAGAATTAGACAGGAAAGCCTTTTCTCTGTGCTCTTCGCCTTCTGAAACACCTGGAGTCTCTCCTCTGTGTTCTGTGTCCCACAGCGACAGCCCCGGACAGCATCCCTGACCCATCCCGGGAGGGCCCTTCAGACCCTTCCCCAGAGCCGGGACAGCTCCAGACCCTTCCCCAGGGCCGGGACAGCTCCAGACCCTTCCCCAGAGCCAGGACAGCCCCAGACCCTTCCCCAGAGCCGGGACAGCCCCAGACCCTTCCCCAGAGCCGGGACAGCCCCAGACCCTTCCCCAGAGCCGGGACAGCTCCAGACCCTTCCCCAGAGCCGGGACAGCTCCAGACCCTTCCCCAGAGCCAGGAGAGCTCCAGACCCTTCCCCAGAGCCGGGACAGCCCCAGACCCTTCCCCAGAGCCAGGACAGCCCCAGACCCTTCCCCAGAGCCGGAACAGCCCCAGACCCTTCCCCAGAGCCAGGACAGCCCCAGACCCTTCCCCAGAGCCGGGACAGCCCCAGACCCTTCCCCAGGGCCAGGACAGCTCCAGACCCTTCCCCAGAGCCAGGACAGCCCCAGACCCTTCCCCAGAGCCAGGACAGCCCCAGACCCTTCCCCAGAGCCAGGACAGCCCCAGACCCTTCCCCAGAGCCGGGACAGCTCCACACCCTTCCCCAGGGCCGGGACAGCCCCCGGGAGCCGCGCTCCCCCGGAGCAGAGGGGCTGTTCCGGAGCCGGGGACAGAGGGGACACCCCCGGGTGGCAGCAGCGGCGGCAGCTCGGGGTGGCACCGCCGCCCCTCCGCGTCCCTCGGGGCCCCGGGGCTCCCGGCCCGGGCCGTTCCCGGCCCCGCTCCGTTATTAAAGCGCTTTTCCCCCTCCGCCCCGGCTCCGCCCGCGTCCCCTCCCGGGCCGGGCGGCCCCGCTCGTTCTCCCTCCCGGCCCCGGCGGCGGAACGGCGGAGACCGCGGTGCTGGGGGGCAGCAACGGCGTTATTGCAGCGTTATTGCAGCGTTATCGCAGCGTTATTGCAGCGTTATCGCAGCGTTATCGCAGCGTTATCGCAACAACAAACGGGGCTCCGGCCCGGGCGGGGCGGGGAGGGGCGGCGGGGACGGAGCGGCCCCGGGCGCTGCGGCCGCCTCGGGCCCCGCGATCCCGGCGGGGAACGAACGCTCCGGGGCCGCGGCGGCCGGGCCGGGATCTGCCGGTGCTCCGGCTCAGCCCAGCTGGTCCCTCAGAAACTGCAGGAAATCCCTGAGCAGGTTACAGAGTTTCACCAGGCTCTGGTAGGGCACCGAGATGAGCAGGAACCGCTCCGGTTCGGGGGTCGGCGTGGCCTCCTCGGGCATCGGGGGGATGTCCGGCTCCGGCAGCAGCTCTGGCTCCGGCTCCGGCACCAGCTCCGGCTCGGGCTCTGGCACCGGTGTGGGCTCTGACACGGGCATCCGTGTCGGCTCCGGCACGGGCACCGTGGTCGGCTCGGGCACCGTGCTCAGCTCCAGCGTTGGCTCTGGCTGCAGCACCGGCACCGTGGTGGGCTCTGGCACCGGCAGCGGCGTCGGCTCCGACGTTGGCTCAGGCTCTGGCTCTGGCTCTGGGGTCGGCTCTGGCACGGGCACTGGCGTTGGCTCTGGCACCGCTATCGGCTCCGGCGAGGGCTCCAGAGTCGCCTCTGGCTCTGGCTCTGGCTCTGGCTCTGGCACAGGCACTGGCGTTGGCTCTGGCACCGGCACCATCTCTGGGGTCGGCTCTGGCACCGGCACCAGCTCTGGGCTCGGCTCTGGCACCGCCGTTGTCTCCGTCACCGGCTCCGCTGTCGAGGTCCCCGCAGACGTCAGGGTCGCTTCTGCCTTGGGGGTGGGGGCGCAGTTGGGCTCCGGCGCCTGCCCGGTGATGTCTGCCGGGCTCAGGCCCGTCTGGATCAGGATCCAGTTGTAGAAGTGCTGGGTGGAGGTGTAGATCCCGGGGTGCCTGGCTCTGTCACAGCCTCTGCCCCAGCTGTTCATGCCCACCAGCCAGTAGTAGTCGGCTCCGTTGTCCTTGCAGACGAGGGGACCCCCGCTGTCCCCCTGTGCCAGGAGAGAGGGCTCAGGGACTGTGGGGGGGCTGCTGCAAGCCCCAGCCCTGGCTCCTCTCTCCCAGCCCCAGCCCTGGCTCCTCTCTCCCAGCCCCAGCCCTGGCTCCTCTCTCCCAGCCCAGCCCTGGCTCCTCTCTCCCAGCCCCAGCCCTGGCTCCTCTCTCCCAGCCCCAGCCCTGGCTCCTCTCTCCCAGCCCAGCCCTGGCTCCTCTCTCCCAGCCCCAGCCCTGGCTCCTCTCTCCCAGCCCCAGCCCTGGCTCCTCTCTCCCAGCCCAGCGCTGGCTCCTCTCTCCCAGCCCAGCCCTGGCTCCTCTCTCCCAGCCCAGCCCTGGCTCCTCTCTCCCAGCCCCAGCGCTGGCTCCTCTCTCCCAGCCCAGCCCTGGCTCCTCTCTCCCAGCCCCAGCCCTGGCTCCTCTCTCCCAGCCCCAGCCCTGGCTCCTCTCTCCCAGCCCAGCGCTGGCTCCTCTCTCCCAGCCCAGCCCTGGCTCCTCTCTCCCAGCCCAGGGCTGGTTCCTCTCTCCCAGCCCAGCCCTGGCTCCTCTCTCCCAGCCCCAGCGCTGGCTCGTCTCTCCCAGCCCAGCCCTGGCTCCTCTCTCCCAGCCCCAGCGCTGGCTCCTCTCTCCCAGCCCAGCCCTGGCTCCTCTCTCCCAGCCCTGGGCTGGCTCCTCTCTCCCAGCCCTGGGCTGGCTCCTCTCTCCCAGCCCAGCGCTGGCTCCTCTCTCCCAGCCCAGCCCTGGCTCCTCTCTCGGGAGCTCTCCCATCTCTGCACGTGGGTCCCAGATGTGCAGAGATGGACAGATGTTCCGGGGTCACATCCACGCTTTGAGCCTGCTGGGGGCACTGGGTGGGCTTTGGGGACAAGGGGACACGGGCCAGGGACCCGCGGGCGGGGCAGGGACAGGCTGGGCTGTGTCGGGGGCGTTTCCCACCTTGCAGGTGTCGATGCCGCCGTGGGGGTACCCAGCGCAGACGTTGTCGGCATGAACGGCCCCCGCGTACCAGCGGCTGCTGTTGCAGAGCTCCGTGTCCATCAGGTGCACCTTGGACTCCCGCAGCACCATGCCTGGGCCCGGAACCGCGGCAGTGAGCCCCCGGCACCGCGGGACCCGTCCCCTCTCCCGGGCACGTCCCCTCCCCTCTCCCGGACCCGGCTCTACCCCTCCCCGAGCCCGGCTCTGCCCCTTCCCCACGGAGCGATCTTGCCCAGCTGTGTCCCTGCTGTTGCCCAGCTGTGTCCCTGCTATTGTCCAGCTGTGTCCCTGCTGTTGTCCAGCTGTGTCCCTGCTATTGTCCAGCTGTGTCCCTGCTATTGCCCAGCTGTGTCCCTGCCATTGTCCAGCTGTGTCCCTGCTGTTGCCCAGCTGTGTCCCTGCTGTTGTCCAGCTGTGTCCCTGCCGTTGCCCAGCTGTGTCCCTGCTATTGCCCAGCTGTGTCCCTGCTGTTGCCCAGCTGTGTCCCTGCCGTTGCCCAGCTGTGTCCCTGCTGTTGTCCAGCTGTGTCCCTGCTGTTGTCCAGCTGTGTCCCTGCTATTGCCCAGCTGTGTCCCTGCTGCTGTCCAGCTGTGTCCCTGCTGCTGCCCAGCTGTGTCCCTGCTGTTGTCCAGCTGTGTCCCTGCTATTGCCCAGCTGTGTCCCTGCTGTTGGCCTGGAGGAGGAGCCAGACCCATCTCTCCAGAGGCTTCCCGAGGCCAGCAGGGATCGTTTGGGTGCGAAGGGACCTCACAGCTCCTCCCGTTCCACGCTCCGTCTCGGCGGGGACTCCTTCCCCCAGCCCGGGCTGCTCCGAGCCCCGGCCCCGTTGGCGTCCTGCAGGCGGACCCTGTCCGCGGCCACTCCGTGTCCCCGGGGTGCCCAGCTGACCCTCGGAGCACACATCCTGTTCGGGAGCTCACCTCTGGCAAAGTTCCAGCCGGCGATGTAGCAGGATTTCAGCTCCGAGACCCTGAGCGAGGCGTCGGGCACGCAGCCCAGCTGGATGTAGTCGCTGCACTCCACGGGCCGCTCCAGCTCCAGCAGGGCGATGTCGTTCCTGGCCGTGGAAGGCACGTAGTGCTGGTGCACCAGGAGCCGCTGGATCCGCCTCACCGCCGCCTCGGGGCCCGGCTGGCTCAGGTCCGGGGCGCCCATCACCACCTCCCACTCGGAGACGTCCGTGACCAGGCGCCTGGTGGGGAGAGGGGTGACAGGAGCAGAGCCGGGGGCTCCGGCGCCTCCCGAGCTTTCCTCCCGCTGC
The DNA here is from genome assembly GCA_017589585.1 of Phylloscopus whistleri. Lineage (NCBI taxonomy): Eukaryota > Metazoa > Chordata > Aves > Passeriformes > Phylloscopidae > Phylloscopus > Phylloscopus whistleri. The sequence goes on along the minus strand of JADMLD010001607.1, from coordinate 206,491 downwards.
CCAAGGGGGGAGAGGGAAGGGGAGAGGAAAGAACCGGGATGGAAGTGGCGCGTGGTGCTGTGCCCTGGGGACCTGTCCCAGCCTGGGGACATCTCTGTCCCTGCCCCTGCTCTGGGGACATCTCTGGGGACATCTCTGTTCCTGCCTGTGGTCTGGAGACATCCTTGTCCCTGTCCCTGCTCTGGGGACATCTCTGTCCCTGCCCGTGCTGTGGGGACATCTCTGCCCCTGTCCCTGCTCTGGGACACCTCTGTCCGTGCCAGTGCTTTGGGGACATCTCTGGGGACATCTCTGTCCCCTCCCATGCTCTGGGGACATTTCTGACCCCTCCCGTGCTCTGGGGACATCTCTACCCCTCTCCCTGCTCTGGGACACCTCTGTCCCTGTCCCTGCTCTGGGGACATCCCTGTCCCTGCCCCTGCTCTGGAGACATCTCTGTCCCTGCCTGGAGACATCCCTGTCCCTGTCCCTGCTCTGGAGACACCTCTGTCCCTGTCCATGCTCTGGGGACATCTCTGGGGACATCCCTGTCCCTGTACGAGCTCTGGGGACATCCCTGTCCCTGTCTGTGCTCTAGGGAAATCTCTGTGCCTGTCCCTGCTCTGGGGACATCCCTGTCCCTGCTCTGGGGACATCTCTGCCCCGCTCCCTGCTCTGGGGACATCTCTGTCCCCGGCCGTGCCCTGTGGACACCCCTGGGTACCCCCGTGTGTCCCCGCCGCCCCTTACCCGGTCCTGGTGAAGCAGTGTGCCACGGTCAGCACCCAGCGGGCGCTGAGCAGCACCCCGGCGCACATGTGCCACGTGCCGTTGGCCCAGGTCACCTGCACGCTGGCCATGCCGGGCCAGGCCCCCGAGGGGACCCGCGTGCCCCCCGCGGCCCGGGCGGGGCCGGCGGCGGAGCTGTGGTCGGACGCCAGGGGCCAGAGCCCGCAGGTGCCTCTGGAAGGACAAAAAACCATCGGTGACCTGCTGGGGACAGCGGGGACAGCGGGGACAGGGGGGACAGCGGGGACAGCAGGGACAGGGACCCCCAGGGGCAGCCCCGAGTGTCCCCAAGCCCCTGGGGACACCGACCTGCAGCTGTCCCAGGTGCCCCCCACGGGCCCGGCCAGGGCCAGCAGGACGAGCAGCCACAGCAAAGCCATCGGTGCCAGCGCAGGTGGCAGAGCCAGGGCAGAGCTGTCACCTCTGGTGCCACCGGCCCGGGCTGATGTCACAGAGGGGTGGGTTCCATCTGCGGGGCCCGGTGGGGAGGGGCAGCTCGGTGTCACGGGGACGTGGAATGTTCTGGACGGGGGGGGGCAGCGGTCACAGCCCCCTGGCACCGGGCTGGGCACAGCTGGAGCAGCCCTGGGAGGGTTTGGGGTGAGAGCTGGGCCTGACCCAGCCCAGAACCCCCCAGTGGGCAGCAGGGGAGGGGGGACACCTGTGCCCAGGTGAGGCCCCACCTGCAGAGCTGCCCCAGCCCCGGGGACGCAGCAGCAGCACCTGGAGCTGCTGCAGAGCCCAGAGAGGCCCCGGAGCTGCTCCAGGGCTGGAGCCCCTCAGCTCCCAGGGAGCCGGGCTGGGAGAGCTGGGGGTGCTCACCTGGGGAGGGGAAGGCTCCAGGGAGAGCTTCCAGAACATTCCAGGGGCTGGAGGGGCTCCAGGAGAGCTGGGGAGGGACAGCTGGGGACAAGGGACAGAGGGCCAGGAGCCAGGGAATGGCTTCCCAGTGCCAGAGGGCAGGGCTGGCTGGGAGCTTGGGCAGGAATTGCTGCCTGGGCTGGGATTGCCAGAGCAGCTGTGGCTGCCCCTGGATCCCTGGCAGTGCCCAAGGCCAGGCTGGGCACTGGGGCTGGGAGCAGCCTGGGGCACTGGGAGGTGTCCCTGCCACGGGAAGAATTCAATAACCAGTAGGAGAGTGATGTTAATTAATGAAAGAGATTTTTATGTCATTTAGAACATAAATTGGTTCAGAACGGACGAGCAGGTGACAAAGTTTTGTCCCGGGGTCTCTGTGGAGGCTGGAATTTTGTTTATCTCGGGGGATTCCGGCCGCGCCAGGAGCAGCCCCGGGCCCCTCCCACAGGGGACAGCGGGGACAGGGCGCGGTCGGGTGGCACTGCCGGACCCGAGGGCTCCCCAGCTCCTCCCCGTCCTTGCCCGGAGGGTTTGGAACACCGAGGGGCCCTTCCCAGAGGGGGACACCCCCCCTTGGAGAGGGGTGCAGGGGCTGGGGGGGGACACAGCGACCGCCGTGGGGACAGCACGGGGCGGGGCGCGACACCGCCGGTCCCGCTGCCCCGGCACCGCCCGGTGTCACCTCCCTGCCCCGGGGGCTCTGCCAGCGACCCCCGCTGCGGGCTGGCACTGAGAGCCCCTCGGGGGGACACGGGGGGAACACGGGGGGACACGGAGGGACACGGGGGGACACTGAGGGACACGGGGGTGACACAGGGGGACATGGAGGGGACACGGGGCGACACGGGGAGGACATGGAGGGGACGCGAGGGGACACGGGGGGACACGGAGGGACACGGAGGGACACGGGGGACACGGGAGGACACGGAGGGGACACGGGGAGGACACGGGGGGACACAGAGGACACGGGGGGACGTGGAGGGGACATGGAGGGACACGGGGGGACACGGGGGTGACACAGGGGGACATGGAGGGGACACGGGGCTACACGGGGAGGACATGGAGGGGACGCGAGGGGACACGGGGGGACACGGGGGACACGGGGGGACACGGAGGGGACACGGGGGGATACGGCGGGGACACGAGGGCACGAGGGGACACGGAGGGACACGGCGGGACATGGAGGGGACACGGAGGGACACGGGGGAACACACGGGGGAACACACGGGGGGACACGGAGGGACACGGAGGGACACGGAGGGACACGGGGGATGCGGGGGGACATGGAGGGGACACGAGGGGCACGGGGAGGACACGGGGGGGACATGGAGGGGACACGGGGGACACGAGGCACTCGAGGGGACACACGGGGGGACACGGGACCGCCGCGCTGTCACCGCCGTGCTGAGCCGGGCCGAAGGCCACGCCCATCAATTGACCACGCCCACATTGATGGTCACGCCCCCTGGGGGACACAGCCGTCTCTTAGCGCGCAGGCCACGCCCCCGCGCCATCAGACCACGCCCCCCCGCCCCGGCCCACGCCCTCGCGTCGCGCGCTGAGGCCACGCCCCTCGCGGGCAAAGCCACGCCCACACCGCGGAACGGCGCGAGCGCACGGCTCCGCCCCGCCGCGTAGCCACGCCCACACATCGCCTAATATGGTACGTGGTACCGCTTCCGTAACCCGTCCTTTTGCTCCGCCCCTGCCGACCGCTTCCGGCGGAAGTGGCGGCGCGGCGGAACCGGCCGGAGGTGAGGGGGGACCGGGAAGCCCGGGAGGTGAGGCCGGCGGGGCCCGGGGGGGTGAGGCCGGCGGGGCCCGAGGAGCCCGGAGGGATCAGGGTGGGAGTCGGGATGGTCCTGAGGGGGTAGCGATGAGGGGCCCGGGTTGGTGTCTGGGGGTCCTGAGGGGTCAGGAGGGGCTCAGGGCGGTGCTGGGGGGGTGACAACGGAGGGTCCGGGAGGGGTTTGGGGGCTGAGTGGTGTCCGGGGGGCAGCGTGGGGGTCCCGAGAGGGGTCCGGAAGGGGGAACTGGAGGGGTGTTCAGAGTGGTGTCCGGGGGGGTCAGGATGGGGGTCTCGAAGGGTCAGGATGGGAGCGCTGGGGGGGTCCAGGATGTGAATCCCGGGGGGTTCAGGATGTGTCTCCCGGGTGTTCCAGGACGGCGGCCCCGAGCAGGCGTGGGCAGGGTGGTTTTTATGACCTTGGCTGCCCCTCTGGTGCCCCGGTGGTCCCGGGGCGCTGCCCCTGCCCATCCCCACCGTGCCTTTCCCCCCCCCCCGCCCTCCTCTCCCCACAGCTCCCCCCCCCCCTCCCCACCATGGAGAAATTCGGGATGAGCTTCGGCGGCGGCCCCAGCCGGAAGGAGCTGCTGGACACCATCGAGACGCAGAAGCAGCAGCTGCTGCGCTTCCAGGCGCGCCTCAAGGACGTGGTGCTGGCCTACAAGAGCCTGCTGAAGGAGAAGGAGGCGCTGGAGGCCGGCCTGAAGGCGCTGGCCGGGCCCCAGGAGGCGGAGCCGCCCCCGGGGGACGGCGAGGACGGCACCCCCAGCCGGGAGGAGGAGGAGGAGGAGGAGGAGGAGGAGGAGGAGGAGGCCGAGCGGCGCCCCCCGCAGCCGAAGGCCCGGCTGGCCACGCTGACGGCGGCGCTGGCCACGCTGACGCGGGAGAAATCGCGCATGGAGGCCTCGTACCGCGCCGAGCGGCGCCGGGTGCGGCAGGAGCTGCGGGAGGCGCAGCGGCGCGGCGCAGAGCTGCAGGAGCAGCTGGCCCGCACCCGCGGGACCCTCCTGGAGCAGCAGCGGGAGCGCGAGCGCGAGCAGGGCGACCACGGCGTGATGCTGCGGGAGCTGCAGGAGCTGCTGCGCGCCGAGAGGGAGGCGCGGCGCGCCGCCGAGGCCGGGCTGCTGCTGCGGGAGGAGCCGGGCGGCGGCGCCCAGGAGCTGCAGTTGCAGCTGCAGCAGCAGCAGCAGCAGGCCCAGGAGCTGGAGGAGCTGCGCAAGGAGCTGCAGGCGGCCCGGGAGGAGAGCGGCAAGGCCGACCCGCGGGTGCAGGAGCTGCAGGAGGAGGTGGCCGGCCTCAAGAACCACTTCCAGCTGCAGCTGGTGCAGGAGATGAAGAAGGTAGATTGGTGGTTGGGAATGAGGGGGTGGTGTGCAGGGGTTGGGGCTGGAGCAGCCAAATTCCCTCTCCTGGTCTCTCTGAGTCTAAAGAGTCCTGGCCTGGATTGGTGGGGTGTCAGTCCTGGGGAGCAGCTCCCTGTGGGATGGAGCAGGGCAGGACAGATTCCCCTTCCCAGCCCCTCAGGTGCCAGGAGGTTTGAAATGAATGGCACAGCGTGCCCAGAGCAGCTGTGGCTGCCCCTGGATCCCTGGCAGTGCCCAAGGCCAGGCTGGGCACTGGGGCTGGGAGCAGCCTGGGGCACTGGGAGGTGTCCCTGCCCTGGCAGGGGTGGCACTGGGGGGGCTCTGGGCTCCCTTCACACCCAAACCAGCCCAGGATTCCAACCCCACAAAACCCCAAAAAGCCAGGACAGGGGGAGGTGTGTCAGGCAGGATTCTCAGGGTGGGGAGGGCCCCTTGCTGGTTTGGAGCAGGTCAGGGACCCCGGGTGTGACCCCAGGTGTGTCCCCGAGCTGCCCTGCCCCCAGGTGTGACCCCAGGTGTGACCCCAGGTGTGTCCCCGAGCTGCCCTGACCCCAGGCGTGTCCCCAGGTGTGCCCCCAGGCGTGTCCCCGTGTGTGTCCCCGAGCTGCCCTGACCCCAAGTGTGACCCCAGGTGTGACCCCAGGTGTGTCCCTGAGCTGCCCTGACCCCAAGTGTGTCCCCAGGTGTGCCCCCAGGCGTGTCCCCGTGTGTCCCCGCGTGTCCCTGACCCGCCCTGACCCCCCTGTCCGTGCTCAGACCGCCCAGGCCGAGGAGCAGCTCCGGCAGCGCTCGCAGCGGGAGGAGCAGCGCGTGGCGCAGCTGGAGGCGCAGGTGGCGCAGGTGTCGCAGCTGCTGGGCACCTACGAGCAGGCCAAGCAGAGGGACCAGGGCACCATCCAGCGGCTGAAGGAGCGCCTGGCGCAGCTGGACCTGGAGAACAAAACCCTGGCCCTGGCCGCCTCCAGCCGCTCCCTGGGCGAGGCGGCGGTGGAGGAGGCCACGCTGGACGTGTCCCTGCTGAAGGAGAAGATGGAGAAGCTGCGGAAGCTGCTGCAGGCGGCGGCCGGGCAGGGCCCCGAGGAACCGCCCGAGCCGCCCCCGGGCGCCGGGGACAGCAGCAACGGGGACAAGGGCGGGGGCGGGCCGTGCCAGCAGGAGCTGCGGCAGCTGAAGGACGAGTTCGAGCGCTACAAGGTGCGGGCGCAGCAGGTGCTGAAGAGCAAGGCCGGCAAGGACGTGGGGCTGGCCCAGGAGCTGGAGGAGGCGCGGCAGCAGCTGGCCCAGCTGCGGGAGGAGCGGGCGCGCCTGCAGCTGGAGGCGGAGGAGGCGGAGCGGCGGCGGCAGGAGGAGCGGGAGGCCGGCAGGCGGGAGCTGCGGGAGCTGCAGCAGCTGCACCGGCAGGAGCTGGAGCGCTGCCAGCTGCAGTTCCGCCAGCGGGCGCTGCGCCTGGAGGAGGAGATGCACAAGCAGCGCGACCGGGCGCTGGCCGTGCTGGCCGAGAAGGACCGCGAGCTGGAGCGGCTCCGCGCCCCGGCGCCGCCCCACGGCCACAAGGGCTCCTCTTCCTCCTCCTCTTCCTCCTCCTCCTCCTCCTCCTCCTCCCGGGACGGCCCCGCCGAGCTCCCCGGAGGCGGCGGCTCCTCCTCGGAGATCCTCCCGCAGGAGCTGCAGCCCTGCCCGGGCTCCGAGCCCACCTTCATCCTGTACGCCGAGCAGCTGGCGCGCAAGGAGGTGGAGATCGCGGCGCTGCGCAAGCAGCGGCACCGGCTGGAGGCGCAGCTGCACCAGCTGCAGGGCCGGGCGCTGGCCGAGGAGGAGCGGCACCGCCAGGAGGCCGAGGAGCTGCGGGGCCAGCTGCAGAAGAGCTGCCGGGACAAGAGCAGGGAAGGGGCCAACCTGGAGTACCTGAAGAACGTGGTGTACCGCTTCCTGACGCTGCCCGACGCGCGGGGCCGGCAGCAGACGCTGACGGCCATCCTGGCCATCCTGCACTTCAGCCCCGAGGAGAAGCTCAGCATCGCCAAGAGCTCGGCCCACGGCTCCTGGTGGCCCCACGGCAAGAGATGAGGGGTGGGTTTGGTTCCCCCTTTTTTTTTGTCAGAGCTCCTGGCTGAGGGCTGGGGCAGACCCGGGGCCAGCCACGCCTGGGGCTCCCCTGGGTGTTCCGAGCTCCCCTGGGTGTTCCGAGCTCCCCTGGGTGTTCCGAGCTCCCCTGGGTGTTCCCCTGGGTGTTCCGAGCTCCCCTGGGTGTTCCGAGCTCCCCTGGGTGTTCCCCTGGGTGTTCCGAGCTCCCCTGGGTGTTCTGAGCTCCCCTGGGTGTTCCGAGCTCCCCTGGGTGTTCCAAACTCCCCTGGGTGTTCCCCTGGGTGTTCCGAGCTCCCCATTGCAGTGGGGTGGTGCCAACCCTCCCAGCCCCAAAGCCTCTGCCCTGGGGATTGGATCCCAGCTGGGGTTTGATCTGAAAACCACGGAGCTGAAGGTGCTGAGCCTTTCCTGAAAGGGGATTTAAAAACGGTGCCTCCCTGCCAGGCCTGGGGTCCAGTGGGATTCACTTGGATCCTCAAGCTCCAGCCAGGCTGGTGACTCAGGAGATGGAAGGGGAGGTGGGAAGAAGAAGAAGAAGCACTTTAGGTGGAGCTGAAACAGCACCAGGGCCTGGAGGGCTCAGGCAGATGGGGCTCAGGGCAGGAGATCTGGGGCATTTCCCCCTCAGGATCTTTCCCAGAGCCAGATTTATCCAGTGGGTGCAGCTCCAGGCTCACCCAGGGGCTCAGGGCAGGAGGTCTGGGGCATTTCCCCCTCAGGATCTTTCCCAGAGCCAGATTTGTCCAGTGGGTGCAACTCCAGGCTCACCCAGGGGCTCAGGGCAGGAGGTCTGGGGCATTTCCCCCTCAGGATCTTTCCCAGAGCCAGATTTGTCCAGTGGGTGCAACTCCAGGCTCACCCAGGGGCTCGGGCTCTCCCTCCTTCCCAGGGAGCCCCTCTGGCTTGTCAGGGGTTCCAGGAGGGATCTCCCTGGGGGTGATTCCCATCCCGAGGCACCCTGAGGGGGAATCTGAGCTGCCTGGGAGCTGGGAGCAGAGGAGAGGCTGAGATGAGAGCCCTGCAGGGTCCCTGAGGGTCCCAGGGAGGTTTGGGGCTGCTCCTGCCGGGGTGGGAGCAGCAGGGAGGGACAGGAGGTGGCAGGGACAGCCTGGCCAGGGCTCAGGAACCTTGAGGTTCTCCTGAGTTCTTGGGAACTGGTGAAAGAAGGAAGCCAGGACACCCTGAAGTGCCCTGGGCTGCTCTGCTGGCAGAGCTGCCTCCCTGGGTTTGGCTCTTCCCAGCTCTGCCCCCCTGGACCCTCCAGAGCCTCCTGGGTTTTCCTGCCCTGTGTTTGGGGTTAATCCTGGCTGCTAAAGCCGGGCCCAGAGACAGGGGCAGGTCTGGATTAACACCCAGGGGTCCTGGGGCTGAGCCAGGAGCAGCTCCGGGGGCAGCTCCTGGTGCTGCAGTGCCCAGGGAGCCTTGGGAAGGGTCTTGGCACAGGGACCCCGGGAGGTGGCAGCTGGCAGTGCCAGGGACAAGGACAGGGACCCTGGAGTGCCACAGCCACCCCAGGGACAAGGACAGGGACCCTGGGATAGACATCCCTCCTGCCACAGCCACCCCTGGCACTGCCAGGGACAAGGAGAGGGACCCTGGAGTGCCACAGCCACCCCAGCAGTGCCAGGACAAGGACAGGCACCTGCAGTTCCCCTCCTCTCCCCCTGGCTGCCCTGCTGCTGTCAGCAGCCTGGTTCCCTGGGTTCCCTCCTGGCCAGTGCAGCCCTTGGTGCCAATTTCTCCTCCCAAAAACTCCTCAGGGAAAAGGTGCCCGGGGGCAGAGCCCGTCCCTGCTGGGAGGGGGGCACAGCTGAGCCCCCCTGGGCTCCATCCAGGGGTGTTCCCATGGGAGGGGGGCACAGCTGAGCCCCTCCTGGGCTCCATCCAGGGGTGTTCCCATGGGATCCAGGGGTGTTCCCATGGGATCCAGGGGCTGCCCTGCTGGGGGAACTGGGTGGGACTGGGAGAGTTTGGTCCCAGGAGTGCTTGAAACGCTCCCTGAGGGTGGAAGTGCCGGCTCAGCCCAGTTTGGGAAGGTTGGATCCAGGGGTGGCTCCAGCTCCTGCCCTGGAGCCGTTCCCAGGGCTCCGGGGGAGCTGCAGCCTCCTCCTTCTCGGGCTGAGGGGTGGATCCCTGCTCTCCTCAGGGTGGAGTGACCCGGGGTGGGTCCAGGGGTGGTGGGGACCCTGTGGGGCCAGCTGGGAGCAGGGGGACAGAGTGGGGACAGCAGGGACATGGCAGGGACAGGGACAGGGTCCAGCAGGGAGGACACAGATCCATCCCGGTGCCTCTGTGTGTCCCTGGCAGAGGAAGATGAGGATGAGGACGCTGCTGCTGGGGAGTGTCTCCAGGAGTGCCCAGCTCCGTGTCCCTGTCACCCTCCTGCAGCTCCCGGTGCCATTCCTCCCTCTGCTCCCTCCTTCCCTCAGACCCTCCCCACCTCCCTCCCTCCCTCTCTCCCCTCAGCCAATATCCCTGAAATAAAAGCAAAATTCCCGTTTGAGGGGACTCTGGTGCCTCCTGGGGGTGGGATGGGCGCCGCTTGGGGATTTTTGCTGGGTGTTAGAATATCCTTGGGTTTAAAATCATCACAGAATTGCTGAATCCTGCGATTTCTCTGCACCACGAGGAGCCCCGGCTGCTCTCCCGGCGCTGTTCCCTCATTCCCGCTGTGCCCGGGGGGCAGCCCAGCGCTCGGGGGCCGATCCCTCCCCGCTCCGGGGGCTGGCGCGGCGCCTCCTGCTCCCCTGGGAGCTCTTGATGCTCCCCTGGGAGCTCCTCCTGCTCCCCTGGGAGCTCCTCCTGCTCCCCCGGCAGCTCCTGCCGCCCCGGCCGGGCAGGTTCCTCCGGCTGCGCCGTGCCCGTGTCCCACAGGCGGGCGTGGAGCGAGCCCGGGCAGCGGCGGCGGCGGCGGCGGCTGCTCCCATCCCATCCCTCCCATCCCATCCCCTCTTCTAATCCTCTTTTTGTATCCCCCACCTCATCCCATCCCAAATCCCATCCCAAATCCCACCCCATCCCATCCCGGGCTGCTGCCGGGAGAGCCGCGGCCCCGCAGCGCCCCTGGCCATGGCCGAGCCCCCGGAGCAGCCCCCGGAGCGGCCCCCGGCGCTCTCGGATCCCCAGGTAAAGGCTCGCGGGGCTCTCCGGGGCTCTCCGGGACAGGCTGGGCCGAGCGCTGCCCTCCCCTCCCCACAAACCCTGCCCGAGGGAGCTCCCCCCCCAGGCGGGATTTGGGGCTTCGGGGACCGGCCCGAGGTGGCCACGGTGGGGTGGCAGCCGGGCCGGGCGCTCGCCGGGGCCGGAGCGGCTCTCCCGGGGCTCCGGCCCCGCCGCTCGCCGCTGTGTCCCGGGGCCGGAGCGGCTCTCCCGGGGCTCCGGCCCCGCTGCTCGCCGCTGTGTCCCGGCTCCGGTTCCTCCGGAGGCGCCGTCGGGAGCCGCTCCCAGCGCGGCCGCGGGCGGGACGCGGCGGCTCCTCGGCCCTGCCCGGCCCCGGGAGAGGGAATCTGAGCAGATCCCAGCGGGAAAAGTCGGGAAAAGCTCCCGGGGAAACCCCAGCGCCTGCAGCCCCCGGCGCCTCCATCCCCGGCAGCGATGGGAACGCCTCTGCTGCGCTTCCCGGGCACGGACCGAGGGGGAAAGGGTACCGCCGTGCCCGGGGTCCCGCATCCACCCCCGGGGGGCTCGGGGGGGCCCCGCTCCCGGCCCAGCGCTCCCCCCGTGCCTCCCGCAGGTGCTGGCGCTGGCGGGCGTCACCCTCCCGGCCGCGCTGCTCAGGTGGGTCCTGTCCCCCGTCCCTCGGCCTGGGTGGCACCTGGGGGTGGCAGCGGCTCTGCGGGGACACTGATCACCCACCCGCCCCGTCCCGTCCCGTCCCGTCCCTGCAGCCTCCTGGGCAGCGGGTCCGTGCTGGCGGCCACCTCCTGGCAGGGGCGCTGCTGCCACGTCCAGGTGAGTGCCACTGGCTGGTGGCAGTGTCACTGGTGCCACGTCCAGGTGAGTGTCACTGGCTGGTGGCAGTGTCACATCCAGGGGAGTGTCACCGGCCGGTGGCAGTGTCACTGCTGGTGGCAGTGTCACATCCAGGGCAGTGTCACCGCTGGTGGCAGTGCCACATCCAGGGCAGTGTCACCGGCTGGTGGCATTGTCACTGCTGGTGGCACTGTCACATCCAGGGAGTGCCACCGGCTCCCCGGGACACAGGGCCGGCTCTGGCCCGAGCTAAGCCCGAGCTAAGCCCGAGCCAGGGCCGGGCGGTTTGAACCCCGGCCGGGGGCAGCAGGTGCGGGATGCCACCCCCGGCCCTCGCCCCGGCCCCCGGCTCCGGGCCCGGCCCGGGCAGGGCTGCGGGTTCTCCCGGGCGCTGCTGCGGGCCGAGCTGAGGCGCTGCCGTGCCCGGAGCTGAGGCGCTGCCGTGCCCGCAGCTGCGGCCGCTGTTCCTGCTGGCCCTGGCGGATTTCCTGGGCGCCGCGGCGCTGCTGGCCACGGGCACCGTCCCGCTGCTGCCGCCGCCGCTCTCCGTGCCCGCCGCCGCCGCCTGCCCCTACGGGCGGATGCTGACCACGGTAAGGGGGCACCGGGACGGCTCCGCCGGGGCTCGGGGTGTCGGTGGAAGGCCCGGACACAGCCGGGTCCCCTCTCCCTTCCCCTCTCTCTCCCCCAGACCTCCTTCTCCGCCTCGTTCCTCATGCTCGTTGTTTACGCCTACGAGTCGCACCGCGCCGTGCTCGGGGGGCGAGCCCGGCCCCCGGCAGCGCTGCAGGTCCGAGCCCGGCCCGGGCACCGCCGGGGACCGGCCCGGCCCTGGCAGGACGGGGGATCCGGGGCAGCCCCTTTTGCTGCCGCCGGGAACTCGGGGTTGTTCCCCCGCGGCCCCGGCTGACGGCGCTGCCCCCGCAGGAGCGGAGCCGCTGCCTGGAGAGCGCCCGGCAGGGAATTCCCTACCTGCTGGCCTGGTAGGTGCCGAGCGCCGGCCCGGCCCGGAGCGCCCCGGTGCTGCCGGGGCTCCGACTCCCGTCCCTCCCGGGGCTCCCGGGGCTCTCACTCCCGTCCCTCCCGTCCCTCCCGGGGCTCCCGGGGCTCCCGGGGCTCTCACTCCCGTCCCTCCCGGGGCTCCCGGGGCTCTCACTCCCGTCCCTCCCGGGGCTCCCGGGGCTCTCACTGCCGTCCCTCCCGGGGTTCCCGGGGCTCTCACTCCCGTCCCTCCCGGGGCTCCCGGGGCTCTCACTCCCGTCCCTCCCCGGTCCTGCCGGGGGTCCCGGGGCTCTCACTCCCGTCCCTCCCGGAGCTCCCGGGGCTCTCACTCCCGTCCCTCCCGGGGGTCCCGGGGCTCTCACTCCCGTCCCTCCCGGAGCTCCCGGGGCTCTCACTCCCGTCCCTCCCGGGGCTCCCGGGGCTCCCACTCCCGTCCCTCCCGGGGCTCCCGGGGCTCTCACTGCCGTCCCTCCCCGTCCCTCCCGGGGCTCTCACTGCCGTCCCTCCCGGGGCTCCCGGGGCTCTCACTCCCGTCCCTCCCGGAGCTCCCGGGGCTCTCACTCCTGTCCCTCCCGGGGCTCCCGGGGCTCTCACTGCCGTCCCTCCCGGGGCTCCCGGGGCTCTCACTGCCGTCCCTCCCCGTCCCTCCCGGGGCTCTCACTGCCGTCCCTCCCCGTCCCTCCCGGGGCTCTCACTCCCGTCCCTCCCGTCCCTCCCGGGGCTCTCACTCCTGTCCCTCCCGGGGCTCCCGGGGCTCTCACTCCGTCCCTCCCGGGGGTCCCGGAGCTCTCACTGCCGTCCCTCCCCGGTCCTGCCGGGGGTCCCGGGGCTCTCATTCCCGTCCCTCCCGGAGCTCCCGGGGCTCTCACTCCCGTCCCTCCCGGGGGTCCCGGGGCTCTCACTGCCGTCCCTCCCGTCCCTCCCGGGGCTCCCGGGGCTCTCACTCCCGTCCCTCCCGTCCCTCCCGGGGCTCCCGGGGCTCTCATTCCCGTCCCTCCCCGAGGCTGCTGCCGGCGCTGACGCTCCTGGCTCAGCTGCTCGCCCGCGGCTCCTCCGCCGCCTCCATCGCGCCCGTGCCGCCCTGGGCCGGCTCCAACGCCTCCTTCGGCCTTTACTGCTCCAGGTAGGGCCCCTCCGCCCCCGCCCGGGGCTCCGCCGCGGCCCCGCGGCACCGGGGGAGGCGTGGGGACCACCGGCCCCGCTCTGTCCTTGCAGCTGCCTCCTCCTGATCCGCCCCAGCCAGGACATCTGCACCCAGGTGGGCGCTGCCCCTGCTCGCTGCGGGGCTCCTGGCCCGTTCCTGACCCGTTCCTGCCCCATTCCTGTCCCGTTCTTGTCCCGTTCCTGTCCCGTTCCTGTCCCGTTCCTGACCCATTCCTGTCCCGTTCCTGACCCGTTCCTGTCCCATTCCTGCCCCGTTCCTGCCCCGTTCCTGCCCCATTCCTGCCCCATTCCTGCCCCATTCCTGCCCCATTCCTGTCCCGTTCCTGACCCGTTCCTGCCCCATTCCTGTCCCGTTCTTGTCCCGTTCCTGTCCCGTTCCTGCCCCATTCCTGCCCCATTCCTGCCCCATTCCTGACCCGTTCCTGGCCCGTTCTTGTCCCATTCCTGTCCCATTCCTGCCCCATTCCTGCCCCATTCCTGTCCCATTCCTGTCCCGTTCCTGTCCCGTTCCTGTCCCATTCCTGTCCCGTTCCTGTCCCGTTCCTGTCCCATTCCTGCCCCATTCCTGTCCCATTCCTGTCCCGTTCCTGTCCCATTCCTGTCCCATTCCTGTCCCATTCCTGCCCCATTCCTGGCCCGTTCCTGGCTCCGGGGGTCTCTGGCCCGGCCCCGCTCACCTCCCCGCTCATTCCCAGTCCGGCGCGGGGCAGAACGCGGGGCTGGAGGAGAAAATCATCTTCCTGCTCTACCTGCTGCTGGTGCTGGGCTGCTGCTCGGTGAGCTCCGGGCTGCGGCGGCGGGGCCGGGGGGGCCGGTCCCCAGCGCCGCGCTGAGTCCCGGGCCTCCCGCAGCTCCTGTACCGGCGGGTGCGGCTCCGGTGCCGCGGGAAGGCGGCGCTGCCGCTGCTGAGCCGGGGCAGGGACGGCGGCGTCGGGGCCGGGAGCGGCCGCAGCGTCAGCAGAGCCTCGCTGGGCTTCCAGGGGCTCTTCCTGCTCTGCTGGACGCCAGGCAAGGCCCGGGGGGGGTCCCAGAGCCCCCCGGCCCTGCAGGGTCACATTTGGGGTGTCCCAGAGCCCCCCATTCCTGCAGGGTCACATTTGGGGTGTCCCCAGCCCCCCCAGCCCTGCAGGGTCACATTTGGGGTGTCCCAGAGCCCCCCAGCCGTGCAGGGTCACACTGGGAGTGTCCCAAAGCCCTGCAGGGTCACATTTGGGGTGCCCCCAGCCCCCCCGGCCCCGCAGGGTCACATTTGGGGTGTCCCCAGCCCCCCCAGCCCCGCAGGGTCACATTTGGGGTGTCCCCAGCCCCCCCAGCCCTGCAGGGTCACGTTTGGGGTGTCCCAGAGCCCCCCCAGCCCTGCAGGGTCACATTTGGGGTGTCCCAAAGCCCCCCATTCCTGCAGGGTCACATTTGGGGTGTCCCAGCCCCCCCATTCCTGCAGGGTCACATTTGGGGTGTCCCCAGCCCCCCATTCCTGCAGGGTCACATTTGGGGTGCCCCCAGCCCCCCCAGCCCTGCACGGTCACATTTGGGGTGTCCCAGAGCCCCCCAGCCCTGCAGGGTCACATTTGGGGTGTCCCAGAGCCCCCGGCCCCGCAGGGTCACATTTGGGGTGTCCCAGAGCCCCCCCATTCCTGCAGGGTCACATTTGGGGTGTCCCCAGCCCCCCATTCCTGCAGGGTCACATTTGGGGTGTCCCAAAGCCCTGCAGGGTCACATTTGGGGTGTCCCAGAGCCCCCCGGCCCTGCAGGGTCACATTTGGGGTGTCCCAAAGCCCTGCAGGGTCACATTTGGGGTGTCCCCAGCCCCCCCAGCCCTGCAGGGTCACATTTGGGGTGCCCCCAGCCCCCCCAGCCCTATGAGGGCCGCACTGGGGGGTCCCACCAAGGAATGTCCTCCCGTGTCCCTCCTCAGCCTTCCTCCTCACCATCCTCTCCTTCAGCACCATCAGCCCCGCCTCGCTCTTTGCCCTCTACGTGGCCACGGTGAGTGAAGCCCCCGCTCCGTGTCCTGTGCCATCCCCCGCGGGAGCTGTGCCAGCCCCTGGGGACACCCCGGGCACGGGCCTGCCCGGCCCCGGGCCCAGCCCGGCCCTTCCCTCGGGGGTTGGGGTTGGGATTTCAGCCCTGGGCTCTTCCCGGGGGCTGCATGTGCTGGAATTGGCCACGCCAAGAGGGAAATCCCCCCGTGCTCTGTGCCACCCGTGTCCCTGTGCCACCCCCGGGCCCTGTGCCACCCCTGTGCCACCCCCGTGCCCTGTGCCACCCCCGTGCCCTGTGCCACCCCTGTGCCACCCCCGTGTCACTGTGCCACCCCTGTGCCCTGTGCCACCCCTGTGCCACCCCTGTGCCACCCCCGTGCCCTGTGCCACCCCCAGGCCCTGTGCCACCCCCGTGTCCTGTGCCACCCCTGTGCCACCCCCGTGTCCCGTGCCACCCCGTGCCCTGTGCCACCCCGTGTCCCTGTGCCCTGCTGTGCCCTGTGCCACCCCGTGCCCTGTGCCACCCCCGTGCCCTGCTGTGCCCGCGGGAGCCCCGAGCCTGTCCCCGTGTCCCCAGGCGCTGGGCGTGTCCCTGCAGGGTTTCCTGCACAGCCTGCTCTACGGCTGGCTGCGGGAGAACTTCCGCCGGGAGGTGCTGGCCCGGAGCCCCTCCCCGCGCAGCCCCGGCGGGCTCAAGGATTTCTACGATGACTCCCTGGGGGCTGCACCCTGAGATCCCTGAGCTCCCACCCCATGGATCCCACCCCATCCCATCCCATCCCATCCCATCCCATCCCTGGGGGCTGCACCCTGAGCTTCCACCCCACCCCATCCCATCCCACCCCATCCCATCCCACCCCATCCCATCCTCATCCTCATCCTCATCCTCATCCTCATCCTCATCCTCATCCCATCGTCATCCTTATCCCTGGCCCTGTTCATCCCCATCCTCTCCCCACCCCATTCCTGGGGGCTGCTCCCTGAGCTCCCACCCCATGGATCCCACCCCATGGATCCCACCCCATGGATCCTACCCCACCCCATCCCATCCCATCCCATCCCATCCATCCCATCCCATCCCATCCCATCCCATCCCATCCCATCCTCATCCTCATCCTCATCCTCATCCCTGGCCGTGTTCATCCCCACCCCACCCCATCCCAGGTGGGATTCGCACGTTCCCAGCAGCTCAGGGAATCCTGGAACGCTTTGGGTGGGACCCCCGAGCCCCCCCAGTGCCGCCCCTGCCCCGGCCCCGGCAGGGACACCTCCCCCGGCTCCCAGCCCCGGCTGTGGCCCCTCGGTGCCTGCAGCGCTTTGGGGAGGGCCCAGGTGGGGCTGGGTGGGTCCCACACCTGCAGCCCCTCCCGGCTGGAGACCCCCCCAGGTTCCAGCCCCTGCTGGGTGCAGACCCCCAGGGATGGGGCACAGAGCCCTGGAGCCACTGGGGCTGGAGAAGGAGCCCCGGCTGCCCCTGGGTGGGCACTGGGGCTGGGAGCAGCCTGGGGCACTGGGAGGTGTCCCTGCCCTGGCAGGGGTGGCACTGGGGGGGCTCTGGGCTCCCTTCCCACCCAACCACCCCAGGATTCGGGGATATTTTGGCTGCAGGAGACGGGCTCTGGCCTCCCTGGGGGGATTGCAAAGCCACAAACATCCCCGAGGGAGACGTTTGGGGTTCCAATGGTGCTGTCCCCGCTGCAGCAGGGGGTGCAGAGCCCTGGGGGGAGGTGGCACTTGGGGACAGGTCAGGGGTGGCCTGGGCACTGCTGGGAATGGTTGGGCTCTGTGGGATCCGAGGCTTTCCCAGCCCAAACCCCTCTGTGACTCCTCGGGAAGGGCAGAGGGACACAGAGCACCCATGGGTGCTGGGCTGGGCACTCTGAACCCCCCGGGATGGCCACGAGTGACCCAGAGCAGGGACAACCACCATTCCCAACCCAATAAACCTCCCCAGGCTCCAATCCAGGACCCACTTTGGCTCCGGGGTGTTTTTTACAGGAGGGTTTGGGGCCTCAGGAAGAGTTCAGCCCCCTCTGAGCCCCCAAGAACGGGCAGGGACTGGTGGGAAGGGCACAGCTGCACTGGGAGCACTGGGAGCACTGGGGGCACTGGGAGTGCTGGGGGAACTGGGGGCACTGGGGAGCACTGGGGGCACTGGGAGCTCTGCGGGGACACTGGGAGTACTGGGAGCACTGGGGACACTGGAGAGCACTAGGGAAACTGGGGGCACTGGGGGCACTGGGAGCACTGGGGGCACTGGGGGCACTGGGGGCACAGGGGGCACTGGGAGCACTGGGGGCACTGGGAGATCTGGGGGACACTGGGAGCACTGGGGGCACTGGGGGCACTGGGCAGGGCAGCAGAGCCCCTTCCTGCCCCGTTCCTGCCCCATTCCTGTCCCGTTCCTGCCCCATTCCTGTCCCGTTCCTGTCCCGTTCCTGGCCCGTTCCTGTCCCATTCCTGGCCCATTCCTGTCCCATTCCTGTCCCATTCCTGCCCCGTTCCTGTCCCGTTCCTGACCCGTTCCTGCCCCATTCCTGCCCCGTTCCTGTCCCGTTCCTGCCCCATTCCTGCCCTGTTCCTGCCCCGCTCCTGTCCCGTTCCTGCCCCGTTCCTGGCCCGTCCCAGCTCGGCCCAGGCTGCCGCCATCAGCTTCTCCAGGTTTTATTGGGGAGGGGCCGGCAGGAGCCCCGGCAGTGCCTCGGGCAGAGCCCCGGTGTGTCCCCGGAGCTCAGGCCGGGTTTTCAAGCAGAATAAATGGGATTTCTCTGGGGCCGGCTCCTCCCAGCAGCCACTCCCGGGCACTCCGGGGAGCTCTGAGCCCCGCGGGTGCTCCAGCCCCTCCTTGGCTCTGCCCTGGAGAAACAGAGCAGCGTTCCGCGTCCAGAAACTCCTCCTCATCCTCCTGCTGCTGCTGCTGCTCCCCCGGCTGTGCAGGGACAGGGACGATATCGTCGCCTCCTCTGTCCCCTCCTCCTGGCCCTCAGCAGCTCCGCTGTCCCGGGCACAGCCCCCGGGGCTGCTCCTGCTCCTCCCGGCCGGGACGGGGCTGCGGGAAGGCCGAGGGTCCGCGCACGGACACACGGACACACGGACACACGGACACGGCCGGAGCCCCGGGGCCGGCCCCGGTGGGATCGCGGCAGGAGCGGGGCCGGGCCGGGCCGGGCCGGGCGGGGTCTCCGGGAGCCCCCGGGTCAGGGGTGGTGCAGCACGGCCTGCAGGTCCTCGGGCAGGGAGCCGATGATGGTGTCGATGTAGAGAGCGACCCGCTGCAGGGTCTGCTCCTTCACCGGCAGGTGCTGGCAGCGAGCCCGCACCTGGGGGAGGGAACGGGGAATAACGGGGAAATAATAATGGGGAAATAATGGGGAAATAATGGGGAAATAATGGGGAAATGATGGGGAAATAACGGGGAAATAACGGGGAAATAATGGGGAAATAATGGGAAATAATGGGGAAATAATGGGGAAATAACGGGGAAATAATGGGGAAATGGGAACAGGGAAATAATGGGGAAATAATGGGGAAACAATGGGGAAGTAATGGGGAAATGGGACCGGGGAAATAACGGGGAAATAATGGGGAAATAATGGGGAAATAACGGGGAAATAATGGGGAAATAATGGGGAAATGGGAACAGGGAAATAATGGGGAAATAATGGGGAAATGATGGGGAAATAACGGGAAATAATGGGGAAATAACGGGGAAATAACGGGGAAATAATGGGGAAATAACGGGGAAATAACGGGGAAATAACGGGGAAATAATGGGGAAATAATGGGGAAATAATGGGGAAATAATGGGAAATGGGAACGGGGAAAGGGGGAAATGGGGAAATAATGGGGAAATAATGGGAAATAATGGGAAATGGGAACAGGGAAATAATGGGGAAAAGGGGAAATGGGAACGGGGAAACGGGGAAATGGGAATGGGGAAATGGGGAAATGGGAACAGGGAAATGGAGATGAGAACAGGGCAGGGAATGGGGATGAGCACATCCCAGGGGCCTTTTCCCCTGGGCTCTGGCTGCTGCAGTTCAGGATAAAACCAGGCAGGAAAAGCCACCTGAGCCTCGGGAGGAGGAATTCCCCTGGATCCCCCCAGCTCTGAGGATTCCACACAGACACAGAACTTCCCTGAGCTCCCCAGCCCCCCAGAGAGGGGGAACAGGGCACACCAAGGCACGGGGTGATCGTGTCCCGGATTTCTCTGCACCCAGAGAGAGGAGGAGCACAGGGGGAGGGAGGGGCTCACCAGCTTCTCCCGGAGCTTCAGCACCAGGTCCACGATCTCCACCTCGGACTTGTCCTTCATCCAGGCCACGATGTCCTGAGGAGAGAGTGGCTTCCCTCAGGGATGCTTCAAAGGGATTCCCCTCAGGAAAGCCAAGGGGAGCAGGGGGTTTCTCATCTGAGACAGGGACAGAGCCCCCCCAGTGCCACCCCTGCCCTGGCAGGGACACCTCCCAGTGCCCCAGGCTGCTCCCAGCCCCAGTGCCCAGCCTGGCCTTGGGCACTGCCAGGGATCCAGGGGCAGCCACAGCTGCTCTGGCAATCCCAGCCCAGGCAGCAATTCCTGCCCAAGCTCCCAGCCAGCCCTGCCCTCTGGCACTGGGCAGCCATTCCCTGGCTCCTGGCCCTCTGTCCCTTGTCCCCAGCTGTCCCTCCCCAGCTCTCCTGGAGCCCCTGGAATGTTCTGGAAGCTCTCCCTGGAGCTCTCTCATCTCCGAGTAAAGAATTCCTTCTGATTACTTGGGAGAAATCACCTGCACACCCTTGGTGCTTCCAGCCTGGCTGGGGAAGGGCCAGAGGGATGGCCCAGGGGTGCCAGGGAGTGCTGGATCTGTCCCTGTCCCTGTCCCATCCCTGTCCCTGTCCCCATTCCTGTCCCTGTCCTGTCCCTGTCCCCTCCCTGCCCCACCACCCACCGCCTCACAGATGGCCTCCAGGTGCAGAGCCTCCAGTTTCTGGCTCATCTCTCGGTGCCGCTGCCGGAACCAGCCATCGAAATTGGGGGACTTGAAGAATCTCCTGGGGAGAGAGAACAGGAACCCTGAACCGAGCTGGGAGCGACCCACAGGGACCCAACAGCCCCACCCTGTGCCCCACAGCCCCGAGGTGACCCCGGGAAGGGGCTGGGGGAGCCGGGGCTGCCTCAGGGACCCTCCAGGAGAGAGCTCAGGGTGCCCAGAGCAGCTGTGACTGCCCCTGGATCCCTGGCAGTGCCCAAGGCCAGGCTGGGCACTGGGGCTGGGAGCAGCCTGGGACACTGGGAGGTGTCCCTGCCCTGGCAGGGGTGGCACTGGGGGGGCTCTGGGGTCCCTTCACATCCAAATCATCCCATAATTCCATAATTATTGTTTCTGATCACTTCATGGGATATTTTCCTTCTCCATCCCTGCGTATTTCCCATTTTCTTTCCTTGGGTATCCAACTTCTGGACTTTTCCCCCTCCTGCCCCACCGAGTGTCCTCTCCATGCCCTCCAGAGCCCAGGACAGCCCTGGGCAGGTGCCCTGCAGGATCTCCCCTCACTCACAGCACACAGGGCTGAGTTTGCCCTGGGTTTGCTGCTCCTGCCCACCGAGCTGCCCCAGGGGGGGTTCTGCAGCTCCCACAGCTCCCAGGGGTCCCAGGGGTCCCACAGCTCCCACAGCTCCCAGGGGTCCCACAGCTCCCACAGCTCCCGGGGGTCCCAGGGGTCTCACAGCTCCCAGGGGTCCCACAGCTCCCGGGGGTCCCAGGGGTCCCACAGCTCCCACAGCTCCTGGGGGTCCCAGGGGTCCCACAGCTCCCAGGGATCCCGGGGGTCCCACAGCTACCAGGGGTCCCAGGGGTCCCACAGCTCCCGGGGGTCCCGGGGGTCCCACAGCTCCCGGGGGTCCCGGGGGTCCCACAGCTCCCACAGCTCCCAGGGGTCCCACAGCTCCCACAGCTCCCGGGGGTCCCAGGGGTCTCACAGCTCCCAGGGGTCCCACAGCTCCTGGGGGTCCCAGGGGTCCCACAGCTCCCAGGGATCCCGGGGGTCCCACAGCTACCAGGGGTCCCAGGGGTCCCACAGCTCCCGGGGGTCCCGGGGGTCCCACAGCTCCCGGGGGTCCCGGGGGTCCCAGGGGTCCCACAGCTCCCGGGGGTCCCGGGGGTCCCACAGCTCCCACAGCTCCCGGGGGTCCCAGGGGTCCCACAGCTCCCGGGGGTCCCAGGGGTCCCAGGGGTCCCACAGCTCCCAGGGGTCCCGGGGGTCCCAGGGGTCCCACAGCTCCCACAGCTCCCGGGGGTCCCAGGGGTCCCACAGCTCCCGGGGGTCCCGGGGGTCCCAGGGGTCCCACAGCTCCCAGGGGTCCCAGGGGTCCCACAGCTCCCAGGGGTCCCACAGCTCCCGGGGGTCCCGGGGGTCCCACAGCTCCCGGGGGTCCCAGTGCCACCCAGGGCCCAGCCCCCCTGCTACCCTCACCTGTAGAGCCCCAGCCAGTCCCCCTTGAGCAGGCAGGTGAGCTGGGGCCCGGCGTGCTCCAGGCTCCTCATGAAATCCTCCTGGCAGAAGGGGCGGATCTGGGGGGGATTCTGCAGGGGGGCAGCCGGCTCAGCCCAGGGAGCAGATGGAGCCAGGGCTGCCCCTGCAGGGAAAGGAGCTCAGGGCACAAAAACAGCCCAGGCTGATCCTCAGTGGGATTCCCAGTAACCCAGCTCAAACCCAGCTCCTGGCAAAACTGGGAATATCCATCCCAAGGGCTCTTTCAACCTTTAAATGAACTTTTAAAGGAGGAAAACCCCTCTGCCTGCAACGGGGGAGGCTCCCAGGGGTGCCCAGCACCCTGAACTGCTCCCAGGCCCAAGGGAAGGAGGCCTGGGAGGGCACCCTACCTTCCACGGAGTGATGGCTCTCTGCAGGGGCATCAGGCTGGCCATGTAGTGCTCCTGCAACAGGACAAAATAAAAATAAGAATAAGAATAAGAATAAGAATAAAAATAAAAATAAAAAAATAAAAATTAAAAATTAAAAAGAATAAAATAAAAATATAAATTAAAAATAAAAATGAAAATTAAATAACTAAAAATAAATAAAACTAAATATAAGAAAACAAAATTAAATAAAAATAAAAAAATTAGATAAAAATAAAAATAAAAGTAAAAATAAAAATAATAAAAAATAAAAATTGTAAAAATATAAATAAAATAAAAATAAAAATAAAAATAAAAAATAATAAAAAATAAAAATTATAAAAATTATAAAAATAAAAATAAAAATAAAATATAAATAAAAATAAATAAAAATAAATATAAGAAAATAAAATTAAATAAAAATTTAAAAATAAATAAAAATAAAAATAAAAATAAAATAAAAATAAAAATAAAAATAAGCATAAAAATAAACAAAAGTAACAACTCCCAGCTGAGGAGCTGTGGCTGCCCTGGCCCCCCAGCAGTGCCCCAGGCCAGGCCCAGGAGTGTCCCTGCCATGGCAGGGGGACAGGAGGGGCTCAGGGTCCCTCCCAGCCCCCGTCCCGGGTGTCCCTGCACTCACCAGGGGGATGATGAAGCTCTGGGTGAGCTCCAGGAGGTGCCTCCTCAGCAGAGCGCTCTGCACCTCCGAGGGGCGCTTGCGCTGCATGCCCTGCGGGTACGGGGGACATGGGGTCACCCAGGGCACCCACAGCACCCAGTGTCACCCAGTGTCACCATGGCACCCAGCTTCCGCTGCATGCCCTGCGGGTACGGGGGGTACAGGGGTCACCCATGGCACCCATGGCACCCAGTGTCACCCAGTGTCACCCATGGCACCCAGTGTCACCATGGCACTCAGCTTCCGCTGCATGCCCTGTGGGTATGGGGGGCACGGGGTCACCAGGGCACCCATGGCACCCACAGCACCCAGTGTCACCCACAGCACACAGTGTCACCCATGGCACCCAGTGTCACCCAGAGCACCCAGTGTCACCCAGTGTCACCCATGGCACCCAGTGTCACCATGGCACCCAGTGTCACCATGGCACCCAGTGTCACCCAGTGTCACCCAGTGTCACCATGGCACCCACAGCACCCAGTGTCACCACAGCACCCAGTGTCACCCAGTGTCACCCACGGCACAGCAGGGTCACAGTGTCACCCAGTGTCACAGCCAGGGTCCCCCAGGTGTCCCTCACTGTCACACACAGCCTGCGGCTCTGCAGCCAAGGGAGCCCAAAGTGCTGCCCAAAATCCAGACCCCAAAATCCAAATTCCAAATCCAGATCCCAAATTCAGACCCCAAAATCCAAATTCCAAATCCAGGCCCCAAATTCCAGACCCCAAAATCAAATCCCAAAATCCAGACCCCAAATCCAGACCCCACCCTGCTCCAACCCATTCAAATTCCACCTTTCACCACACAAACCCTGGGGTTTTTTTTTTTCAGGCTCTTTGTTTGACACCAGCTCTCCCCACCCAGCCCCAGGATTTAACCCTTGATACCAACTGGGAAATCCTAAACCCGGCAGGACCAGCGTGTCCCAGTGTGACCTGAACCAGCCCAGCTGGGAATTCTGCTCCTGGGGGGGCCCTGCCTGCTCAGAGCAGCTCCTGGCTCTGTGTCCCACCCAGGCCAGGGGAGGTGCTCACCTTCAGCAGCCTCTTGATCAGGGTCTTGTCCTTGTGCAGGAAGGTTTTGTAGGAGGTGTAGATCCCTGGGGGGAAAATGGGGGAAATTGGGGAAAATTGGGGAAAATGGGGGGAAATGGGGGAAAAGCAGAGCCAGGAAGGGGCACAGCCGCCCTGGCAGCCCCCAGGGAGGGCTCAGACTGAAGGGACCCCTGAACCCACCTGGTTTGGTGTCCAGGGTCTTCAGCTTGGCCAGTTTCTTCACCTTCACCTGCTTGGGCAGGTCTCCTGTGACACAGAGGGGACAGTTCCAGCTCTGTCCCCTCCTGTGACACAGAAGGGACCCTGCTGGCTCTGTCCCCCCCTGTGACACACAGAGGGGACCCTGCTGGCTCTGTCCCCTCTCTGACACACAGAGGGGACCCTGCTGGCTCTGTCCCCTCCTGTGACACACAGAGGGGACCCTGCTGGCTCTGTCCCCCCCTGTGACACACAGAGGGGACCCTGCTGGCTCTGTCCCCTCTCTGACACACAGAGGGGACCCTGCTGGCTCTGTCCCCCCCTGTGACACACAGAGGGGACCCTGCTGGCTCTGTCCCCTCCTGTGACACACAGAGGGGACCCTGCTGGCTCTGTCCCCTCCTGGGACACACAGAGGGGACCCTGCTGGCTCTGTCCCCCCCTGGGACACACAGAGGGGACCCTGCTGGCTCTGTCCCCCCTGTGACACACAGAGGGGACCCTGCTGGCTCTGTCCCCTCCTGTGACACACAGAGGGGACCCTGCTGGCTCTGTCCCCTCCTGTGACACACAGAGGGGACCCGGCTGGCTCTGTCCCCCACTGTGACACACAGAGGGGACCCTGCTGGCTCTGTCCCCTCTCTGACACACAGAGGGGACCCTGCTGGCTCTGTCCCCCCTGTGACACACAGAGGGGACCCTGCTGGCTCTGTCCCCTCCTGTGACACACAGAGGGGACCCTGCTGGCTCTGTCCCCTCCTGGGACACACAGAGGGGACCCTGCTGGCTCTGTCCCCTCTCTGACACACAGAGGGGACCCTGCTGGCTCTGTCCCCCCCTGTGACACACAGAGGGGACCCTGCTGGCTCTGTCCCCCCCTGTGACACAGAGGGGACCCTGCTGGCTCTGTCCCCTCTCTGACACACAGAGGGGACCCTGCTGGCTCTGTCCCCTCCTGTGACACACAGAGGGGACCCTGCTGGCTCTGTCCCCCCTGTGACACACAGAGGGGACCCTGCTGGCTCTGTCCCCTCTCTGACACACAGAGGGGACCCTGCTGGCTCTGTCCCCTCCTGTGACACACAGAGGGGACCCTGCTGGCTCTGTCCCCCCCTGTGACACAGAGGGGACCCTGCTGGCTCTGTCCCCCCCTGTGACACACAGAGGGGACCCTGCTGGCTCTGTCCCCTCTCTGACACACAGAGGGGACCCTGCTGGCTCTGTCCCCTCCTGTGACACACAGAGGGGACCCTGCTGGCTCTGTCCCCTCCTGGGACACAGAGGGGACCCTGCTGGCTCTGTCCCCCCTGTGACACACAGAGGGGACCCTGCTGGCTCTGTCCCCTCCTGTGACACACAGAGGGGACCCTGCTGGCTCTGTCCCCTCTCTGACACACAGAGGGGACCCTGCTGGCTCTGTCCCCTCCTGTGACACACAGAGGGGACCCTGCTGGCTCTGTCCCCTCTCTGACACACAGAGGGGACCCTGCTGGCTCTGTCCCCTCCTGTGACACACAGAGGGGACCCTGCTGGCTCTGTCCCCTCTCTGACACACAGAGGGGACCCTGCTGGCTCTGTCCCCTCCTGTGACACACAGAGGGGACCCTGCTGGCTCTGTCCCCCCTGTGACACACAGAGGGGACCCTGCTGGCTCTGTCCCCCCTGTGACACACAGAGGGGACCCTGCTGGCTCTGTCCCCCCTGTGACACACAGAGGGGACCCTGCTGGCTCTGTCCCCTCCTGGGACACACAGAGGGGACCCTGCTGGCTCTGTCCCCCCCTGTGACACACAGAGGGGACCCTGCTGGCTCTGTCCCCTCCTGTGACACACAGAGGGGACCCTGCTGGCTCTGTCCCCTCCTGTGACACACAGAGGGGACCCTGCTGGCTCTGTCCCCCCTGTGACACAGAGGGGACCCTGCTGGCTCTGTCCCCCCTGTGACACACAGAGGGGACCCTGCTGGCTCTGTCCCCTCCTGTGACACACAGAGGGGACCCTGCTGGCTCTGTCCCCTCCTGGGACACACAGAGGGGACCCTGCTGGCTCTGTCCCCTCTCTGACACACAGAGGGGACCCTGCTGGCTCTGTCCCCCCCTGTGACACACAGAGGGGACCCTGCTGGCTCTGTCCCCCCCTGTGACACAGAGGGGACCCTGCTGGCTCTGTCCCCTCTCTGACACACAGAGGGGACCCTGCTGGCTCTGTCCCCTCCTGTGACACACAGAGGGGACCCTGCTGGCTCTGTCCCCCCTGTGACACACAGAGGGGACCCTGCTGGCTCTGTCCCCTCTCTGACACACAGAGGGGACCCTGCTGGCTCTGTCCCCTCCTGTGACACACAGAGGGGACCCTGCTGGCTCTGTCCCCCCCTGTGACACAGAGGGGACCCTGCTGGCTCTGTCCCCCCCTGTGACACACAGAGGGGACCCTGCTGGCTCTGTCCCCCCCTGTGACACACAGAGGGGACCCTGCTGGCTCTGTCCCCCCCTGTGACACACAGAGGGGACCCTGCTGGCTCTGTCCCCCCCTGTGACACACAGAGGGGACCCTGCTGGCTCTGTCCCCTCTCTGACACACAGAGGGGACCCTGCTGGCTCTGTCCCCTCCTGTGACACACAGAGGGGACCCTGCTGGCTCTGTCCCCCCTGTGACACACAGAGGGGACCCTGCTGGCTCTGTCCCCTCCTGTGACACACAGAGGGGACCCTGCTGGCTCTGTCCCCCCCTGTGACACACAGAGGGGACCCTGCTGGCTCTGCCCCTCTCTGACACACAGAGGGGACCCTGCTGGCTCTGTCCCCCCCTGTGACACACAGAGGGGACCCTGCTGGCTCTGTCCCCTCTCTGACACACAGAGGGGACCCTGCTGGCTCTGTCCCCCCCTGTGACACACAGAGGGGACCCTGCTGGCTCTGTCCCCTCCTGTGACACACAGAGGGGACCCTGCTGGCTCTGTCCCCTCTCTGACACACAGAGGGGACCCTGCTGGCTCTGTCCCCTCTCTGACACACAGAGGGGACCCTGCTGGCTCTGTCCCCTCCTGTGACACACAGAGGGGACCCTGCTGGCTCTGTCCCCCCCTGTGACACACAGAGGGGACCCTGCTGGCTCTGTCCCCTCCTGTGACACACAGAGGGGACCCGGCTGGCTCTGTCCCCCACTGTGACACACAGAGAGGACCCTGCTGGCTCTGTCCCCCCCTGTGACACACAGAGGGGACCCTGCTGGCTCTGTCCCCTCCTGTGACACACAGAGAGGACCCTGCTGGCTCTGTCCCCTCCTGTGGGGACACCCAGCCCTGCCCTTGCCCCCCCTCCCACCCCTCCACCCCGGGAGCAATCCCAGCTCCTCCCCTGCTGGAATTCTGTGCTAAACCCCAGCCCCTCAGCCCCGGGCTTGGCCTGGCTCCCCAGGTAAAGGTGCTCAATAAAGCAGAGGTTTCTCTCTCTCCTGGCTCAGTTTCCTGCCCAGGAAGGGCTTCTCCTCCCCTGGCAGCTGCAGGACAGCAGTTCCTGCCCACAGGGCACCACGGCCAGGGCACCACGGCCAGGGAGCCACGGCCAGGGCACCACGGCCAGGGCAGCTCCTGCAGCCTCCAGCTGCTCCACAGAGCCCTGGGGCAGCTCACCTGAGACCCTGAGCTCACCTGGCACCCTGAGCTCACCTGGCACCCTCAGCTGCCCTGGTGCCCTGAGCTCACCTGGCACCCTGAGTCCCCCTCACCTGATCTCCCCTCACCTGGCTCCCCTCACCCTGAGCCCCCCTCACCCTGAGCCCCCCTCACCTGGCCCCCCTCACCTGAGCTCACCTGCCATGCGGGGCTCTCCCACCCGCAGGATGTGTGGCCAGTGCTGCAGGCTCTTGATGAAGAAGGGGTTGGTGACACCCACGATGATGCTGGGGCTGCAGGGAGGGCACAGGCTGAGCGGGGGCCCCGGGGGGCGCAGGGGGGCTCCCCGGGGGTCCCTGGGGGGCACTCACGGGGCCTGGGTGCGCGTGCTGTACTCCTTGAACTCGCTGTCGTGGATGGTGAAGTAGGGCCGGAAATCGCAGCAGTAACGCAGCGGGGCCAGGCAGCTGCAGGGACAGGCAGGGTCACCCTGGGCATGGCAGGGGCACCCTGGGCATGGCAGGGTCACCCTGGGCATGGCAGGGGGACCATGGGCATGGCAGAGTGACCCCAGGCATGGCAGGGGCACCCTGGGCATGGCATGGTCACTCTGGTATGGCATGGGCACCCCGGGCATGGTAGAGTGACCCCAGGCATGGCATGGGCACCCTGGGTATGGTACAGGGCACCCTGGGCATGGCATGGTCACTCAGGGCCAGCAGAGGGGACAGTCCCTGCCCTGGGGCTGTGCCCACCCTGGGCTGTGCCCACCCTGGGGCTGTGCCCACCCTGGGGCTGTGCCCACCCTGGGGCCGTGCCCACTCTGGGGCTGTGCCCACCCTGGGGCTGTGCCCACCCTGGGGCTCCCACAGCCCAGGGCCCATCGCCCCCCTGCCCCCCCGGCCCCCCTGGGCTGTGTCCAGCACCCCCAGGGCCTCCCCCAGCCCCTCAGCCCCGGGCTGTTACCTGGTGAGGGCCAGCACCAGCTCGGAGGACACGGCTGGGGACGGGGCCATCACCACCATGGGCTCCCCCAGCAGCATCAGCTCCCACAGCAGCTGGATGTGGATCAGCACTGGCTGGAAGCACCTGGGGCCAGGGGGCAAGGACAGGGCAGGGGGTCAGCTCAGCACGGACACACCCAGAGCTCTGTGCCCCCAGGGGTGCTCCCAGCTGGGGGTTTGGGAGCCAGGATGGACTCTCAGCACCCCACAGGGAATTCAGGTGTCTGGGCTCTCACTCCGTTGTTTCATGCAAAGTCAGGCACTCTGTGATCAGAGTCATGGACTGGGTTGGGTGGGAAGGGACCTCAAAGCCCACCCAGGGCCACCCCTGGGCCTCCCCTGGGCTCTGCAGCAGCTCCAGGTGCTGCTGCTGCATCCCCGGGGCTGGGGCAGCTCTGCAGGTGGGGCCTCACCTGGGCACAGGTGTCCCCCCTCCCCTGCTGCCCCCCGGGCTGGGCCAGGCCCAGCTCCCACCCCAAACCCCCCCAGGGCTGCTCCAGCTGCCCCTGCCCAGCCTGGATCCACCCCAGGGGCTGCCCTGACCCGGGTTCAGCACCTTGGGCTGGGCCTTGCTAAGCCTCAGGAGGTGCCCAAGGACAGGGGTTGCTGTCAGTCTGTCTGAGGGAGCAGCTGTCAGTCTGTCTGAGGGAGCGGCTGTCAGTCTGTCTGAGGGAGCGGCTGTCAGTCTGTCTGAGGGAGCGGCTGTCAGTCTGTCTGAGGGAGCAGCTGTCAGTCAGTCTGTCTGAGGGAGCGGCTGTCAGTCAGTCTGTCTGAGGGAGCGGCTGTCAGTCTGTCTGAGGGAGCAGCTGTCAGTCTGTCTGAGGGAGCGGCTGTCAGTCTGTCTGAGGGAGCAGCTGTCAGTCAGTCTGTCTGAGGGAGCGGCTGTCAGTCAGTCTGTCTGAGGGAGCGGCTGTCAGTCTGTCTGAGGGAGCAGCTGTCAGTCTGTCTGAGGGAGCAGGACACCCCTGCATCCCAAGGATGGACACGGGAACAGCACCTGGGTCTGCCTGGGACGCTGCCCTGGGAGCTTTGGGCAGGAGCTGCTGCCCAGCCCGGGGGGACACGGCCCCTCCCCTGCCCCGGGGCTGTGCAGGGTCAGCCCCCAGCCCCTCCCCTGCCCCGGGGCTGTGCAGGGTCAGCCCCCAGCCCCTCCCCTGCCCAGAATCCCCAGGAGCCCCTGGAATGCAGCAGAAGGAGCCCCTGGAATTCAGGGTGTCTGGTTCTGCACCACCCTGGGGGATGCCCCCAGCCCCCAGAGGGGAGAGGGTTTGGGAGGAGCCTCTCACCTGAACAGATCCAGCTCGTGGACGCTGGGGAGAACCAGGGGGGCTGGCAGCAGGTTCTGGGTGAGGGAGGAGAAAAGGCTGTGAGTGAGCTGGGAGTGAGCTGTCAGTGAGCTGTGAGGGAGCTGTGAGGGAGCTGTGAGGGAGCTGTCAGTGAGCTGTAAGGAGATGGGGCAGATCCCTGGCTGGAATTGCACTGACCCAACAGCCACAGGAGCACAGGGAGCGAGCTCTGTGACCTGGGGTGTGACAGGAGCAGGGCTGGGGTGCAGCACCCAACCCCAAACTGATCTCTGTGCCCACAAACTAAGGAAGATCCCCCATCCCCCCCTTTTCCAGGTGTGACAGGCTGCCCATGCTGCTCCTGTGTTTCCCTCTGCTGGGAGGCACCAGAGCCAGGCAGGGCTGGAGATGTGGCACCAAACCAGGGTTGTCACAGCCCAGCAAGGGAAAGGGCCAGGAACCCACAGCAGAGCTGAACCCAAACACTGAAGCAAACCCCAAACAGCCCCGGGGTGGAGGCAGCAGACCCAGCAGGGCCTGAGCTCCCAGGAAAAGCAAAGGGAGCAGTGAGTGAAGCCCCTGGGCTGGGTGCAGAGAGCCTGGAGTGGAACTGCTGAGCCCACCCTGGCCAAGGGGGTCCCTGCAGCCCCTCACTCACCTCCTGGTTGCACTGCCTGACTGGGCTGGAGCCTGGCTTGTCCACCCGGGACGGGATCCTCACCTGCACGGGGCAGAGATCCTGCTGGGCTGGGGCAGAGGGCAGGAACCCCCCAGGCACCATCCCAGCTGGGATTTCAGAGGCAGCAGGGATTTCAGAGCCCCCTGCCCTGCCCTGCCCTGCCCTGCCCCGGGGGTACCTGGATGACCACTCCCATCACGGGCAGGTTCAGGGTCTGGCCGGGCACCGGGGGTGGCCACTGGTCGATCTCGTTGCACACTGAGGGACACAGGGAAGGGCAGAGTTTCACCTGGGGGAGAACCCGGCTGGTCCTGGGGCTCTGACAGGGAATTACTCCCTGCTCCCAGCTCACACAGCCCCCCGGCTTGTGGCAAACCCAGAGCTGGGAAATCAGGATGAAAGGAGCCAGGACAAAAAGGCCTGATGGAGGCAGAGCAGATTCCTGGCTCTGGGGACACCCTGCACCCCTTGAGGACACCCTGCACCCCCTGGGGACACCCTGCACCCTTTTGGGGACACCCTGCACCCTTTGGGAACACCCCCTGGGGACACCCTGCACCCTTTTGGGGACACCCTGCACCCAAACTGACAGCGCCACCCCCTCCCTCCCCACAGTCCCTCCTTCACACCCGGTGATCCCCTTGGACAGGCAGGGGAAGGTTCCTCCCTGCTGGAATTTGCTCCAGAATGAGGCCATTGGGAGCGTTCCAGCTGCTCCTCAGGACCCATTCCCCTGGAATTCCCTGCTCCCGACCCATCCCTGTGGAATTCCCTGCCCCCAGTCCCTGGAATTCCCAGCTCCCAGCTCCCCTCCCCTGGAATTCCCTGCTCCCCTCCCCTGGAATTCCCAGCTCCCCTCCCCTGGAATTCCCTGCTCCCAGCCCCTGGAATTCCCAGCTCCCAGCTCCCCTCCCCTGGAATTCCCTGCTCCCATTCCCTGGAATTCCCTGCTCCCCTCCCCTGGAATTCCCTGCTCCCAGCCCCTGGAATTCCCAGCTCCCCTCCCCTGGAATTCCCAGCTCCCCTCCCCTGGAATTCCCTGCTCCCCTCCCCTGGAATTCCCAGCTCCCCTCCCCTGGAATTCCCAGCTCCCATCCCCTGGAATTCCCTGCTCCCATTCCCTGGAATTCCCTGCTCCCAGCCCCTGGAATTCCCTGCTCCCAGCTCCCCTCCCCTGGATCCCCAGCTGACCTGCCTCCAGGCAGGGCTCCAGCTTGTCGAAGTACTCGGGGGCGATCAGCTGCAGCAGGCACTGGAACAGCTTCACGTAGGGCAGGCGGGACAGCAGCACCAGGGACTGCGGGGGGCATGTTTGGGGTCATTTAAACACCTCCTGTCCAACCCCAAACGTGGCCCAAATTTGGATTCAAACCTCACCCAAGCGTGACAATTCCTCCCCTGAGCAATCCCACCGTGCCAGGGGAAAGCTCCCTGGGCTGGTGGGGATGGAAAAGCTGATTCCTGCACCAGCAGGAGCCTGCCAGGAACCCCTGGGGGTGGAGGGCACAGAGCCCAGGGCGCTGCTGGCACTGAGATGTCCCCATGGGGCAGCACAGGACAGAGGGAACGGCCCCAGGCTGGGCCAGGGGGGCTCAGGGTGGGCAGCAGCAGGAATTTCCCCATGGAAAGGGAGCTCAGGGACTGGCACTGCCCAGGGAGGTTTGGGGTGCCCATCCCTGGAGGTGCCCAGGGAACTCCTGGAGGTGGCACTCAGGGCTCTGGGCTGGGGACAGGGTGGGGATGGGGCACAGCTGGGACTGGATGGGCTGGGAGGGCTTCCCCAGCCTCAGGGATCTCAGGATTTGGGGTCAACACTGACCAGCACTGACCTTCTGGAAGTAGCCCCTCCTCATGGAGCTGTCCTTGACCTGCCGGAAGTACACGTACCCGAAATAGTGAGCGGCCTCTCGCTGCGGGGACAGGACAGGGGGACACAGGGACAGAGGGACACGGGGGACAGGACAGGGGGACAGGGGGGACACGGGGACAGGGGGGACAGGGGACACGGGGGGCAGGGGGACAGGGGGACAGAAGAGAGACAGTGAGGGACAGAGGGACAGTGAGGGACAGAGAGAGAGACAAGTAAAGGACAGCCCAGCCCCACTGTCACCGACCCCTCCTGAGCCACCCCCTTGCTCTGACACATCCCAGCCCCCCAGGAGAGTTTTCCATGGGGACACGGGGAGAGACAAGTGGAGCCAGGCTGGGAGAGCTGGAAATGGTCCCCTGGAGAGGGGAAATGCTCCAGGGAGAGCTGAGAGCCCCTGGCAGGGCCTGGAGGGGCTCCAGGAGAGCTGGGGAGGGACAGCTGGGGACAAGGGACAGAGGGCCAGGAGCCAGGGAATGGCTTCCCAGTGCCAGAGGGCAGGGCTGGCTGGGAGCTTGGGCAGGAATTGCTGCCTGGGCTGGGATTGCCAGAGCAGCTGTGGCTGCCCCTGGATCCCTGGCAGTGCCCAAGGCCAGGCTGGGCACTGGGGCTGGGAGCAGCCTGGGGCACTGGGAGGTGTCCCTGCTTCAGCTCCCCCTCCCAGCATGGCCAGGCTCCCCCTGACCCAATTCCCTCTCCCAAAATAACGGGGGTGTCCGTGGGCTCTCCCTAACTCTGCTCCACCTCCCAGAGCAGCTGGGGCTCCCCTGACTCAGTTCAGTTCCCTCTCCCCCTGACTCAATTCGATTCCCTCTCCCCCTGACTCAGTTCAGTTCCCTCTCCCCCTGACTCAGTTCAGTTCCCTCTCCCCCTGACTCAATCCAGTTCCCTCTCCCCCTGACTCAGTTCAGTTCCCTCTCTCCCCGACTCAATCCAGTTCCCTCTCCCCCTGACTCATTCAGTTCCCTCTCCCCCTGACTCATTCAGTTCCCTCTCCCCCTGACTCAATCCAGTTCCCTCTCTCCCTGACTCAGTTCAGTTCCCTCTCCCCCTGACTCAATTCAATTCCCTCTCCCCCTGACTCAATCCAGTTCCCTCTCCCCCTGACTGAATCCAGCTCCCTCTCCCCCTGACTCAGTTCAGTTCCCTCTCCCCCTGACTCATTCAGTTCCCTCTCCCCCTGACTCAATCCCACCTTTGCTCCCCCTGCCCCAATCTCTCCCTGTCCCGCTCTCCCTCCCCGTGAGCACGGAGGGAATTCCCTGTCCCGGGCGGCTCCTGCCCCGCTGTTCCCAGAGCCAGGGCAAAGCAGGAGGTCCTGCAGGGACCCCAGAGCCCGGGGACCCTCGGCTTTTCCCCCCCCGGCAGTGCGGGCGGGGCCGGACCCACCTGCAGCGCCAGCGGCGCCTCCCGGTTGTAGCGCCCGTCATCCTGGAACGGGGAATCCCGGGAACCGCCGGCCTGGCGCAGGCGGAAACTGAACTGCGTGTCCCCCAGGCCACCTGCGACAGAGAGGGGACAGCACACGGGACAGGGCTGGGAGAGAGCTGGGACAGCGATGGGACAGGGATGGGGCAGGGCCAGAGCCGGGACAGGGACAGGAATGGCTCCAGCAGAACGGGGTGGGGCGATGGGGAATCCAACAGGGGAATGGGGAGGGACAGAGGGGAGAAACCACCGGGGAGAAACCCCAAAGGGAGGGGAAAGGAAGTGAAATGGGATGGAAAAGGGAAAGGGAACTACAGGAAATAGGAAAAAGGCTGGGCAGGGCTGGCACAGGGTGCCCAGAGCAGCTGTGGCTGCCCCTGGATCCCTGGCAGTGCCCAAGGCCAGGCTGGGCACTGGGGCTGGGAGCAGCCTGGGGCACTGGGAGGTGTCCCTGCCCTGGCAGGGGGGGCACTGGGGGGGCTCTGGGCTCCCTCCCCACCCAAACCATCCCAGGATTCCCTGAAAGTGCAGAAACTCAACCCTTGAATCCCCAGGGCCTGTCTGGATGAGCAGATTTATTTCCCATTTTCCCTCTGAGGTGTACAAACACAGGTCTGGGGACACAGGTCTGGGGACATTTCTGCTGGAAGTGTCCCCTCCCCAGCAGGAGTGTGACGGGATCTCACCCTCCTGGCTACATCAGGAATTTCCCTGCAGCACCAAAATCCCCCCAGCAGAGCAATCAGCACCGGGAGGCTCTGGCTCAGCCCCAGGGGGCTCCTGCAGCCCCCCCAGCCCAGGGACACCCCCGGTGTCACCCACCTGAGTAGGAGTCTGGGAAGGACAGGTAGCAGATGCTCGTTTTCTGCAAAAACACCAACAGCCGGTGAGACCCCCCCCGAGGTGCCCCCAGGGGAGGGGAGCGGGGCTGAGGGGGGCTCACCTCCTTCTCGGTCAGCCTGAAGTCCTGGGGGTACACCAGCTGTGGAGAGAGCAGAGCTGTCAGCCCCTGGGCCCCCTCAGCAGCACCTCCCTGACCCCAGCACACCCCACAGGATTTAAACCTGATTTAAACCAGGAGGGTTTAACCTGACCCCATCCCTGAATTTGGGGTTGTTCGGATCTGGGGCCAGACCCAAAGGCTGCTGGCTCAGATTTCATCTGGAGAGCTGAGTGAATGAACAGCCCTGAATCCTCTGGGAGTGTCCCAGATGTGCAAACATCTGCCCTGACAGGAGCAGGGCAGGGCACAGAGCAGGGCCAGGCTGGAGATGGAGCTGGGGAAGAGCAGGTGGGGCCTCACCTGGGCACAGGGACCTGAGCAGAAGGGAATTGCAGCAGTTGCAGAAGTGCAGGAATTGCAGGAGCTGCAGGAATTGCAGCGGGGCAGAAGGGAAGCACCACGGGCTGGCAGAGCTGGAGCTCTCAGGAGCCCCAAGCAGCCCCTGCCTCTCCTCTCCTCTCCAGGCCATAAATATCCCGGGTGGGCCCGGGCCAGGGGCTGGGAGCTCACCCGGCTCCGACCACCCCACGCGGGTCCCCAGCCCAGGCGGCCGCGTCCCCAATTAACGGCGGCGCTAATGAGCTGAGCCGGGAGGGAAGCGCTGCGGAAATCCCGAGGCAGAACCGCCCCGGAGCAGCTCCGGGCACGGGGCTGGGACGCTGCAGCCCTGGGAAGGGTCGGGATTGCCCCAGGGATCAGGATTTTGTCTCAGGGATCAGGATTTTGCCCCAGGGATCAGGATTTTGTCCCAGGGGATCAGGATTTTGCCCCAGGGGATCAGGATTTTGTCCCAGGGATGGGGATTTTATCCCAGGGGATCAGGATTTTGCCCCAATGGATCAGGATTTTGCCCCAGGGGATCAGGATTTTGTCCCAGGGGATCAGGATTTTGCCCCAGGGGATCAGGATTTTGCCCCAATGGATCAGGATTTTGCCCCAGGGGATCAGGATTTTGCCCCAGGGATCAGGATTTTGTCCCAATGGATCAGGATTTTGCCCCAGGGGATCAGGATTTTGCCCCAGGGATGGGGATTTTGTCCCAGGGATCGGGATTTTGTCCCAGGGGATCAGGATTTTGCCCCAGGGATCAGGATTTTGCCCCAATGGATCAGGATTTTGCCCCAGGGATCAGGATTTTGCCCCAGGGATCAGGATTTTGCCCCAATGGATCAGGATTTTGTCCCCGGGATCAGGATTTTGCCCCAATGGATCAGGATTTTGTCCCCGGGATCAGGATTTTGTCCCAGAGGATCAGGATTTTGCCCCAGGGATCAGGATTTTGTCCCAATGGATCAGGATTTTGCCCCAGGGGATCAGGATTTTGCCCCAGGGGATCAGGATTTTGTCCCAATGGATCAGGATTTTGTCCCAATGGATCAGGATTTTGCCCCAATGGATCAGGATTTTGTCCCAGGGATCAGGATTTTGCCCCAATGGATCAGGATTTTGCCCCAGGGGATCCCCTCCCTGCTCCCCCTGCTCCGTGTCAGATCCCTGTGCTGGCAGTAATTAATCCCCTGCTAATTCCCAGGGCATCCTGGCCAGGCCAGGAGTGCAGGGAGCCCTGCAGAGCTGATCCTGACCCATCCTGGCAATGCCAGGAATTCCAGGAATTCGTGCTTCCCTCAGCTTCTGCTGCCCGACTCAGGCAGGAGCTGGGACAAGGCTGCTGCTTCTCCTGCTGGGTTTGGGCATTTCTGCCAGGGAAGGCTTGGAGGGTCAGGCTCTGACCTCCAGGGCTGGAACTGATGAGCTCAGAGATCTGTTCCAACCCTAACCCCCCTGGGATTCCACATCTCTGCTCCCCTTCCCTTGGACTCTGA
The DNA here is from genome assembly GCA_017589585.1 of Phylloscopus whistleri. Taxonomy (NCBI): domain Eukaryota; kingdom Metazoa; phylum Chordata; class Aves; order Passeriformes; family Phylloscopidae; genus Phylloscopus; species Phylloscopus whistleri. The sequence continues at coordinate 169,989 of JADMLD010001607.1, read as the reverse complement.
CCTTTCTCTGCGTTTGGGGTGGGGGGAAATCACCAAAAACCCAAAAGTTCAAAACCCCAAACCCAAGCCCAAAGGAGCCCGAGTCACTGCCACCTTTCAAAAGCCAAACAGAGGCAAATGAAAGGGAACTGAGGGAGTGTAGAAGTGCCTGGTGTCCCTGGAGCAGCTCACAAGGGCTTCAAGCACATCCTGAAGTGTTCATTTGAGTGTTTGAAGGTGCCAGAAACAGGAACCCCGTTCAATTCCTGTCCTGATTTGGGTTCTGCTCCCAACTCCTGCCCTGATTTGGGTTCTGCTTCCCAACTCCTGCCCTGATTTGGGTTCTGCTTCCCAATTCCTGCCCTGATTTGGGTTCTGCTTCCCAATCCCTGCCCTGATTTGGGTTCTGCTTCCCAGCTCCTGCCCTGATTTGGGTTCTGCTTCCCAACTCCTGCCCTGATTTGGGTTCTGCTTCCCAACTCCTGCCCTGATTTGGGTTCTGCTTCCCAATCCCTGCCCTGATTTGGGTTCTGCTTCCCAGCTCCTGCCCTGATTTGGGTTCTGCTTCCCAATTCCTGCCCTGATTTGGGTTCTGCTTCCCAACTCCTGCCCTGATTTGGGTTCTGCTTCCCAATCCCTGCCCTGATTTGGGTTCTGCTTCCCAACTCCTGCCCTGATTTGGGTTCTGCTCCCAACTCCTGCCCTGATTTGGGTTCTGCTTCCCAATCCCTGCCTTGATTTGGGTTCTGCTTCCCAACTCCTGCCCTGATTTGGGTTCTGCTTCCCAACTCCTGCCTTGATTTGGGTTCTGCTTCCCAACTCCTGCCCTCATTTGGGTTCTGCTTCCCAATTCCTGCCCTGATTTGGGTTCTGCTCCCAATCCCTGCCCTGATTTGGGTTCTGCTTCCCAACTCCTGCCCTGACTTGGGTTCTGCTTCCCAACTCCTGCCCTGATTTGGGTTCTGCTTCCCAATCCCTGCCTTGATTTGGGTTCTGCTTCCCAGCAGCTTCCCCACTGCCCCTGGGAGCAGAGTGGGAACGGCTGAACTCTGGAATTCTGGAATCTTTGGGATCTTTCTCTGAGTCCTGAACCCCTCAGGGCTGAGCTTCAGACACCCCTGGGCTGGTACCCAGAGCCCCCCCGGGTTTGTGCCCCCAGAGCCCCTGAATTGGAACCCCCAAGCCCCCTCAGCCTCTCCCCTTCCCATCCCTTCCCTCTGGAACACAAATCCAGTTTTCCCAGAGGGGCAGGGCCAGGGGGGCTGTGCCACCCTCCCTGAGATGCTCCCAGCTCTCCTGAGTCACTTCTGCCACTCAAGGAACATTTTCCCACTGAAAGCTGCACAGGCAAAGGGAGAAGGGGAAGAAAAAGAAGGAAATTTCCTTTCCAGGTATGAACAAACATTCCCTGCACCCCTCAAGGGCCCCTCCTCACAATCCCAGGAAGGTGAGAACCCATCTTTGCACACCAAAACACAGCTACAAACCATCCCAAATTATTATTCCTCCCTCTCCTGGGGCATTTCAGGCCTGGTTTTGCAGGAAAAAAAAAAAAAAAGGATCAAACAGGTGAAACTCGGGTCTGGAGGAGATTTTTTTTATTAATTTTCAGGCTCTGGGGGAAGAAACAATTGAGTATTTAAGGCAAGGGAGCAGCAAGGAGGAGGAGTTGGTGCCTCCTGCCTCCCACTCCCCTTGGAAGCTCCAGCATTCAAACCTGGGGAGGCTCAGCCCTCTGACAGGCAGGGCAAGCTCCCTGGGGAGGGCAGGGGAAGGAGTGACCCCCACGGGCACAGCAGAAACGAGGAGGGATCTGAGGGGATGGCTGAGAGAAATCCACATCTCCCTGCTGCCCCGCCCCAGGGCACGAGGGGACCCCAGCTGCCCCAAATGCTCCTGCAGGACTGGGATGTTCCAGGGAACTGGGAACAACTCTCCAGCCTTTCCCAGCCCAATTCCAGCCCCTCTGGCCCCACAAGGGGCTCAGCTCTGCTCCAGCCCAGCCAGGGAGCTTCCCTGCCCTGGGGACCCTGCACAGACACCTCCCTGCCCTGGGAATCTCTGTCCTCGGAATCCTGGGATGGTTTGGGTGGGAAGGGAGCCCAGAGCCCCCCCAGTGCCACCCCTGCCAGGGCAGGGACACCTCCCAGTGCCCCAGGCTGCTCCCAGCCCCAGTGCCCAGCCTGGCCTTGGGCACTGCCAGGGATCCAGGGGCAGCCACAGCTGCTCTGGCAATCCCAGCCCAGGCAGCAATTCCTGCCCAAGCTCCCAGCCAGCCCTGCCCTCTGGCACTGGGAAGCCATTCCCTGGCTCCTGGCCCTCTGTCCCTTGTCCCCAGCTGTCCCTCCCCAGCTCTCCTGGAGCCCCTCCAGGCCCTGCCAGGGGCTCTCAGCTCTCCCTGGAGCCTTCCCCTCTCCAGGTGAGCACCCCCAGCTCTCCCAGCTCCCTGGGACGTGTCACCCTGGGGAGGTTTTATTCCATGAAGGTCTCTTGGATGCTGCCCTGGCCCCTCCCTGCCCTGTGCACTCCCCACCCCAAGGGATCCCCCATTGTCCTCACCCCAAATCTCTGCTCAGACCCCCCTCCCCTCCCTGGTCACTACCCCAATCCAGATCCAACTTCTCACTCTCCATCCCCATCCCTTCCGTCCCTGTCCTTAACTCCTCCATACCTCCATCCATCCCTCCATCATCCATCATCCATCCCTCCATCCCTCCATCCATCCCTGATTCCCACTCTCCCCACCCCTGATCTCTCCACACCCCCAGTCCCTGGCTCCCCTTTTCACCTCCCTATTCCCCATCTCCTCTCTCCATCCCCATCCCATCCCTATCTCGGATCCACTCTCTCCATTCCCGATCCCATCCCGATGCCCTCTCTCCATCCCCATCCCCTCTCCATTCCCGATCCCTCTCTCCATCCCGATCCCGTCTCTCCATCCCCATCCCCTCTGTGTCCATCCCCATCCCGATCCCCTCTCTCCATCCCGATCCCGTCTCTCCATCCCCATCCCCTCCGTGTCCATCCCCATCCCCATCCCGATCCCCTCTCCATCCCGATCCTCTCTCTCCATCCCGGATCCCTCTCTCCATTCCCTATCCCGTCTCTATCTCGGATCCCCTCTCTCTATCACGATCCCATCTCTCCATCCCCGTCCCCTCTCTCCATCCCGATCCCCTCCGTGTCCATCCCCATCCCGGATCACTTCTCTCCATCCCCGATTCCCTCTCTCCCTGCCCGATCCCATCCCCATCCTCTCTCTCCATCCCGATCCCCTCTCCATTCCCGATCCCCTCTCTCCATCCTACCCCGTCCCTATCCCGGATCCCCTCTCTCCATCCCTCTCTCCATCCCACCCCGTCCCTATCCCGGATCCCCTCTCCATTCCCCATCCCCTCTCTCCATCCTCTCTCTCCACCCCCATCCCCTCCGTGTCCATCCCCATCCCGGATCACTTCTCTCCATCCCGATCCCCTCTCCATTCCCCATCCCCTCTCTCCATCCCGTCTCTCCACCCCGATCCCCTCCGTGTCCCCCCGGCTCCCCGCACGCCGCCGCTCCCTGACCGCGCTGTCCCCCCGCTGGGTACCGCGGTGTCCCCGCGCCGGCTGCCGCGTGGTGCCGGTGCCCGGGCGGCTGTGGCGCACCTCCATGGCCTGTCCCAGCTCCAGGTCGAAGGTCACCACACACACGCAGTCGATCCAGGCGGCGAAGCGGCCCCAGGGCAGCGGGGAGGCGGCGGCGGCGCGGCGGGGCCGCGGCCCGGCCCGGCTCAGCGCGTCCATGGCGGCGCCGCCCGCGCGCGGCCCGCCCCGCCCCGCGCCGCGCCCCCTGCCGGCGGGGAGGACCGCGCCCCGCGCCCCGGCCCCGCCGCGCCCCCTGCCGGCGGGGAGGACCGCGCCCCGCGCCCCGGCCCCGCCGCGCCCCCTGCCGGCGGGGAGGACCGCGCCCCGCGCCCCGGCCCCGCCGCGCCCCCTGCCGGCCGGGAGGTCCCGTGGCTGATTTCACTGCAGCCACGCGAACATTCCCACCTGGCCGAGCAGAGGAAAATTAACTGTGAATTAAAAAGGGCAATAAAAGTGCTTAGAGCACGTGAGAAGTATAAAAGTGAGGGCTGGAGGGTTTCCTTTAGGATGGCAGCACAGCTCTGTACCTGAGCAGGGAACTGGCACGGGCAGCAGTTCCCACCCAGCATCCCAAATTCACAGAGAATTTCCCAGAGCCACAGGGCAGGACAGGGAAGGGCTGGAATCACAGAGTCAGGAAATCCTGGGCTGGTTTGGGTGGGAAGGGACCGAAGAGCCCCCCCAGTGCCACCCCTGCCATGGCAGGGACACCTCCCAGTGCCCCAGGCTGCTCCCAGCCCCAGTGCCCAGCCTGGCCTTGGGCACTGCCAGGGATCCAGGGGCAGCCACAGCTGCTCTGGCAATCCCAGCCCAGGCAGCAATTCCTGCCCAAGCTCCCAGCCAGCCCTGCCCTCTGGCACTGGGCAGCCATTCCCTGGCTCCTGTCCCTCTGTCCCTTGTCCCCAGCTGTCCCTCCCCAGCTCTCCTGGAGCCCCTCCAGGCCCTGGAATGTTCTGGAAGCTCTCCCTGGAGCCTTCCCCTCCCCAGGTGAGCACCCCCAGCTCTCCCAGCCCGGCTCCCAGGAGGTTTCCATGAACTCCTGCCCCGGAGCGTTGTTGGTTTCCCCGTTGTTGAAAGCCCCGAGATCTCAGGGCTCCTTTGCTGTCGGTGCACTCGGGCTCGGAGCCCCGCGGGCTCGGGCTCTGCCCAGCCCAGGGAGCTGCTGCCGGGCAGGGGAAGCCGCAGTGGGATTTTCCCGGAGGGAGGAGTTGAGTTCACCCCGGAGCGGCTGCCGAGGGTCGGATCCCGGCTGATCGCAGCGCCCGGGCCGGGCCGGGGCAGCTCCCGGCTGGTGCTGGACCATATTTGGGAAGGTCGGCGGTGCGGATCGGGCAGCGCAGCGCCGGTGCCGAGCTCGGAGCCGCCGGGGCAGCGCCGGGGCTGCTGCTCATCTCCCCAGCAACCCCGCAAACAACAACACTGCCCGAGCCTGCCGGCTATAATTAACCGTGCCCCGCAGGAGCGCCGCGCTCCCGCACTGCCGGCCCGGGGAATGCTCCCCGGAGCACGGAGCGACATTCCCTGCAGCCCCGGGAACGTGCGGAGCGCCGCGGGCAGAGCCCTGCCAGCTGCTCCTGGGGCACTCGGAGCTGCGGGGTTTGAACCAGGCCCGGCCAGGGAGAAGTGCCGGGGTTTGGGGGAGCTCTCGGAGCAGCGCTGGGTGCTCGGAGGGGCTGCGGCTGCGGGAGAAGGGAGGAAAGCTCGTCCCCTCCTCCCTGCAGGGCCGCTGGGATGAATGTCAAACTGGCGCTGGGAGATCCTGTTCTGATGCCTGCTGGAGGCACCAGATCACGCCTCAGTCCCGAGCCAAGAATAGATCCCAGAATTCTTCATCATCCACGGCCTATTCTGGGCCTGCAGCCTCCCACCCGACGTGTGCCAGCTCCCACTCCAGCTGGGAATCCTGCTCGGGAGCTGGGAGCTCTGCAGCCGGAGCTGGGGGGCTGCACACACACACAGAGCCAGGGCATCCTGGAAGGGTCTGGATTGAAGGGGCCCCCAGTGCCACCCTGTGCCACCCACTGCAACCCTGTGCCACCCAGTGCCACCCAGTGCCACCCCTGCCAGGGACAGAGACCCCTCCCGTGAGCCCAGCCCAGCCTGGCCCTGCCATACCCAGGCTCAGCCCCTCGTGTCTGGGCTGGAGGAGATTCCAGCAGCTGTTCCCAGTGGGATCCAGCTGCCCTGTGTCACACCCAGGGCGTGGAACCACGGCTGGGGTGTCTGTCCCTGTCCCTGTCCCCGTCCCTGTCCCTGTCCCTGTCCCTGTCCCTGTCCCCTGTCCCTGTCCCTGTCCCATCCCTGTCCCTGCCCCTGTCCCTGTCCCTGTCCCTGTCCCTGTCCCATCCCTGTCCCTGTCCTGTCCCTGTCCTGTCCCTGTCCCTGCCCCTGTCCCTGTCCCATCCCTGTCCCTGTCCCTGTCCCTGTCCCCTGTCCCTGTCCCTGTCCCATCCCTGTCCCTGCCCCTGTCCCTGTCCCTGTCCCTGTCCCTGTCCCATCCCTGTCCCTGTCCCATCCCTGCCCCTGTCCCTGTCCCATCCCTGCCCCTGTCCCTCTCCCTGTCCCTGTCCCTGTCCCTGTCCCCTGTCCCTGTCCATGTCCCATCCCTGTCCCATCCCTGTCCCTGTCCCTGTCCCTGTCCCTGTCCCTGCCCCTGTCCCATCCCTGTCCCTGTCCCTGTCCCTGTCCCATCCCTGTCCCTGTCCCATCCCTGTCCCTGTCCCTGTCCCTGTCCCATCCCTGTCCCTGTCCCATCCCTGCCCCTGTCCCTCTCCCTGTCCCTCTCCCTGTCCCATCCCTGTCCCATCCCTGTCCCTGTCCCTGTCCCTGTCCCATCCCTGTCCCTGTCCCTGTCCCATCCCTGCCCCTGTCCCTGCCAGGCGAAGGGAGCTGGCAGCTCCCGGCGCTGCCGCTGCCAAGCCCAGAGTTCAGCTGTGTGTTAGTTGTTCCAGAGGGCTGGAGCAGAGGAGGGGGAAGCTGTTCCAAGGTTGGAACTCCCGGAATCAGCTGGAGGAGTCAGGCTGTGCAGCCCCGGCCCTCCTGGGGTGGGGAGAGGCTCTGGGGGCGGCTGGAGGATTTGGGAATTTGCTCCGATGGTTTCTTCCTGTCCCCAGAAGCCACAACGAGCCACAGAAAATGCTTTATAAGCCCATTTCCCTCCAACAGATGAAACAGGGAAGTGAAACTCCTGGGGTTGTGCTATTTTTTCCTGCATTAATGGCACCGAAGTGCTAATTACCACACTGGGTGCTGTATAAACCCTCGGGAGTTCTCCCCTTGCAGCCCCCACGCTGGAAAAGCGTCCACAAATGAGGAATTTCACCCACTCAGTGGCGGGGGGACACTTTTGGTGGCATTTCTGTGGCCCCACCTTGCCCTGGGGCGGGGGGTGACACGGGGTCAGCCCCCTGCCAGCCCCAGCGTTCCAGGATCCCGTGGTTCCGTGCCCCCAGCACGAGCCCACCCCTCTCTCCCCGTGGCCAAGGCCACCTTTGCCCTGTAAACTTTAACCACGTGCAGGAATCTCGGCGGGGTCAAGGCCTCGGCGGGAGCAGCTTAGTGGCAAATCTCGTGGCAGGAATTCGCTCTGGAACGAGGGATTGGATCGCTTCCTGCTGGTTCCTGGAGGATGCTGGCACTTGGAAAGCAGTTTATCCACGAGACAAAGACAAATCTGGGCACGGCGACAGCGGATCCAGGAGCCCCGGCTGCCAGCATGACTCAGAGATCCCTGCTCCCAGCCCTGGCTCCCTGCTCCCTCCATCTCCTCTTTTCCCTCCCCTCTCCGTGCTCACCCCACCTCCCCGGACACAGCGGACCCTGTCCCCACCCCAGCCCCTGACCCCCATCTCTGGGGTTGTCCCTTTGCAGTGACACGGGGCCACCCGAAGGCTGTGGCCACGGAAGGGCTCCCGCTGTCCCCGTGTCCCCCCAGGCATGGGGTCGTGTCCTCCAACTCCTCCTGCTCCCCCCGAGGCCATGACCACCCCCGGCGGCTGCAGCTCGCCCACCCGGGGTCCCGAGAGCTGCCGCTGTCCCCACGGCCCTGTCCCCGGAGCTGGGGCCGCCCCACCGTTCCCTTGTCCCCGTCCTCGCCCCACCATCCCTGACCTCCTGTGTCCCCATAGCCCCGTCCCCTTGTCCCCGTGTCCCCTTGTCCCCGTGTCCCTGTGTCCCCGTGTCCCCGTGTCCCCGTGTCCCCGTGTCCCCCTGTCCCGTGTCCCTGTGTCCCCGTGTCCCCGTGTCCCTGTGTCCCCGTGTCCCCGTGTCTCCCATCTCCGCCCCGTTTCCATCCCCTTGTCCCTGTTCCTGTCCCCCACCCCGTCCCCATGTTCCATCCCATCCCATCCCCGTCCCTGCCCCTCTGTCCCCATCCTCGTCCCCCCGTCCTCGTCCCCATTCCTGCCCCACCATCCCCATGACCGTCCCTGTCCCCCCATCCCCGTCCCACCGTTCCCATCCCGTCCCACCATCCTCATCCCCGTGCCCATCCCTGCCCCCGCTCTGTCTATGGGGTCTCTGTCCCCATATCCTTATGTCTGTGTCCCCAAACCCCTGTCCCTGTCCCCGTGTCCCCATCTCCACGGCCCCATTCCCGTCCCCCTGTCCCCGTCCCCATCTCTGTCCCGTGTCCCCATCTCCACGGCCCCATTCCCGTCCCCCCGTCCCTGTCCCCATCCCTGTCCCCGTCCCCATCCCTGTCCCCGTGTCCCCATCTCCATGGCCTCGTTCCTGTCCCCCTGTCCCGTCCCTATCCCTGTCCCCGTCCCCATCCCCGTCCCCATGTCCCCATCTCCACGGCCCCGTTCCTGTCCCCTTGTCCCGTCCCTCTCCCCCTGTCCCCGTCCCCATCCCCGTCCCCGTCCCTGTCCCCGTGTCCCCATCCCTGTCCCCATGTCCCCCTGTCCCGTCCCTCTCCCCCTGTCCCCATGTCCCCGTCCCCATCCCTGTCCCCCTGTCCCCCTGTCCCCCTGTCCCCCTGTCCCCATCCCTGTCCCCATGTCCCCCTGTCCCGTCCCTCTCCCCCTGTCCCCATGTCCCCGTCCCCATCCCTGTCCCCCTGTCCCCCTGTCCCCGTGTCCCCCTCTCCCCCTGTCCCCATGTCCCCGTCCCCATCCCTGTCCCCCTGTCCCCCTGTCCCCCTGTCCCCCTGTCCCCGTCCCCATCCCGGTCCCCGCGTCCCCGCGGCCGCGCCCCAGCCACGCCCACCCCATATAGCCCCGCCCACCCCATATAGCCCCGCCCACCGCGATAACCACGCCCATCCCCACCATGCCCGCCCCAGACCCCGCCCCTCTCCCCTCGGCCCCGCCCCTCTCCCCCCGCCCTGAGGGAGCCGCGGCGCCGCCGCCATTTTGGAGCCGCCGCCGCCGCCGCTCCGCCGCCGCTGCCCGCGCAGCCCCGGCCGGCCCAGCCCGCGGGCCCGGCCCGCAGCCCGGCCCGGCAGCGCCCGAGGGCAGCCCGGCACCCGCAGGTGAGACCCGGCTGTCACCGCCGCCCTCGCGGGGCCGGGGTCGGGGCTGGGCCCGGCGCCGCGGGCTGGGCCCCGCCGCCCCCCCGGCTCCGCTCCGGCCTCCCGGAGCCGCCCCCCGCGCTCCGCGGGTTCGGCACCGTTTGGGGGGTTAAAAGCCTCCCCCGCCGAGCCGCTGTCCGGGGCTGGGCTGTGGTCCCGCCGCCTCGTTCCGTGCGGATCTGGGTTAAATCCGACCGCTCTGCGCGTGACAGTTTCCTTTTGCCGTGTTTTGGTGCGTGCGGGGCGGGCTGGCGGGGCTGGGGGCCGGGGCTGCGGGCTCCAGCTGGTCCCGGATCACACCTGGCTGGCCGGGAGTGGCCGGAGCTGTCGGGAGTGGTGGCGGTGGCAAGGTCAGGGGTCAGGTCACCCTTCCTGAGGCTCAGATCCCCCTCTTAGGGCTCGGCGCCCACTCCCGAGGGTCCGGTCACCTTCCGGGGGTTCCCTGCCCGGCGGTCACACCACCCCCCTGGGCTCTGGTCCCCTTCCCGAGGGTCGGGTCCCCCTCTCGAGGTTGTTGTTCCCCTCCTGGGGGTCAGGTCAGTCCCGGAGGTCAGGTTCCTTCCGGGGGTCAGCTCCCCTTCCTGGGAGTCAGATCACCCTTCTGAGGGTCCCCCTTCCGGGGGGTCTGGTTCCCCTCCCATGGGTCAAGTCCCTCTCGGCTGTCTGGTTCCTTTCCGGAGGGTCAGATCCCCCTCCCGCGGGTCTGCTCCCTTTCCCAGGGGTCAGATCCCCCTCCCGGCGGTCTGGTCGCCTTCCCGACAGTCTGCTCCTGTTCCCGGGGGTCAGATCCCCGACTCTGGTCCTGTTCCCGGGGGTCAGGTCCCTCCCGGGGCTGAGAGCAGTGGTCAGGGTCCCTCTCCCGAGGCTCTGGTCCCTTCCCGGGGTCAGGTCACCCTTCCCGGGGTCAGGTCCCCCCCGGGGGTCACGGGAGGGAGGTCAGCCACCCACGGGTGTCACCCTGCCGGGGACCTGCCCACCTCAGGGTGCAGAACGTGGCCATCAACGTCCCCGTGCTGGTTTTATTGCCCACCAGAAAGCGGGGTGGGAGCGGAGGCCCCGCTGGGATCACCACAAGATTGATCTGACAGGAAAGCGGCTCCTGGCAGAGGCTGGGAGGGCCCTGCTGAATTTGAGGGCCTTGTTTTGCACCAGCTAAAGAAAAAAAAAACAAACAAACCAACAAACTAGGAAGTGAAAAAGAGAAACTGAGAGAACTCAGAGGCCCGAGAGGTTTTTCCTCGCTTGATCCCCTACTTGGAAATTCGTGTTTTAAAAACTTGCAGGTTGTTTTCCTTGTTTATTTTGTGTCTCAGAAAGGAGAAGGTGGTGATTCTAGCCCTGCCCAGCCCCACAGGTTTGAACCAAGCTCTTAGGAGCAGATTTAGGTTATAAAGCTCTGTTTAAAGCCTGATGAGAGAAGAAACGTTTATGTTTTCTCTTATTACTCTGACACTTAAAAGCTAACATGCTGCCAAAATACTTCAGTGGTAAAAAAAACCCCCCTTGGTGGATGGTAGTATAGGGATTTCCATGGCAACCACTGGTGATCTCATGGGAAGCAAAGTTAAATTTTGGGCTGTCAGTGGGAGCACAGCACGGCCTGGGCTGGCCTGGGTGGCATTTGCTCGGCAGAAGGTGACGAGGGCTGGGTAGGAACAAGCTGCTCTGAAAGCAAGGCTTGCTCTGTGTGTGTGCACTGCTGTTCCTGGTGGTTTTTGTGCTGTGCTGGGGGTTAACCTTGAGCTGCAGGGCTGTGGGACGCTGTCCTGGCTGCCAGGGGGGACAGGCGGGCGCTGCAGCAGCAGGTGCCTGGCGGGCAGGTGCTGCAGGCAGGCTTCCTGCACAGCCTCACGCCGGGGGAAGGGTTCTTGTGGGAGCATCTCCTGCTCAGCCTGGCGTTCCGGGAGCTCTCTGCGTGCTGTGGGAGGGACAGGGCGGATTTCTGACTTCACAAATTGGAAACTGTCAAAAATAATAACGACGAGGCAGCGCTGTGTGAGAGCTGCTGCTCGGGGGTTTGTTACCAGGGGAGAAACGCTCTGTGGGCTTGCAGGAGTTTGGGGAAGCTCCAGGCCACTCCTGGCAGAGCTTCCCTGGGGAATGGGGCTGGGGGGCCCAGCTGTGCTCCAGAGGGGGATCCCCCAGCCCTGATCACAGTTTGCTGCTTGGATTGGGAGGCAGCTGGAGGGAATCCCATCCCTGCTGTCCCCACAGTGAGCTCCTGAGCGAGAAGGGGGCGTTGGTTCCTTAATGCTTCCTCTGCTCTTTGGTGGGGAGATATCCCCGTGTTTTCCTGTGGGGCTTTTCCATCCTCTGTGCAGGGAACGCTTCGTTTGGGGTCTCCCCTGAGTTTTCTGGTGGCAAAGGGGACCCAAAACTTGTCATCCCTGAGCCCAGCAGTGGTATAGAGGAATTCCAGCATCACAGAAGCGTGGGAAGTCCTGAGCTGGAAGGGGCCCACAGGGACCATGGGTGCAGCTGCTGGGAGCACCTCACTCCTGCCCATGGATCCATGGAACCTCCTGAGCTGGAAGGGGCCCACAGGGCTCATGGATGCAGCTGCTGGAGCACCTCACTCCTGCCCATGGATCCTGAGCTGCAGGGACCCACAGGGCTCATGGATGGAGCTGCTGGAGCACCTCACTCCTGCCCATGGATCCATGGAACCTCCTGAGCTGCAGGGAGCCACAGGGCTCATGGATGCAGCTGCTGGCCCTGCACAGAGCCCCCAACAACCCCACCCTGGGCACCCCTGGCAGCGCTGCCCAAAGGCTCCTGGAGCTCTGGGGCCGTGCCCGTTCCCTGGGCAGTGCCAGCGGCCTCTGGGGAAGAACCTTCCCTGCTGTCCATCCTGTCCCTCCCCTGGCACAGCTCCGGCCCTTCCCTGGGTCCCGTCCCTGCTCACCAGGGTTTGGGGAGGGCTCGTGGCTGGGAGCAGAGGGACGAGCTGTGCTGCTGCCCTTGCTGCCAGCCAGGGGTGCAGGTGCAGCTGGGGCACCCGTGGGTTCCGTGCTCGTGGCTCTGTGGGTGTCACCCAGCAGCAGGGTGGATTTACCAGGGGCTGCCAGTCACGGTGCCTGAGGGGCACGGGCTGCAGCTCAGCCATGAAAACGGGCAAACTGGAATGCCAGGAAATAGGAGAGTCTTGGTGGAGTAAGTCCTGGGTTTGGAACAGGAGTAGAACAAGAATAACTGGGAAATTTGGGTGCAAATGGTGCAGGAGAAGTGGGTGAGGTCGGTGAGCTGAGAGCAAAGGAGGAGCCGGGTGCTTCAGTCGTAGGATCAAGGAATATCCCGAGTTGGAAGGGGCTCACAGGGATCATCCAGCCCAGACCCCCCCAGATCCCACCCTGGGCATCCCCGGGAGCTCCCCCAGCCTGGGGCTGGGACCATTCCCTGGGGAGCCTGGGCCACATTGACAGAACTTCAGAGAACTTCGCAGGGAGGAAGGTTTGTGGGAGGTCTTGTTTTGCTGGCTGCAGGATTCCTGAAGAACTAATTGAGGAGTTAATAGAGTGAGTTAATGAGTGACGGCAGCGCCGGGGCCGGGCTGTCAGACACGGAGCCTCGGCCCGGAGCAGCAGTCCCTCACTCCTGGCCCTGTTTACAGGGAGCACAGCCCTGCTCCCGGTTACGGGCTGCAGTGCTTTCACCTCCTTTTCACGGCAAATCCGCAGATGTCGGGGCTTTATGGGAGGCTCAGGGAAGGAATGTGGCCTCTGTGTGACCAGGAGTAGCAACAAAGGCTCTTAAGTGTCTCCTTTGATTCAATATTATTGGAAGCAGGAGTGTGTTGTCTTTCCTGGCCGCTGCTGTGTTTCTCTACTCGAGCTTTTCTTTTTCCCTCTCTGCTCCCTGTTCCTCCCACCATCCTCCCCTCGCTCCTGATGGGCTTCCCTGCTCCTTGTTTTGATCCTCCCCAGCTGCCAGCGCTGCAATGACCAATATTGACATTATTATCAGCGCCTGGACTATTTTTACCTGCACCTTAACTCTGGTTTGGAGGGAAACTTGGGCAAATAAATATCAGTTATCTCAGGAAATGAAGCTTTGGCGGCCAAGCTTGAAACTCTCAGACAGAAAGGGCTCGGATTGAGGTGGAATTTGAGTGGCAGGCATATTGCTGTTGGATGAGGTGTGGAAGTGGGAAGTTCCATCTTTGTGTCTGGTAGTGCCTGTTAATCCCAGATGGGGCAGGGGCACCTGGAGAGTGACAGCAATAAAGGTCTGCAGGGCCTGGAGCCTGACCAAAGCTGTCCTTTTTGTCAGGGGTGCCTTTAAACAGAACCCACGTGGCAGCGAGCCGTGACCGGGGCTGTCACCACAGCCAGGGTGAGGAGGAAGTGCAGCTCCTCAGCCTGAGCTGGCAGCTCTGCAGCTGCTGGGCTGGGAGTGCTCCCGTTGGCCCTCTCAGGCTCTGTCCTGTGTTACCTGAGAGCCAGGAGCGCTCTGGGGGGCTGTCCCTGGGGTCACAGCACCCACACACCCCATTCCTTCCTTCCCCTGGGGCCAGCCTGGGCTGCCTGAGGGCACCGGGCTCATCTGGGCAGGAGGGGAAAACCTCCGGGTGAAATGGCAAAGGGCAGGGAGGCACTGGGGGCAGGCAGAGCTCAGAGCTCATCCCTGGCCAGGGCAGAGTGAGAAACTTCTCTGGCACAGCTTTCCACAGAATCTCCCGAGCTGCAAGGGCCCCACAGGGATGGTGGATGCAGCTGCTGGCCCTGCACAGACACCCCAGCAATCCCACCCTGGGCACCCCTGGCAGCCTGGGGGCCGTGCCCGTTCCCTGGGCAGCCTGGGCAGTGCCAGCACCCTCTGGGGAAGGACCTTTCCTGCTCTCCAGCCCAACCCTCCCTGGCACAGCTCTGGCCATTCCCCAAGTCCTGTCCCTGCACAGGGAGCAGAGACCAGAGCTGCCCCTTGGGAGGAACTGCAGCCCTGGGAGGTCTGAGCTCAGTCTCCTCCAGCTGAACATTCCAAGTGCCCTCAGCTGCTCCTCGTGTGTCCCCTCCAGAGCCTTCCCCATCCCCATGTCCCTGCTTTGGGTGCTCCCCAGCAGCTTTAGTTGTTTTGTACATTGAGGGGTGCAATCCCAGGAGTGGAGGTGAGAGCAGGACAGTCCCCTCCCTCGATGCTGTCCCTGATGCCCCCAGCACAGGGATGTCCCTCGTGGCTCCAGGGATCTCCCTTGCCATCCACCAGGGCCAGATCCCTTCCCAGAGCTGCTCTCCGGCCCTTCCATCCCACCCGTGGGTGCATCCCGGGCTGCTCCAGGCCAGGTGCAGGATCTGGCACCTGCCTGTGTTAAACCTCCCCCAGTTGGTGATTCCCAGCCCTCGGGTTTGTCCAGGTCTCTCTGCAGGGCCTCTCTGCCTTGGGGGAGCCAGCAGCTCCTCCTTGTTCTGTACCATCCGCAGAGTTCCCTGGTGTCCCCTCGAGCCACATCCAGGCCATTGTGGGGGTGCTGAAGGGAGCTGGGCCTGAGCTGGAGCCCTGGGGAACTTTGCAGGGAAACTCCCCAAACATCTGGATTGCTCAGGGTTTGTGTGGGGCTGCCCGTGCCCCCTCTGCACCTGCCTGGGGGCTGCCCTGGGGTTTCAGCCCTGCACTTTGCTGCTGCTCACAGCTCTGTGGCCTGGAGTGACACCGATGGCTCCGGAGTCACTTTGATTCTGATTTCCCTGGGCAGCCTTCAGAGCAGCAGAGCAGAGCCCGGCCCTGGGAGAGGCACAGACCTGCGGGAGCGGGGATGGCCTGGCTGCTGCAGCCACAGGAAGGAAGAAGGAAATTGAACACGAGAAGCTGCTTCAGTTTCAGTTTTGCCCTCGATTCCTTGTGAGGACTCGGTTCTGTCACACCTCAAAGAAGGCACTGCTGGCTGGGCTGTGACATTTGGGGTTTTCTCCTCTGGCAGTTTCTTCCTTTCCTTCCGTTCCTCCTGGCCCTGCACAGCCTGCAGCTGCTTCCAGCTCCTGGCCTGGCTGTGCAGCGGGGTGGGATGAGGTGCTTGTGTTTCCTGAGCTGTTTATTTGTGTTTTCTTCCCTCGGCTGATCCCCCGGGACGCCGTTTAATTGAATCCTTTTATGTTCAGATGGATTTCTTCTCTTTGAGAAGGATAATTGAGCCCGTGAGCTCGCGGGTCGCACGCCGTCCCGGTGTCCCCGAGGCGGAGGACGAAGGGCAGGGCTGCCAGGAGCGGGCAGCGGGCCAGGCTGCCCCGCGCTGGCACCGCGGCCGTGCGGGATGGCAGCGGCACCGCCGCGGGCACGGGGCCAGCGCCGGGAGCTCCGCGGCTGGGGCGGCCACGGCACCTGGGAGCCGGCGGGGAGCAGAGAGGGACCGGCCCGGGGCTGTCCTGGGGATTTAACCCGGGCGTGGTCGGGTGGCACCGGCAGCGTCCCGGTGCGACGTGTTCCTGCTGGGGCTGTGCCGGGCCGAGCTCGCGGGGCTCAGACACCTCCCCTTCCTGGGAGCTGCTCTGCTTCCTCCCGGCAGCAGAGGGACCTGGAGTGAACCCAGGGAGGCCATGGAGGTGCTGGAGCCCCTCTGCTCTGCACCAGGCTGGGAGAGCTGGGAATGTTCACCTGGAGAGGGGAAGGCTCCAGGGAGAGCTCAGAGCCCCTGGCAGGGCCTGAAGGAGCTGCAGAGGGACAGCTGGGGACAAGGGACAGAGGGCCAGGAGCCAGGGAATGGCTTCCCAGTGCCAGAGGGCAGGGCTGGCTGGGATCTTGGGCAGGAATTGCTGCCTGGGCTGGGATTGCCAGAGCAGCTGTGGCTGCCCCTGGATCCCTGGCAGTGCCCAAGGCCAGGCTGGGCACTGGGGCTGGGAGCAGCCTGGGGCACTGGGAGGTGTCCCTGCCAGGGCAGGGGTGGCACTGGGGGGGCTCTGGGCTCCCTTCCCACCCAAACCATCCCAGGACTCTGCACTTCTGTTTCACTCAACGTGAGTCCCACTGCTGGAAGTTCTGCTGGGCAGTTGGGATGTGGGGCTGGAGAGTGATGGGGTTGCAGCAGTGGGGCTGCAGTGGTGTTGACACCAGCCATGATTCTGTGTTAGGTTAAGTCAAGCTGAGCCCAGGGAATGGAATATCCAGGTTATCCTGGGAGCCCTCAGCCCCTGAGCCAGGACACCCCATTCCTGCTGAGCAGGTGCCCAGTCTGCACCATTGACCATGTTGGAAAATACCAAAGGATGTTTTTTCAGCTTAGCTCTGCAGCTCGTTTCCTTTTATTTTTCAGTTGGAAGATTGTTTTTCTTTGTGCTCAGTTGTTATTTACTACTTCTGCTTTCTGCTAGTCCTTGTTCCTTCCCACCCAAGCCACTCCATGATTCCCTGATTTACTATATCATTCTTTAATGTTGCCCTGTCCATGGTATATCCCAAATTTTCTTCCATGACTTTCTAAGTATTTCCCCTCTCCCCCAACAATGACCATACTCTGCCTTGGCTTTCCAGGGGCTGGAACCTCTCCCAAAGTTCACACCTCTGTGGTTTCAATCCCTCCTTCTGAGGTAACGCTTCAGGGTTCCTTTTTTACTCAGGTGCTCATTCCCTGTCCCTGCAGGGCTCTGAAGTAGCTGAGTTGTGCTGGGGAAGCCCTCGTTCCTCTCCTGCCCGGGGAATCCGGGTGACTGACTGGGATCAGTCACCCTCAGGATGAATATCTGCACCTTGGTGAGACCAGCCTGGGCAGGGGACACCTGCAGGGCTGGGACAGGGATGGGGATGGGACAGGGACAGGGACAGGGATGGGGACAGGGATGGGACAGGGACAGGGATGGGACAGGGATGGGACAGGGACAGGGATGGGACAGGGATGGGACAGGGACAGGGATGGGACAGGGATGGGGATGGGACAGGGACAGGGATGGGGATAGGGATGGGACAGGGACAGGGACAGGGATGGGACAGGGATGGGGATAGGGATAGGGATGGGACAGGGACAGGGATGGGACAGGGACAGGGACAGGGATAGGGATGGGACAGGGACAGGGATGGGACAGGGATGGGACAGGGACAGGGACAGGGACAGGGACAGGGCTGGGACAGGGACAGGGATGGGACAGGGACAGGGACGGGGACAGGGCTGGGACAGGGACAGAGCCAGGACAGGGACAGGGACAGGGACAGGGATGGGACAGGGCAGGGACAGGGACAGGGACAGGGAGAGGGACAGGGACAGGGACAGGGATGGGACAGGGACAGGGACAGGGACGGGGACAGGGACAGGGACAGGGACAGGGACAGGGATGGGACAGGGACAGGGACAGGGGCCTCCTCACCTGGGCCAGGCAGCCTGGGAGCTGCTGGACACGAGGCTGGGCTGGGTGCTCCCCACGGGCTTTTCCAGCCTAAGGTGGTTGTGAGGTGCTGATGTTTGGCCCTGTTCAGGCCCTGAGCTCTGCCTGGGGACCCCTCTCCCTTTCCCCAGCAGGTGCATGAGCTTGCTGCTGGGAGCAGGAGGGGATTCAGAACCATGGAGATCCCTCTGAGGCCAAAGCACTGCAGCACAGTGAGGTTGTTGCTGTGCACATGGCCAGCACAGCTGCTTCTCAGCTCTGTGAGGGGCACGGGGCACAGCTCTGCTGCTCCTGGTGTCAGCAGCTCCAGAGGAGCCCAGCACGTTCATACAGGGACTGGAGCACCTCCAGAGGCAGCCTGGGAGAGCTGGGAATGTTCAGCCTGGGGAAGGAAAGGTCATGTGGGGACCTGACAGCACCTTCAGGGTCTGGAGGCATCTGAGAGAGCCAGAGAGGGACCCTGAGTCAGCACTGGGGTGCCAGGGCACGGGGAATGGCTTCCCCTGCCAGAGGGCAAGGGCAGGCTGCTTTAGATTGGATATTGGGAGAAAATTCCTCCCTGGGAGGGTGGGCAGGGCTGGCACAGGGTGCCCAGAGCAGCTGTGGCTGCCCCTGGATCCCTGGCAGTGCCCAAGGCCAGGCTGGGCACTGGGGCTGGGAGCAGCCTGGGGCACTGGGAGGGGTCCCTGCCCTGGCAGGGGTGGCACTGGGGGGGCTCTGAGCTCCTTAAGGCAGAGGACAGGGTTTCCCCACCTCCTTCAGTGCCTGGCATGGGGAGGACCCAAAGCTCAGAAGAAGTTTATCAATGTTTTACTGCGTTGTTTCCTTTTGCTTTGGAGAAAGTTTGTTTAACTGTGGTTGGCTCCAGACTGCTGCTTGTCACTGAGGGCTCTCAAAAGCCAAGGATGGAGCAGCAGAGGAGCTTCCAGGAGCTGTGAGGGGCCTTAGGGTGCCAGATGCTGGTGTGGGGTTTGGGATGTGGTGCCAGCAGTGACTGCACACCCGATTTCATGGCTGTTACACCGTAACTTCCTCTTGCAAAAGAGGCCCTTTCAGGCCTTTGTTTTTCCTTCCCTTCTGTCACCTTTGTTCTGACACATGAAATAACTGGTGCAGGGCAGTGATGTTAGTGTGGGGAGTGATCCAGTGTGTCCATGTTCTCCCTGCTCCTGCTTTTCCCTCCGTTCCTACAGCAGCTCTGCTGAGGAATGTTTTCTTGCAGGAAAAAACAGGACCAGCGTCATTTTTCACAGATGGATTTTGGGCAGCAGCAGGAATTTCTGTGTGGAAAAGGGAGCTCAGGCCTTGGCACTGCCCAGGGAGGTTTGCAGTGCCCATCCCTGGAGGTGCCCAGGGAACTCCTGGAGGTGGCACTCAGGGCTCTGGGCTGGGGACAGGGTGGGCACAGCTGGGACTGGATGGGCTGGGAGGGCTTTTCCAGCCCCAGGGATCCTGGGATTCTGAGAGCTTCTCTGTGCTGTTCTCTCAAATACCTGGAAGCAAACACTGGAATGAAGCTGTGCAGTTCCCAGAACAAAAGTGTTGAGTTATTTTGAGTTTTAGGAGAGAAAAGCAAGGCAAAGTGTTGAGTGTATCCTGGGGCTTTGGATCCTGCTGGAGTTTTCCGAGGAGCAGCGAAGGGAGACGGGATCACCTGGAGGGCACGGGGGACTTTGGCCATGGGGGGAAGATCCTGTTGTGTAATCCCAGTTTGTTTGGAGCTGTGGACTGTGCCCTGGGCAGGAATGTGTTCTCTTGGGAAGAGCAGGTGGGATCAGCAGCAGCCAACCAGCAGGGCCAGTGCAGGGGGAAGCAGGAGCATCTCCAGGGCCCTGGCTGAAAGCAGCAGTGCCCTGCTGGGTTTAGGTTTCACTGCTTGAGGGGCAATTCCTGCCGAGGAAATGGCTGCAATTCCTGTGGATTGGCCCATGCAGGCTCCTGGGGGCAGTCATGGAATCCCAGGGTGGTTTGGGGCCTTACAGATGCTCTCATTCCAGCCCCTGCACTGTCCCAGGGGGCTCGGAGCCCCAGTGGAACCATTCCCTGCTCCATGATCCAGGGAGCTACTGGTGGCCCTCTGTGCAAGGTGGATGGGCAGTTATTTTCCTGATCTTCATCCAAGCTCTAGGCTTCTTTATTGAGCTTGGAAAAATGGATGTCATCCTCCTCAGTCCTCTGAAACGCTCACCCTTCAGATTCCATGGGCTTTATGAGTGGTTTTGGTTGTGATTGAGGGAATTCAGTCACAGGATCAGTGCTCCAGGCCTGAGCTGGATGGGCATTTCAGCTGGAACGCTGTCCCCTTCCTGCTGCTCCCTCCTTCCCCACCTCCCTGCTCTCCCTCTCTGCTCAGACATTCCTGCAGCAGTGTTGGAAGCCAGTGGGGGACTGATCCAGCTGATTGTTTTTTTCCTGCTAGTACTGCATGGCAAAGGAAACCCATTTTTCCCAGCAGTGCAGGTTCAATACCCAACAAGCCATGGGCTCAGGTCAGGAGTGTGTCCTGCTGCTTTGGGATTCCCAGAGCAGGTTCAGCTTTGATGTTTCTTTGTCCAGGTAAAGCCCACGGAGCTCCTAAGGGTGGGTCTGAGAGTTCCCAGGGATTGTTTTCCTCTCAGGATGTTTTGTGTTGGATGAAGGCTGGCTCCTAAATAGAGGTGAAGTGGTGCCACGCAGGGAGAACAGGCTGGTGGTGCCTTGTCCTGGGAAAGAAGTTTCACCCAGTTGTGAGGAATGGGTGAAGAGGGAGGAATTTCCCCATGGAAAGGGTGCTCAGACCCTGGCACTGCCCAGGGAGGTTTGCAGTGCCCATCCCTGAGGTGTCCAAGGAGTTCCTGGAGGTGGCACTCAGGGCTCTGGGCTGGGGACAGGTTGGGGGTCAGGCACAGCTGGGACTGGATGCTCTTTCCCATCCTCAGCCATTCTGAGCTCCCTCTGAAGTGTCTTTATTTCCTTTAACTGCAAAACTTCTTAAACTTTGCATGGGCTGTGTCTGTAGTGCCCTGAAAGCCTGAGGAAATGAAAATGCATTTATTTAATGTCCTGTCTGAGGGCTCTGCTTTGCTGGGGCCTCGGTTCTGGGTCCCTTGGGTGGAGGGGTGTTGGAATATTCTGGTAGGAGCTGAGCGTGTGACAGGCTGGGCTGTCCTGGTGCAGCCACAGCCACAGACTCCCCTTGGCAGCTTTGAGCTGGGATGGAGGAGCAGGGAAGGAGCACAGCAGTTGTTTCCCTGGCTGATTGAGGCCGTGTGCTGATCAAATAGGTGTCTGTGGAACGGGCAGCCCTTGATCTCCCCGTGGGGTGCAGCAGGAAATCTCAGTTTGCAAATGCTGGCCCTCAGTCTGAGCACAGAGAGGTGTCCTTTGGAACCTTGCCTGGGTCTGTGTGGGCAGCAAAGATGAAACTGCCCAAGGTCCAGGGAAGGGACAGAGTGGGATCTCTGGGAAATGCTGCTTGGGCACCCCAGTAAAAACCAGCACCCTGCTCTGAGATCCCAGTCTGGTCCTTAGCAGGGATTTCTGTGGGGTTCAGCTGTGCTGACCCAGGAGAAAATGTCACTGCTTGCTTAGAGCAGCCAGAGTGAGCAGCCTGAGCAGCATCAAAGAGAGCCAGGCAGGCCAGGAGGGAGGAGCCTGGAGTCCTGCAAGGGATGGAAATCAGCACTTCAAGCACCCCGGGACTTTGTTTTGCTGCTTTAATACTCAAATGCAGTTGCAAATCTCACACTCAAAGGCCGATGTTTAATGGGAAGCCCAGAGTCCCCCCAG
Organism: Phylloscopus whistleri; assembly: GCA_017589585.1. Classification (NCBI taxonomy): domain Eukaryota; kingdom Metazoa; phylum Chordata; class Aves; order Passeriformes; family Phylloscopidae; genus Phylloscopus; species Phylloscopus whistleri. The sequence continues at coordinate 148,801 of JADMLD010001607.1, read as the reverse complement.
GCTTCCTTGGGGCTGCTCTTGCTCCCGTGGGGCCGAGAGGAGCAGCTGGGAATTCCAACCCTGCTGAAATACAGATCACAGACTGGAGATTGCTCTGCCCTCAGAGCCGAGGCGAGCCCAGCAGCTCAGAGAGGTGAATTTTAGGGATGCACTGAGCTCCGTGTGTGCTGACTGGGGTGTTAAAAAAGGCCTTTCTTGTGCTGTTCTGTTCCCAGGGCGCTGGGGATCCTTTCCTGCAGCTTTTCCCTGCAGCTGCTGAAGCGCTGCGGTTTCTCCGTGCCTGGGTGTGGAGCAGTTAATTAAACAAGTAACATTTAAATCAAGGAGCCGTGCAAATTCTGTCCTTAGCATGGGGTAGGGCAGCAATTAGGAGGCTGCTTAACGAGATACTGGCTGAGGATAAGGATGATGATCAAAACAAAGTCCTCCTGATATCATCTCTTCTTTGGGAGCTTCAGAGGCCAGGAAGGATTAGAAGGAGCCCTTCATTGAAGGATTAGAAGGAGCTCTCTTCATTTCTGGCTGCACATTTGTCCAACACAGAGGCCTGCAAGGGTTTATTGCCAGGGGCAGTTTCTTGTTGGAGAAAAACCCCAGCACAGCCCCGTTCCAGGCAGAGCAGCATTCCACCGTGCCTGTGCTTCCCTGCTGTGGCACTGAGCTGGGGGGGATGTGGGAGCCCTGCAGGGGGATGGGGACAGGCTGCACCCATGGGTGAGGGACAGGCCAGGTGCCAGGGGCTGCCCCGGGCTCAGCCCAGCCCCTGCAGTGCTCCAGGCTGGGGCAGAGGGGCTGGGAGAGGCCCTGGGGGTGCTGGACACAGCCCGGGGGGCCGAGGGGGCAGGAGGGCGATGGGCCCTGGGCTGTGGCAGCCCCGGGGTGGGCACAGCCCAGGGTGAGCACAGCCCCAGGGCAGGGTCTGTCCCCTCTGCTGGCCCTGCTGAGGGACCCCCTGGGATCCTGGGGGCAGCTCTGGAGAGCCCTGGAGGGGCTGGAGCGAGTCCAGGGAATGGAGCTGGGGAGGGTCTGGAGCCCCAGGAGGGGCTGAGGGAGCTGGGGAGGGGCTGGAGCCCCAGGAGGGGCTGAGGGAGCTGGGGAGGGTCTGGAGCCCCAGGAGGGGCTGAGGGAGCTGGGGAGGGTCTGGAGCCCCAGGAGGGGCTGGGGGAGCTGGGGAGGGGCTGGAGCCCCAGGAGGGGCTGAGGGAGCTGGGAAGGGTCTGGAGCCCCAGGAGGGGCTGAGGGAGCTGGGGAGGGTCTGGAGCCCCAGGAGCAGCTGAGGGAGCTGGGGAGGGTCTGGAGCCCCAGGAGGGGCTGAGGGAGCTGGGGAGGGGCTCAGCCTGGAGCAAAGGAGGCTCAGGGGGCCCTGGTGGCTCTGCACAGCTCCTGCCAGGAGGGGACAGCCGGGGGGGTCGGGCTCTGCTCCCAGGGCACAGGGACAGGAGGGGAGGGAACGGCCCCAGGCTGGGCCAGGGGGGCTCAGGGTGGGCAGCAGCAGGAATTTCCCCATGGAAAGGGAGCTCAGGCCTTGGCACTGCCCAGGGAGGTTTGCAGTGCCCATCCCTGGAGGTGCCCAGGGAACTCCTGGATGTGACACTCAGGGCTCTGGGCTGGGGACAGGGTGGGCACAGCTGGGACTGGATGGGCTGGGAGGGCTTTTCCGACCTAAATGGTGCCAGGATTTTGTAATGCAAGTGCAGAGATCTCTTTAATTTGTCAGATGTTAAGGAGTAATGAAGAAATCCGTTTTCATAGCTCACAAGGGGAAAACAAAAGGAAATTCTTGGCAAACCGGTGAAGTATTTTGGTTGAGAATAAATTTTATCTGTGAATTTTAAGTGCATCCAAGTGGTTTTCAATGATCAGCTTGGGCCAGGGGACGTCTCAGGGAGCTGAGATGCCTCGTTGGGGGTGTGTGGCAGGGATGGACCCCCAGTGAGGTGGCAGCACTGCCTCAGGGCCTCTGGTGTGTCCTGGGTTTGCCTTCAGTCAGGGATTCCAAAAGGAATCCAGCATGTGAGGGAGGCAGGGAGCTGAATGAGAATGGAGTTGTGTAAAGTGCTGATGTCAGAGGAGCTGTTTGGTTTGTGTGCTGCCACTTGGGAGGGAGTCCCAGAGCTGCCCCGTGGTGGACAACCTTCCACAGCTCCTGTCCTGTGCCTGGCCTGGGGTGGGCTCCTGGCACGGTGGGGTTTGAGAGCAGAGTGGTTGGGTTCATGGATCGTGGAATCCCAGATGCTGTGGGTGGGGAAGGAGCTCAGAGCCCCCCCAGTGCCACCTCTGGCACAGCAGGGACACCTCCCAGTGCCCCAGGCTGCTCCCAGCCCCATCCAGCCTGGCCTTGGGCTCCAGGGTTTGTGTAGGAAGCGTTTCCTTTTCCATCCTTTGTGCCTCCACCGTTCCTCTGCAGAGAAATCCACAAAGGTCTTGGGTTCTTTGCTGTGTTAAAGATGGATGTGGGAATTTTTCCATCTTGGAAGCAGAGACAGAGTGTGCTCCACAGGAGTCTGAGGTGAGAGCCTAAGGAGGTTGAGCGAGCTCTGAAATCACTGAGTAGCTCACGGTTCTCTTCCCATGGCAGAGTGAATCCCAGAATCCCAGAAATTCTGAGGCTGGGAAAGCCCTCTGGGGTCACCCAGTCCCAGCTGTGCCCCATCCCCACCCTGTCCCCAGCCCAGAGCCCTGAGTGCCACCTCCTGGGCACACCTCCAGGGATGGGCACTGCAAACCTCCCTGGGCAGTTCCAAGGCCTGAGCACCTTTCCATGGGGAAATTGCTGCTGAATTCCTGCAGGGTGGTGACTTTCTGCCTCCCTTCTCCAGCACTCCCAGGAGGAGAGCCCTGAGATGTTCCTGCAGCTCCCCCAGGGCTGATCCCAGACATTTGCAGGGTGCTCTGGGTTCTGGGCAGTGTTTTAGGCTTTTTAGGGCAGGGAAATTACACAGTGAGAAACGCTGATAACCCCAGTGATCCAATTTCTTGGGAAGAGCTTGGGGATAAAAATACCTGGGAGTGTAAATGGTTGTGTGGTGGCACTGGGGTGTTATGTATGAGCCTGGCAGCGCTCCTGGCCTGCCTGGGAGTGCCTGACAGCTCTGGGGATGGCTCAGGGCTGCCTTCCAGCAGGAGGGGCAGGAGCTGGGGAGGGACCCTGTCCCTGCCCTGGGGGTCACCAGGCAGCAGTGGGACACTGGGCACCCTCCATATCCCTGCAGGTGATGCACTGCAGGCTGCAGCTTCTGCCCAGGCAGCGTCGGGCTGGAATAACCATAATAATAATCATCATCATAATGACAATAATAATAATAACAATAGCAACAACAACAGCCCCTGTGCTTGCAGTGTGGGCAGCACGTTGCCATCAGGAACTGCACTGGGAGGTCCTGGGCTGCATTTCCTCATCCAGGGTTGCCTGACCTTGGGGAGGGACCTGCTGTGGTGTGAGTGTCTGGCTGGAAAAGCACAGCAGCTGCACATCCATCCTGTGGTGTACCTGGGCTCACAGAACTGTGGAACCTCCTGAGCTGCAGGGAGCCACAGGGCTCATGGCTGCAGCTGCAGGCCCTGCACAGACCCCCCAACAACCCCACCCTGGGCACCCCTGGCAGCGCTGCCCAAAGGCTCCTGGAGCTCTGGGGCCGTGCCCGTTCCCTGGGCAGTGCCAGCAGCCTCTGGGGAAGAACCTTCCCTGCTGTCCATCCTGTCCCTCCCCTGGCACAGCTCCAGGGAGATTTGAAAAGATTTGGAGCAGGCTCTGGCACCACAAAGTGCTGGTTGTGTGCTGGATCAGCTCCTGTGGAAGATTCCCAGAGCTTGGCCAAGAGTTTAAAATAGTAACTGGTCGTGGTGGCTTCTCCAGTTACCAGGGTCATTCCAGGGATCTCATGATTTGCATCTCGCTTTCCAAATGTCCACAGGCAGAGGAGAGGAGAGTTGCTGTTGCTCTGACCCCGAGCTGATGAAGGAAGAGTTGAAATGATGTTTGCCAGGAGTGGATTTAGGGATGAGCCAGGGCTGGGCAGAGAGGGGTGGGCTGGCTGCTGCTCCACGGGGATGGAACAGGAACTCCAGAGAACTGCCAGAGGGCAGGGCTGGCTGGGAGCTTGGGCAGGAATTGCTGCCTGGGCTGGGATTGCCAGAGCAGCTGTGGCTGCCCCTGGATCCCTGGCAGTGCCCAAGGCCAGGCTGGGCACTGGGGCTGGGAGCAGCCTGGGGCACTGGGAGGTGTCCCTGCCATGGGGGCCCCCCGTCCTGTCCCTCTGTCCCTTGTCCCCAGCTGTCCCTCTGCAGCTCTCCTGGAGCCCCTTCAGGCCCTGGCAGGGGCTCTGAGCTCTCCCTGGAGCTTCTCCTCTCCAGGTGAACATTCCCAGCTCTCCCAGCCTGGCTGCAGCCCTGGAGCAGCTCCGTGGTCTCTGGACTCTGTCCAGCATTTCTCTCAGCTGTTGTTTATTTACTGTTAGAGCCAGTGGCTCTGGGAATATTTCAATTCCCATATTACAGCTGAGGTTCAGAAGAGTTGGTGGAAGGATCTTTATATATTTATTTATTTCCTGAAATGAGGAAGCAGCAGAGAGCAGAGCCCATGGCAGTGACCTCAGGGCTCTGTGGGGTCAGGGATGGGCTGCAGGAGGTTGTGGGCTGGGGTTAGTCAGGACTATCTGCAGTGACCATCTCGGGCAGCTGATGTTTGTGGTCACCTGGGTGGTTTTACAGCTCTTCCACCCTTTAATCCCTGAATTCCTGGCAGAGACAGGGAGGGTTAGAGAAGAGCTGAAGGTGTCATAAAACCTCAACTTGAGAAAGTCAGTGCAGGTGTTGATGGTATGAAACCCCCAAAATGGGAACCTCTGGACCATTTCTCCCAATCTTTGCATCACTCACTTCTGCTGGAGAGAAGGAGCTGGAAACTCCAGCTGTTTTAGGCTGGGATTATTTTTTTTTTCCTTTGACTGTATTTAGCCTTGGCAGGGGCTGCCCAGGGAGGTTTGGGGTGCCCATCCCTGGAGGTGCCCAGGGAACTCCTGGAGGTGGCACTCAGGGCTCTGGGCTGGGGACAGGGTGGGCACAGCTGGGACTGGGTGGGCTGGGAGGGCTTCTCCAGCCTCAGGGATCCTGGGATTTTGTAGGGACTGCTCTTAAAGCAGGTGGGAAGAGGCTGAATAGATCCCAAAGTTTATGTGAGTGGACATTGATCAGGGAATGTTTGTGGTTGTTCTGTTCTCCTGTCGGCAGTGCAGCTACCCTGGGAAATGCTGCTTTTCCTTCATTCCAGCAGCTCAAACTCTTCCTTTATCAGGGAAGTCTTGAGGGAACTTCTAACTTATATAAAAGGTTGAATTTAGCTCATCTGGGTTGGTATTTCTGATCAACCATGATAAAGTAACTGAGGCAGTGGGAAGACTTTAAATTTTGTTAAAAATAGCTGGGTTTTGTACAAGCCTGTCCTTTTGCAAATGCTCCCATCCCACTGCTCCTCCTGGGATGTGCCGTGGGACCTGTGGGCAAGGCAGGAATTCTGTTCCTCTCGTGAGGCTCAGGTTTAAGGATTAAATGGGCCTTTTGATTGATTTTATTGAGGAATTCCCCATCCTCCTCATCCTCTTCCAATGCCTTGTGCAGCTGGAGGACCCTTTGCTTGTAGCTGGCTCAGAGCAGTGGTGGGTGTGGATTCCTCTTGGGGAAGGGGCATTGCAGCCTCTGTGGGTCCCTTCTCTTATTCCCCAGAGCAGCAGGCACAGAGCAGGGAGGCTCAGGTGGGATCTCAGAACTGGTTCCTCCTTCCCCAGAGGCTGCAGGGCACGGAGCAGGGCGTGGGCCTGGCCCTGAGGCTGCCAGGGATGCACGGGCTGGGATCCCTGGGGATCCCCTCCAGCTCGGGGTGTTCCGTGACTCCGTGAGCCCAGGGCTGGTTCTGTGCTTCCATCCACGTGCTGGGTGTGAATTCATCCCCAGCTCCCTTAGGCAGAGGGGCACAGGGAAGGATCCAGGCTCTGGCTGGGCTCAGGGATCCTCCTGCAGGCTCTGGCTGGGCACAGGGAAGGATCCAGGCTCTGGCTGGGCTCAGGGAAGGATCCAGGCTCTGGCTGGGCTCAGGGATCCTCCTGCAGGCTCTGGCTGGGCTCAGGGAAGGATCCAGGCTCTGGCTGGGCTCAGGGATCCTCCTGCAGGCTCTGGCTGGGCTCAAGGAAGGATCCAGGCTCTGGCTGGGCTCAGGGATCCTCCTGCAGGCTCTGGCTGGGCACAGGGAAGGATCCAGGCTCTGGCTGGGCTCAGGGATCCTCCTGCAGGCTCTGGCTGGGCTCAGGGAAGGATCCAGGCTCTGGCTGGGCTCAGGGATCCTCCTGCAGGCTCTGGCTGGGCTCAGGGAAGGATCCAGGCTCTGGCTGGGCTCAGGGATCCTCCTGCAGGCTCTGGCTGGGCACAGGGAAGGATCCAGGCTCTGGCTGGGCTCAGGGATCCTCCTGCAGGCTCTGGCTGGGCTCAGGGATCCTCCTGCAGGCTCTGGCTGGGCACAGGGAAGGATCCAGGCTCTGGCTGGGCTCAGGGATCCTCCTGCAGGCTCTGGCTGGGCACAGGGAAGGATCCAGGCTCTGGCTGGGCACAGGGATCCTCCTGCAGGCTCTGGCTGGGCTCAGGGAAGGATCCAGGCTCTGGCTGGGCTCAGGGATCCTCCTGCAGGCTCTGGCTGGGCTCAGGGATCCTCCTGCAGGCTCTGGCTGGGCTCAGGGAAGGATCCAGGCTCTGGCTGGGCACAGGGAAGGATCCAGGCTCTGGCTGGGCTCAGGGAAGGATCCAGGCTCTGGCTGGGCTCAGGGATCCTCCTGCAGGCTCTGGCTGGGCTCAGGGATCCTCCTGCAGGCTCTGGCTGGGCACAGGGAAGGATCCAGGCTCTGGCTGGGCTCAGGGAAGGATCCAGGCTCTGGCTGGGCTCAGGGATCCTCCTGCAGGCTCTGGCTGGGCTCAGGGATCCTCCTGCAGGCTCTGGCTGGGCTCAGGGAAGGATCCAGGCTCTGGCTGGGCTCAGGGATCCTCCTGCAGGCTCTGGCTGGGCTCAGGGAAGGATCCAGGCTCTGGCTGGGCTCAGGGAAGGATCCAGGCTCTGGCTGGGCTCAGGGATCCTCCTGCAGGCTCTGGCTGGGCACAGGGAAGGATCCAGGCTCTGGCTGGGCTCAGGGAAGGATCCAGGCTCTGGCTGGGCTCAGGGATCCTCCTGCAGGCTCTGGCTGGGCTCAGGGATCCTCCTGCAGGCTCTGGCTGGGCACAGGGATCCTCCTGCAGGCTCTGGCTGGGCACAGGGAAGGATCCAGGCTCTGGCTGGGCTCAGGGATCCTCCTGCAGGCTCTGGCTGGGCTCAGGGAAGGATCCAGGCTCTGGCTGGGCTCAGGGAAGGATCCAGGCTCTGGCTGGGCTCAGGGAAGGATCCAGGCTCTGGCTGGGCACAGGGAAGGATCCAGGCTCTGGCTGGGCACAGGGATCCTCCTGCAGGCTCTGGCTGGGCTCAGGGAAGGATCCAGGCTCTGGCTGGGCTCAGGGATCCTCCTGCAGGCTCTGGCTGGGCACAGGGAAGGATCCAGGCTCTGGCTGGGCACAGGGAAGGATCCAGGCTCTGGCTGGGCTCAGGGAAGGATCCAGGCTCTGGCTGGGCACAGGGAAGGATCCAGGCTCTGGCTGGGCTCAGGGATCCTCCTGCAGGCTCTGGCTGGGCTCAGGGATCCTCCTGCAGGCTCTGGCTGGGCACAGGGATCCTCCTGCAGGCTCTGGCTGGGCACAGGGAAGGATCCAGGCTCTGGCTGGGCTCAGGGAAGGATCCAGGCTCTGGCTGGGCTCAGGGATCCTCCTGCAGGCTCTGGCTGGGCTCAGGGATCCTCCTGCAGGCTCTGGCTGGGCTCAGGGATCCTCCTGCAGGCTCTGGCTGGGCTCAGGGATCCTCCTGCAGGCTCTGGGCTGGGCTCAGGGATCCTCCTGCAGGCTCTGGCTGGGCACAGGGATCCTCCTGCAGGCTCTGGCTGGGCTCAGGGATCCTCCTGCAGGCTCTGGGCTGGGCTCAGGGATCCTCCTGCAGGCTCTGGCTGGGCTCAGGGATCCTCCTGCAGGTTCTGGGCTGGGCTCTGACCCCCCGTGTCCAGCAGGGATGTGTGACACACACAGCACCTGGCACAGGGGAATCTCCACAGGAATCTCCACAGGAATATCCACAGGAACAGCCCCCAAGGTCTGCCCCTCCTGGGCTCCTCCAGCTGGGCTGCTCCGGGTGGAAGTTCCCTGAGGAGAGCTCGGGAGAGGAGCTGGGGTAATGCTGGGCAGTTGTTCATGACTTGCTAATGTGTGAAAGCTTTTCCAAAGGCACCAGGGAGGTTTGCAGTGGGTTTAGTCTGCTCAGTACCGAGCTCCCCTCGCTTGCCTGAGCAGATTCCATGGGAAGGGAGGCTGTGGAATAGCTTGGGACCGTCTGTCCTAAGGCGTGGAAGGTGTAGCCAGGGTGGGGAGGGTGGGCTCTGTTCAGGGGTGTTGGCACACAGATGTGTGCAAAAGCTGCAGCACACTTGGATTGCCTTGTGCTTGGAGCTGAACCATAGCCCTGAAAGCTCTGGCCCCTGGATCCCTGGCTGGGCACTGGGGCTGGGAGCAGCCTGGGGCACTGGGAGGTGTCCCTGCCCTGGCAGGGGTGGCACTGGGGGGGCTCTGGGTTCCCTTCTCACCCAACCCACCCCAGGATTCCCTGATTTATACAGAATGGACTTTCACTCTTCATTGATATTTTGAATTTGTTTGTATTTTCGGGACGGTGTCTTTCCAATGACAGCCACAGCTCTTTGTGTGTGTTTGGGGCATTTGGGGCCAGCTGCTGCCTCATCAGGAGCTGCAGATCAGCAGCCTCTTGAGCTGCTCTGGGTTTTGCCCCCAGTGAACTTTGGGTGGGTTCTTTGGGGGTTTGGCCAAGGCTCCTTCCCGAAGAGGGGACGGCTCCGTTCCTGCTGCGTCCTGGTGCTGCCACCTGGGAGGGTTTGGGGTCCTCAGGAGCTCTGTCAGCCCCCTGGTGCCAGCCCCTGGTGCCAGCCCCTGGTGTCAGCCCCTGGTGCCACCCCCTGGTGTCATCCCCTGGTGTCATCCCCTGGTGCCACCCCCTGGTGTCATCCCCTGGTGTCATCCCCTGGTGCCAGCCCCTGGTGCCAGCCCCTGGTGCCAGCCCCTTGTGCCAGCCCCTGGTGCCAGCCCCTGGTGCCAGCCCCTTGTGCCAGCCCCTGGTGCCAGCCCCTGGTGCCAGCCCCTGGCCCCGAGCAGCAGTGCCAGCAGCTGCTGGTGTCACCAGGCGTGTCCCTTGGCCGGCAGATGTGTCCTGGTGACACAGCAGTGACATGGGGTGGTGGCAGCAGTGCTGGCTGTGGTGATGTGCCAGTGACAGGAGTGCTGGCTGTGGTGACACGACAGTGACACAGGGTGACAGCAGTGCTGGTTGTGGTGACACAGCAGTGACACAGGGGAGTGGCAGCAGTGCTGGCAGTGGTGATGTGCCAGTGACAGGAGTGCTGGCTGTGGTGACACAGCAGTGACATGGGGTGGTGACAGCAGTGCTGGCTGTGGTGACACAGCAGTGACACAGGGTGGCAGTGGTGAGATGGCAATGACAGGGGGCTGACAGCAGTGCTGACTGTGGTGACACAGCACTGGCACAGAGGAGTAGCAGCAGTGCTGGCTATGGTGACACAGCAGTGACATGGGATGGTGACAGGAGTGCTGGCTGTGGTGCAATAGCAGTGACACAGCAGTGACAGTGCTGGCTATGGTGACACAGCAGTGACACGGGGTGGCAGCAGTGCTGGCTGTGGTGACACAGCAGTGCTGGCAGTGGTGACACAGCAGTGACAGAGCAGTGACACACAGGGTGGCAGCAGTGCTGGCAGTGGTGACACGACAGTGCTGGCAGTGGTGGCACAGCAGTGACAGAGCAGTGACACAGGGTGGCAGCAGTGCTGGCTGTGGTGGCATAGCAGTGACACAGCAGTGACACAGCAGTGACACGGGGTGGCAGCAGTGCTGGCTATGGTGACACAGCAGTGACACAGGGTGGCAGCAGTTCTGGCAGTGGTGACACGGCAGTGACACAGCAGTGACACAGGGTGGCAGCAGTGCTGGCTGTGGTGACATAGAAGTGACAGAGCAGTGACACGGCAGTGACACAGAGTGGCAGCAGTTCTGGCAGTGGTGACATGGCAGTGCTGGCTATGGTGACACGGCAGTGACACAGGATGGCAGCAGTGCTGGCTGTGGTGACACAGCAGTGACACAGCAGTGACACAGGGTGGCAGCAGTGCTGGCTATGGTGACACAGCAGTGACACAGCAGTGACACAGGGTGGCTATGGTGACACAGCAGTGACACGGGGTGGCAGCAGTGCTGGCTGTGGTGACACAGCAGTGACACAGCAGTGACACGGGGTGGCAGCAGTGCTGGCTATGGTGACACAGCAGTGACACAGCAGTGACACAGGGTGGCTATGGTGACACAGCAGTGACACAGGGTGGCAGCAGTGCTGGCTATGGTGACACAGCAGTGCTGGCAGTGGTGACACAGCACTTCTGGCTGTGGTGACACAGCAGTGACACGGGGTGGCAGCACTGCTGGCAGTAGTGACACGGCAGTGACACGGCAGTGACACAGGGTGGCTATGGTGACACAGCAGTGACACGGGGTGGCAGCACTGCTGGCAGTGGTGACCCGGCAGTGACACGGCAGTGACACGGGGTGGCTATGGTGACACAGCAGTGACACAGGGTGGCTATGGTGACACAGCAGTGACACGGGGTGGCAGCAGTGCTGGCTGTCCCTGGGCTGTCCCAGGCTCTCTCCGGGCGGTTCCCGTGGGGATTTGCCGAGCTCGGGGCTGCGGGGCTGGGCCGGGCTGGTCCCTCGGTGTCGGGGCTGTGCAGGGACGGGCAGCGCCTGGGAGCTGTGGAGAGGGGAGCGTTGGGGTGGGTTGGGTTGGGTGCTGGGCACAGATCCCTCCCTGGCAGGGTGGGCAGGGCTGGCACAGGGTGCCCAGAGCAGCTGTGGCTGCCCCTGGATCCCTGGCAGTGCCCAAGGCCAGGCTGGGCACTGGGGCTGGGAGCAGCCTGGGGCACTGGGAGGTGTCCCTGCCCTGGCAGGGGTGGCACTGGGGGGGCTCTGGGCTCCCTTCCCACACAAACCATTCCAGGATTCCCTGGCTGTGGAATGCAAAGCCAACTGAGACCAAGACAAACTCTCCCTCCCAACCGCCTCCATTGCTCCCTGTCCCTGGAGCAGCAGCTTCTGTGCATTGTGAGAATTCCACGTGTTCCTCCATGGCTCTTGCAGCCTCGTGCTCTCCAAAGCTTTGGTGTCCATTTAAGCCAGGGCTGTGCAGTTTTACAGAGCTCTTGGCGTTGGTGGCCCAGCAGGGAATTGCTGAGGGGGTTCTTGTTGGAGGAGTCCCTGCTCATGGCCGGGGTCGGGCTCTGCCCCCAGGGCACAGGGACAGGAGCAGAGGGAACGGCCCCAGGCTGGGCCAGGGGGGCTCAGGGTGGGCAGCAGCAGGAATTTCCCCATGGAAAGGGAGCTCAGGGACTGGCACTGCCCAGGGAGGTTTGCAGTGCCCATCCCTGGAGGTGCCCAGGGAACTCCTGGAGGTGGCACTCAGGGCTCTGGGCTGGGGACAGGGTGGGCATCAGGCACAGCTGGGACTGGATGGGCTGGGAGGGCTTTTCCAACCTCCCTGAATCTGGGACTCTGTCAGGAACTTTTGGGCACAAATTCCCGTGAAAAAGGCGTCAAAGTTTAGAAATAAAATCCCGAACAGTTTTTGTTCTGATCAATGCCCTTGGTTTGGGTGGATGTTGTACCTCCAGCTAAGCAATCACTGATTGGAAGATGAGGAAATGCATTTATTTTCACGTGAAATTTAATTTCCATTTGCTGCAGGGACCTCCTGCTGGTCGGTCTCTGTATCCCTCAGCACACCAGGAATTGCTGGGTTTCAGGAGATGGGTTCCAGCCCAGCTCTGGAGTTGTGGAGGAGCTCATGGGCATGGCAGCCTTGGCTCTTCCTCTGCCATCCCCGGTGGTTCTGAGCCTCCTCCAGCCTGGCCCTGAGCACCTCCAGGGCTGGGCAGCTCTGCCCAGTGCTGCAGGAGAGGGGGAACTGGGAGAACTGGGAGGATCCTGCGTGGCCTGGTGGTGATGGCTTGGCAGGGGCTGTCAGATCCTTTGTGCTGAAAGGTCCTGTGGTAGTTCATCCAGGGGAAAAAAAAAAACCAACAAAAACCTTTGGTTATTGGTAACTTTTAAAAATCTTTTCCAGGATTGGGAGCTTGCAAAGGAATTCACACTGGATGAAAACCATTTCCTGAAGCTGGGTCTATTTCAGGAACTGTAACCCAAATGTTTCTCTGTCCGTGGAGGAGATTTGACGTTTGAAGAAACTTCTACTGAAGGTAGGAACATCTCCCTGTCCTTTTGTCTTGGAATGCTTGGGTGGGAGGGGACCCCAGAGCCCCCCCAGTGCCACCCCTGCCCTGGCAGGGACACCTCCCAGTGCCCCAGGCTGCTCCCAGCCCCAGTGCCCAGCCTGGCCTTGGGCACTGCCAGGGATCCAGGGGCAGCCACAGCTGCTCTGGCAATCCCAGCCCCTCCCCACCCTCCCAGGGAAGGTCAGGCAGCTTTTCTAGAGATGTATAAAAAGTTCAGGAAAGCTGTGCAATTGCCAGGATTACAATGGTTGTCAGCTTGGAAGGTGAGAATTCCGTGTGGATCCCACACCACTGGAGGGAATATTTCTGCATTTGGGTTGACTGAGCCCCCAAACCTCTTTCACCGAAGGCCTTTGGTGCCAGATTTTCCCTCGGTGAATTTATAACCAAGCAGAGATGGTTAAAAATACCCAAAGAACAGTTTGTGAGGAACACACCGAGCCCAGCAGTGCTGTCACTGCAGTGTCACGTAGGTTGAACATTCAGATGGCTGCTCTCAACTCCCAAATTCAGTGCTGAAATCCCAGAATCCCAAAATCCCTGGGGCTGGAAAAGCCCTCCCAGCCCATCCAGTCCCAGATGTGCCCACCTTGTCCCCAGCCCAGAGCCCTGAGTGCCACCTCCAGGAGTTCCCTGGGCACCTCCAGGGATGGGCACTCCAAACCTCCCTGGGCAGTGCCAGTCCCTGAGCTCCCTTTCCATGGGGAAATTCCTGCTGCTGCCCACCCTGAGCCCCCCTGGCCCAGCCTGGGGCCGTTCCCTCTCCTCCTGTCCCTGTGCCCTGGGAGCAGAGCCCGACCCCCCCGGCTGTCCCCTCCTGGCAGGAGCTGTGCAGAGCCACCAGGGCCCCCTGAGCCTCCTTTGCTCCAGGCTGAGCCCCTCCCCAGCTCCCTCAGCCCCTCCTGGGGCTCCAGACCCTCCCCAGCTCCCCCAGCCCCTCCTGGGGCTCCAGACCCTCCCCAGCTCCCTCAGCCCCTCCTGGGGCTCCAGACCCTCCCCAGCTCCCTCAGCCCCTCCTGGGGCTCCAGACCCTCCCCAGCTCCCTCAGCCCCTCCTGGGGCTCCAGACCCTCCCCAGCTCCCTCAGCCCCTCCTGGGGCTCCAGCCCCTCCCCAGCTCCATTCCCTGGACTCGCTCCAGCCCCTCCAGGGCTCTCCAGAGCTGCCCCCAGGATCCCAGGTGGGAAGATCCTGATGTGTAAAGGAAACTCAGTTTTTCCCCTGTTCCATGTCCTGGTTCTGTGAACGCTTCACTCGGAGCTTCCCTGTGGAAGCTACACCACGAATGACCGAGAGATTTAAAATCTAATGAGAAACTTGGGCTCTTCAGCCTTTGGCAAGGCCCTGCTCTGGTGGCTGGAAGGCAGAGCCCCCTCAGTGCCCTCCCTGCAGGGAAGATGGGTCACTGAGGGGACAGTGGCCAGGCTGTCCTGCAGCTGAGGTTATGCCGAGTGGGACTGCTGGAGGATCAGGCACGGGAGCATTTTTGGGTGCTGGAAAAAGCCAAAGGAATGGATGGAGAGAGTTCTGTGTGCAGAAATGGGGATGTGGGTTAGGTTAAAAACAGCTTTGTGATCCTGGGGGTGGAATCACATGGTGCTGCTGGATCGTCTGGGAATGAGGCACAGGGACAGGCTCAGCCCAGGGACTGTGTGCAGAGTGTGGGAGCCAGGGCTGGCACTGCCCTGGGTGTCACCTGCAGAGGGACAGCTGGGGACAAGGGACAGAGGGCCAGGAGCCAGGGAATGGCTCCCAGTGCCAGAGGGCAGGGCTGGCTGGGAGCTTGGGCAGGAATTGCTGCGTGGGCTGGGATTGCCAGAGCAGCTGTGGCTGCCCCTGGATCCCTGGCAGTGCCCAAGGCCAGGCTGGGCACTGGGGCTGGGAGCAGCCTGGGGCACTGGGAGGTGTCCCTGCCCTGGCAGGGGGGGCACTGGGGGGGCTCTGGGTCCCTTCTCACCCAAACCATCCCGGGATTCCATGAATTCTGTACCTGGTACTGTGGCCAGAACAGGACTGTGAAGGGTTGTTGGGCTGAGGTGAGATGGTGAAGGGCAGAATTGGAAGAGGAAATATTAAGCAAAAGGAGGAGCCCTGGAAGAGTCTCCTAGAGGTGCTCTGAACAGTGCCTTGGTTTGGTGGAACTCACAGCTTGTCCAAAATTCCAGGTGTTAGGAAAGCAAAGTGGAAAGACATCATTAATAGAGTCAACAGAGAAAAATCAGGATAACCAAAGAGCAAACGAGGGCTGGGGTAGGAGTGGATGGAAATAGGGGACTCAAAGTGCAGTGCCCCAGGAAGGACCCTGAGGGGCTGGAGTGAGTCCAGGGAATGGAGCTGGGAAGGGTCTGGAGCCCCAGGAGGGGCTGAGGGAGCTGGGAAGGGTCTGGAGCCCCAGGAGGGGCTGAGGGAGCTGGGAAGGGTCTGGAGCCCCAGGAGGGGCTGAGGGAGCTGGGGAGGGTCTGGAGCCCCAGGAGGGGCTGAGGGAACTGGGGAGGGTCTGGAGCCCCAGGAGGGGCTGAGGGAGCTGGGAAGGGTCTGGAGCCCCAGGAGGGGCTGAGGGAGCTGGGAAGGGTCTGGAGCCCCAGGAGAGGCTGAGGGAGCTGGGGAGGGGCTCAGCCTGGAGCAAAGGAGGCTCAGGGGGCCCTGGTGGCTCTGCACAGCTCCTGCCAGGAGGGGACAGCCGGGGGGGTCGGGCTCTGCTCCCAGGGCACAGGGACAGGAGGAGAGGGAACGGCCCCAGGCTGGGCCAGGGAGGTTCAGGGTGGATTTTGGGGAAATTCTTTCTCTAGAAGGATTGGAAACCACTGGGAGGGGTTGCTCAGGGCAGGGATGGAGTCCCCATCCCTGTTCAAAACCTGTGTGGACGTGGCACCTGGGGACACGGGGTGGTGGTGGCTGGGGTTGCTGGTGGGACCCGCTGATCTCAGAGGTTTTCTCCGCCCCAGCAATTCTTTGCTGACCCAGAGCAGGTGTGGAGCAGTAACCGGTGCCTTCCCGCCCCCAGGCAGCCGTGTCCCATCACCATGTTCTGGAAGTTTGATCTGAACACGACGTCGCACGTGGACAAGCTGCTGGACAAGGAGGATGTGACCCTGGAGGAGCTGATGGACGAGGATGACGTCCTGCAGGAATGCAAGGCCCAGAACCGGCGGCTGCTGGACTTCCTGTGCCAGCAGCACTGCATGGAGCAGCTGGTCACCCTCATCACCCACGAGCCCCCCGTGGACATGGACGAGAAGGTCCGATTCAAGTAGGTATTGGCTCCCTGCTCCCCAGGACAGCCCAGCCAGGGAGCTGAGAACGGAGATCCCACCTGGGTTCTGCCTCCTGGGGAGGAGGGAGGCTTGGGGCGCTGGGGGTGTTGCAGCGTTGGGGCTTTGTGGAGGGAGTTGTCAGGATTTGTTGCTTCGGTTCTGATGGTTTAGCGTGGAGTTGGTCTCCAAATAAAAATTCCTGTTTCAAAGAATGTCTCCAAAAAATAGCTCAAGTAGTGTCTCGAATAATCAAATCTCAAATAATGCCCAAAAAGATTCCTATCTCAAGTAATGTCTCCAAAAAATCTTATCCTGCTGTTCCCTCAAAATCCAAAGCCCCTTAAGCAGATTTTTATAGGAAAGGGAAGCACAAGAGGCAGAAATCTCTGACCTCAGTGGGTTTCCAATCCCACAGAACAAAGTGAGCTGTGAAGTGAATAAAACCTGGGGTATTTTCAGTGTGCTGCATGTCCAGACCCTGCTGATCTCAGGGATCCCAGCTCCCAGCAGGCCCTGCCTCTCCTCAGACCACGCTCAGCTCCTCACAGGGTTTGCTTCTCACCAGAGTTGTGTTTATGCCTTTTTAACCCAATGTATACTCAAAAATATTGCCATTTGGGGTTGGAGAGTTTGTTTGCCTTTGTGAAGTTTATATAAAAATAAAAGGCTGCTCTGACTATAAATAAATAAAACTGGGCAGGTTTTTTCTGGTGGGAATGGCTCAGGGCTGGGGTTGGTGCTGGTGGAAGGGCACAGAAATACCACGTTCAGGTCTGGTTTGGGGTAGGACTTGCCAGCAGTGTGAGGTGGCTGTTCCCAGGTGAGGGAATGCCTGGGAATATGTGGGGTAATAACTTGGAATATCCTGGGGCTGCTGTGCAAGATCCTGCTCTGGAAGGTGGATTTGGGACCCACCTGCAGAGCTGCCCCAGCCCCGGGGCCAGCAGCAGGAGAACCTGGAGCAGGTCCAGAGGAGCTGCTCTGCTCCCCAGCCAGGCTGGGAGAGCTGGGGGTGCTCACCTGGGGAGGGGAAGGCTCCAGGGAGAGCTTCCAGCACATTCCAGGGCCTGAAGGGGCTCCAGGAGAGCTGGGGAGGGACAGCTGGGGACAAGGGACAGAGGGACAGGAGCCAGGGAATGGCTCCCAGTGCCAGAGGGCAGGGCTGGCTGGGAGCTTGGGCAGGAATTGCTGCCTGGGCTGGGATTGCCAGAGCAGCTGTGGCTGCCCCTGGATCCCTGGCAGTGCCCAAGGCCAGGCTGGGCACTGGGGCTGGGAGCAGCCTGGGGCACTGGGAGGTGTCCCTGCCCTGGCAGGGGTGGCACTGGGGGGGCTCTGGGCTCCCTTCCCACCCAAACCATCCCAGGATTCCTTGATTTAACCAAAGAGGTGGAGAATGAGTGAAGGGGGGGCAAGGACAGAGGTTTCAAGATGGAAATTCCTGCTGGGACACCAAGGGTTGGTGTTCCTGGAGCATTTTCTTGGCAGCACTTGGGACTCCCAGGCAGAGCAGGCCCAGAAGCATCTCCAAAGCCTGCAGAGGGGAAGCAGAGTTTGAGCTTGTTAGGAACCAGGGGAACTTCTGGGATAAATGCAGGCTGAGCAGGAGGAATGGACTCTGTAAATCCAGATGGAATCCCACTTTTGGCTCTTCAGGAAGGGTTGTGAAAGTTTGTGAAGTGGAACAGGGAGAAACTCGATAGCTTTGGAAGGATCTGAGGCTCAGGGTGTGTGGAGAGGGGATCATCCAAGGGCTTTATCCCTGAAACAGTGGGATGGAGCTTCATAAACTGCAAAGAAGAAAAGTCCCCAGTAAATCCCCATCCAAGCAGAACTTGTGGAATTAAACACCTGAAAGGAGGCTGGAGCAGGAAAGGAGAGTGTGAATCTTGGATCTGCCACTGAACTGCTGAGCCCAGGGGTGAGGGAAGCTCTGCTTCCAGGGGCTGTGGGGAGTTCCCTGCAGCCTGGAAACCTCCAGGCCTGGGATGTGGTGCCAGAAGGGGAATGGTGAGGGGTTGGGTCAGAGCTGGGGCTGTGAGAGCTGCAGGAGCAGAACCTGCTGGGACAGGGAGAGCTCCCATTTCTCCCCTGTCCATGGGATGTGTATCCCAGGGAAGCTCCTCACAGATCTTCAGGAATTGTGGATGCTTTTTGCATGGAATGAGCCAGGAAAAGGAAGATGAGTCCTGATGGCCCTTCAGGGCTGTGAGGGATGGAAGGGCTGGAAGGTCCCTCTGGGGTGGTGACAGTGACGTCCTCAGCCTCAGCTCCTTGGGACAGCAGCAGTGGGGCCTGAGAGGCTTTTGGAACCTTCAGGGCTGGAACTGCAGGAGCAGGAGGAGGCTGCTGGGGAAGGGAATGGTGCAGGGAAAGGGTCAAAGCTCCCAGCTGGCCTGGACGTGTTTTAGTGGTCTGTGGGGAGTGCAGAGCTTGGAGAAAGGTCCTGGTGTAGAAACCTGGTTTGGTCACAAATCAGTAATAACCCATTGTGGGAAAAGTGTCCTCACCAGAGGGAATCAGCCATGGCATGGGCTGGGTGGGAACGGCCTCAGAGCCCCCCCAGTGCCACCCCTGCCCTGGCAGGGACACCTCCCAGTGCCCCAGGCTGCTCCCAGCCCCAGTGCCCAGCCTGGCCTTGGGCACTGCCAGGGATCCAGGGGCAGCCACAGCTGCTCTGGGCACCCTGTGCCAGCCCTGCCCACCCTCCCTGGCAGGAATTCCTCCACCTCCCAGAGCTTTGCAGAGGGCAGATCTGAGAGGGTTCCCATCTGACGTGTGCTCGCTCCGGGTGTGTCACTGCAGGTACCCCAACACGGCCTGCGAGCTGCTGACCTCGGACGTGCCGCAGATCAACGACAAACTGGGCGGGGACGAGACCCTGCTCAACATCCTCTACGACTTCCTGGACCACGAGCCCCCCCTGAACCCCCTCCTCGCCAGCTTCTTCAGCAAGACCATCGGGAACCTCATTGCACGGAAAACAGAACAGGTAGGGAGGGGTTCCTGGTCCGGGGGGTTCCCCGGCACTGCTGTTGGCCCTGCTGTGAGCTTGTGGTGTTCCTGGAGTTGGGTTTAGGGCCAGAGGTGAAATGGAGTCTCTGGAAAGTTCTCAGGATTCTTCAGGGCAGGGAGATGCTGGTATGGACAGACTGTTCCCAGAGTTTGGGGTTGGGATCTGCCACAGCTGGGATATCCCCATGGCACAGCTAAAGCTTTGCTTTTCACAGCAAGGCGTTTTGAGGATCATCAGAGTCACCCCAAGCCATAAACAAGGCCTCAGGCTCATCCTTATGGAGGGGCTGAGCAGGGATTCAGGGGTACTCACATCACAGTAAATACTGGGGGTTTGAAGGTTGCCTGGGAGGGAGCTTGAGAGGAAAGGAAAATTCTCCAGCTTCACTTATTTCCACAGCCTAGGGTTTCTCTGTGGCACAGAGCAGAGAAAAGTTGGCTGGAAAGATCTGATTTGGTGTTGCCTTGGAATAAAAATTATTCCCTTATTCCCTGGAGAGTTCCCAACCCAAGGTCAATGGTTGAGACACAAAGGATGAGGGATCCAGGAGTTGTGAGGGAGCCGTGAGGGAGCTGTGAGGGAGCCGTGAGGGAGAGTGAGGGAGCCGTGAGGGAGAGTGAGGGAGAGTGAGGGAGCCGTGAGGGAGAGTGAGGGAGCCGTGAGGGAGCTGTGAGGGAGAGTGAGGGAGCCGTGAGGGAGCTGTGAGGGAGAGTGAGGGAGCCGTGAGGGAGCTGTGAGGGAGAGTGAGGGAGCCGTGAGGGAGAGTGAGGGAGAGTGAGGGAGCTGTGAGGGAGCCGTGAGGGAGCCGTGAGGGAGCCGTGAGGGAGCTGTGAGGGAGCTGTGAGGGAGAGTGAGGGAGCCGTGAGGGAGCCGTGAGGGAGCCGTGAGGGAGCTGTGAGGGAGCTGTGAGGGAGAGTGAGGGAGCCGTGAGGGAGCCGTGAGGGAGCTGTGAGGGAGCCGTGAGGGGGCTGTGAGGGAGCTGTGAGGGAGAGTGAGGGAGAGTGAGGGAGCCGTGAGGGAGCCGTGAGGGAGCTGTGAGGGAGCTGTGAGGGAGAGTGAGGGAGCCGTGAGGGAGCCGTGAGGGAGCCGTGAGGGAGCCGTGAGGGAGCTGTGAGGGAGCTGTGAGGGAGAGTGAGGGAGAGTGAGGGAGCTGTGAGGGAGCCGTGAGGGAGCTGTGAGGGAGCCGTGAGGGAGCCGTGAGGGAGCTGTGAGGGAGAGTGAGGGAGCTGTGAGGGAGCCGTGAGGGAGCCGTGAGGGAGCTGTGAGGGAGAGTGAGGGAGAGTGAGGGAGCTGTGAGGGAGCTGTGAGGGAGAGTGAGGGAGCCGTGAGGGGGCTGTGAGGGAGAGTGAGGGAGCCGTGAGGGGGCTGTGAGGGAGAGTGAGGGAGAGTGAGGGAGCTGTGAGGGAGAGTGAGGGAGAGTGAGGGAGAGTGAGGGAGCTGTGAGGGAGCTGTGAGGGAGAGTGAGGGAGAGTGAGGGAGAGTGAGGGAGCTGTGAGGGAGAGTGAGGGAGCTGTGAGGGAGAGTGAGGGAGAGTGAGGGAGCCGTGAGGGAGAGTGAGGGAGCTGTGAGGGAGAGTGAGGGAGCTGTGAGGGAGAGTGAGGGAGCCGTGAGGGAGCTGTGAGGGAGCTGTGAGGGAGCTGTGAGGGAGCTGTGAGGGAGACGTGAGGGAGCTGTGAGGGAGCTGTGAGGGAGCTGTGAGGGAGCTGTGAGGGAGAGTGAGGGAGAGTGACGGAGCTGTGAGGGAGCTGTGAGGGAGCTGTGAGGGAGACTGAGGGAGCTGTGAGGGAGAGTGAGGGAGCCGTGAGGGAGAGTGAGGGAGCCGTGAGGGAGCTGTGAGGGAGCTGTGAGGAAGCTGTGAGGGAGCCGTGAGGGAGCCGTGAGGGAGCTGTGAGGGAGCTGTGAGGGAGCTGTGAGGGAGCTGTGAGGGAGAGTGAGGGAGAGTGAGGGAGCCGTGAGGGAGCCGTGAGGGAGCCGTGAGGGAGCTGTGAGGGAGCCGTGAGGGAGCCGTGAAGGAGCCGTGAGGGAGCCGTGAGGGAGCCGTGAAGGAGCCGTGAGGGAGCCGTGAGGGAGCCGTGAGGGAGCTGTGAGGGAGCCGTGAGGGAGCCGTGAGGGAGCCGTGAGGGAGCTGTGAGGGAGCCGTGAGGGAGCCGTGAGGGAGCCGTGAGGGAGCTGTGAGGGAGCCGTGAAGGAGCTGTGAGGGAGCCGTGAGGGAGCAGTGAGGGAGAGTGAGGGAGAGTGACGGAGCTGTGAGGGAGCTGTGAGGGAGCTGTGAGGGAGCTGTGAGGGAGCCGTGAGGGAGAGTGAGGGAGAGTGAGGGAGCCATGAGGGAGAGTGAGGGAGCCATGAGGGAGCTGTGTGTCCCACTGCCAGCTGATGCAGGTTCCTGTTTCCACAGGTGATCTCGTTTTTGAGGAAAAAGGACAAGTTCCTGAGCCTGGTGCTAAAGCACATCGACACCTCTGCCATGATGGACTTGCTGCTGCGCCTCATCAGCTGCGTGGAGCCCACGGCGCTGCGCCAGGACGTGCTCAACGTGAGGGCCTCCCCCTCCCAGCCCCTGTCCCTGCCTGCCTCGGGACAGATGGGGTCTGTGGGTGCTATCCCAGGAGCAGATCCACCCCTCTGGCAGCTCCTGTGCCCAGGGCTGGAGTTGCTCCATGGGGTCCCTCAGCCCCGTTGTGGCTCCAGGGCAGCAGCCTGGGTCACTCCTGGCAGCAAAGGGGTTCCCACTCATTTTTCCATGGAGCAACTTCTATTCAGTCCAGCTGGAAAGCTGGAAGAAAGGGAATCTGTGTTCTTCCCGGGGTTCAGAAATTCAGACGTCGGTTGGGGCAGTAATTAATATAATTCCTTACCATGTTCAAGGAATCATAGAATCAAGGAATCCTGGAATGGGTTGGGTTAGAGAGGACCCCAGAGCCCCTCCAGTGCCACCCCTGCCATGGCAGGGACACCTCCCAGTGCCCCAGGCTGCTCCCAGCCCCAGTGCCCAGCCTGGCCTTGGGCACTGCCAGGGATCCAGGGGCAGCCACAGCTGCTCTGGCAATCCCAGCCCAGGCAGCAATTCCTGCCCAAGCTCCCAGCCAGCCCTGCCCTCTGGCACTGGGAAGCCATTCCCTGGCTCCTGTCCCTCTGTCCCTTGTCCCCAGCTGTCCCTCCCCAGCTCTCCTGGAGCCCCCTTCAGGCCCTGGAATGTGCTGGAAGCTCTCCCTGGAGCCTTCCCCTCTCCAGGCTGGGCACTCCCAGCTCTCCCAGCCTGGCTGCAGAGCAGAAGGGCTCCAGCCCATCCCTGGGAATGGTTTTCCTTGTAGTGGAAGTTTGCTCATTTCTCAGGCGGCTGAGTTTGGGCATTGCTGGGATGAGTTTGCAGGGTGTCACACATCAGCAGTTCTCCTGGAACAGGAGTGGGATGTGAATGGAAGATGGTGGAGATGAGGGGCTGCAGGTGGGGCTGGGAGGGAGGAGTGGAAGGGAACCCTTGGAGAGGACACTCCTGGTTTGCCTGGGCTGGAAGGGGACATAGGGAATGGTTTGCATGGAGAAGAGGAGGTTGTGGAGCCAGGTGAAGGTGCAGTGACAGCTGTTCCAACATCTGGCAGGAGAAGGAATTGCTGAGTGTGAGCAGCAGGAAGAGCAGGAGCTGCTGGGAGAGCGTGGTGGGGGTTCTGCCCCACTGCTCAGATGAGGCTGTTTGTCCCTGGAGCATTCCATGTTCTCCAGAGGGCTCTGTCTTAGTTCCATGGCAGGATGCAAATCCCAATCCATCCCTGTCCCTGCCTCAGGGCTGGGATTAGGAGAGGGAAGGAAGAGTTTCCCCTTCCTGCAGAGCTTCCCAGAGCTCCTCTTGTTCTGAGTTCTCAGCCATCCAACGAGGATTTTCTCTGCTGCTCTTTCCCCTGCAGTGGCTGAATGAAGCCAGGATTATCCAGAGACTCGTGGAGCTGATCCATTCGAGCCAGGACGAGGATGTGAGTGGCACCAGGGCTGGGCATTTGTCCTGCTGGCTCCTGGAGATTTTCATTTTCCTTGTCCCAGTGACCTGTGGAGGAGCCACAGGGATGGCCTTGGGATGTCCCATCCTCTGCTCAGCACCAAACGTGGGGGTTTGGAGTGGCTTCATCTGCTTTTGAGTTATTTTACTGCCAGTTTCTTGGTTCTGCTGCCTCAGTTCATCTCAAACCTACAGACAGTGGGGACTTCCTGGGATTAGGGAGGAACCTGCTCTTCCTGGAATGTCCTTTAAAATCAGCCACTTTATGCCATTTTCAAATCTTTTTAGCCCCGAGTGGGAATTCAGTTGTAAAGTGCAGAAAATGCAGTTCTCTGAGCCCAATTCCCTCAGCTCATCCCAGGCAAACTTCCCTCTGTGTGAGGAAAACTGGGAACATCCCCATGGATTTGTGTTGGAGCAGATGCTGAGGTACAGCAGCTCCAGAGAGGCTTTGAGTGATGGCCAGAACCAGAGGATGAACTCCTCAAACAGCCTGGAAAGCCTTTTAAACCCCAGGAATTAAGTGGTGAGGGGTTTTCTCCAGCAGGAGAGCTGAGCAGTGGGGGGAAGGATGGAACGTTTGTGTTGCCAGTGTGGCAGGACTGAGGGGAGAGAAAGGAATCCTCATCCCTGGGCTCCTGAACTGCTCTTGATGGTCCTGTGTGTGCCATTCTCCTTTGAGTGCACAGCCTGTGGGTGCTGCTGCTGCTGCAGGAGTGCCCAGCACTGAGGGACTGCAGCAGGAGCAGGGATGGCATTGATCCCAGCCCCAGCACCCCCAGCCTGGCCAGGCCTGGCCCCAGCCCTGACCCTGCTCCTGTCCCTGCTTCTAGAGGCAATCCAACGCTTCCCAGACCCTGTGTGACATCATCAGGCTGAGCAGAGACCAGAGCACTCAGCTCCAGGATGTCCCGGAGCCAGATCCACTTCTCACAGCACTGGAATCGTGAGTACTGGGGGCACTGGGGGCACTGAGGGCACTGGGGGTGGCTCCTGCATTGCTCCACAGGGAGCAGGCACAGCAGGGATGTTCCTTTGGAGCTGGAGCAGCACTGAATGGCCTCTTCAGGGATTTGGGGCTCTGTCCAGAAGCATGAGGGGGTTCAGGAAGCCAGAGCTCCCAGCCTGATCCAGGGTGAGGCAAAACCCAAGGAATTTCAGCCTGAAGAAGGGAGAATTCTGTGGGGAGTTCACAGCACCTTCAGAGTCTGAAAGGATCTCAGAGGAAACCAGAGGGGGCTTGTTCAGCCAAAACTGGAATGCCAGGACAAGGGGAATGACATGAGGCTTTTGGTAATTTTAGGCTTTCTTGCTAGTTTTGGAGAGGGCTGTGGGGCCCTGCACTTCCAGGAACCATCTCCAGAATTCCTGCTCGAAATAAAGGAGCATTTTGGGCAAAGGGATTCTTTTGCTCCTTTCCTGTTTCTGCTGAAGGTCACAAAGCTGGTGACCCTTCCTGGCCAGTTCTGCCAGCATTACAGTGACCTTTTGGGTTTTGGATAACTTTTATCACCCCTGAGTCAGGAATGAATGATCAGCCTGAAGGAGGTGGGATCAGGGGATGATCCAAATCCAGGCTCAGGAGCTGCAGGCTGGGTGCACTAAAGGGAATTTGATTCATTACAGAAAATAGACTGCTTTTCCTGCCTCTGCCTCCCCTGCTCTGCTGACAGAGGGCATTTAGATGCTCCTTATTCAAATAATCCTCCCTCATGAATTATTCACCTCTTTTTACATCTTTGTCTCATCTTTTATTTACACTTTTTGCAAAAAAAGACTTTTTGCCATGTTAGAAAACGGTCAGGACAGGGCTGTGAACTCCAGGGGTGCTGGGTTTGGCTGGGCCTGGGGAAGGCAGGGAGGGGATTCCCTGATGGATTTTGGGGAGCTGTGGCTGAGGATGGGATGTGCTGGGGGCAGGAGCAGCAGGAGTTGGGGCTGGGGAGCAGGGCTGGCCTCAGGCTGCTGTCACTCCTGGGTGCTGGCACAGAGCAGCAGCAGCAGCAGCAGCAGGAGGATCCTGCCGGCCCAGAGGCACCCGTGGGTGCAGCAGCCCCGGGCCCGTGTGAGTGCCCCTGTGTCCCCAGGCAGGAGTGCGTGGAGCAGCTCCTCAGGAACATGTTCGACGGCCCGCAGAGCGAGACCTGCATCGTCAACGGGACACAGGTGCTCCTGACGCTGCTGGAGACGCGGCGCTCCGGGTGAGCCGGGGGGCAACGGGACCCACGGGGTGGAGGGGATGGACGGGGTCACTGGGGTCATTGGGATGGACAGGGTCACTGGGATGGACGGGGTCACTGGGGTCACTGGGGTGGACTGGGTCACTGGGGTCACTGGGATCACCGGGGTCACTGGGGTCACCTGGGTCACTGGGGTCACTGGGGTGGATGGGGTCACTGGGGTCACCGGGATGGACAGGGTCACTGGGGTCACCGGGATGGACGGGGTCACTGGGATGGACGGGGTCACTGGGGTGGCTGGGGTCACTGGGATCACCAAGATCACTGGGGTCACTGGGATCACCGGGATCACCGGGATCACCAGGATGCCCAGGGTCACCGGGATGGCCAGGGTCACTGGGGTCATTGGGATGACTGAAATGGCTAGGATCATTGTGGTCACCGGGGTCACCGGGGTCACTTGGATCTCTGGGATCACCAGAATGGTTGGGGTCACTGGGGTCATTGGGATCACCAGGATCACCGGGATGGCCTGGGTCACCAGAGTCACTGGGATCACCTGAGTCACTGGGGTCACCAGGATCACTGGGATCACTGGGATCACTGGCATTGCCATGATCACCGTGTCACCGGGATCTCCCGGGGGCTCCAGCCTGGGCTGGGGGCACAAAGGGACAGGCAGTGCCAGGACACCGGGAATGGCTTCAAGCTGGAAGAGAGGAGCTCTGGCTGGGATCTTGGGCAGGAATTGCTGCCTGGGCTGGGATTGCCAGAGCAGCTGTGGCTGCCCCTGGATCCCTGGCAGTGCCCAAGGCCAGGCTGGACACTGGGGCTGGGAGCAGCCTGGGGCACTGGGAGAACAAACATTTATTAGGTAGCTCTTGCTGAGCCGTTTCCTTTGGAAGTGTTTGGGAGTTTGGAACCCCAGAAAGCGCTTTGGGAATGTGGTTTGCCAGCTCTGCTGGGAGGTTATTTCTAGTCAGCTCCCCCTGAGCCAAACCCACAGGTTTGGTTGTGTGAGCAGCACCTGGGAAATGATACCAATAGTAACTAATACAGTATAATAAATAATAGAAATAATTAATATAATAGAATCAATATCATGCAGGTATGGGAATGTGTTCAGGAGCTGAACATTATTGTTTTTCATCCTCACTTTTGAATAGAAAACCACTGACATGGCCAGTGGGACTGGAGGCTCTTTAACAAAATCTCCAGCTCTGGATACTGGGGGCAGCTCTGGGTCCCAGGACAAGGAGGATGGATGCAGGAAGTGTAGAAGGAAATTGGTTTTAGTGGAATTGCTGATTAGATACCGAGTTGGGCAATGGTTTAATGTCACAAAGCCCCGGAGTCCCGGGGTGGACTGGGCTGGGAGAATCACTGGGTTGCCCAGAATGGGAGGAGGGAGCTGTGGGTGAGCCCCGAGCCCTGAGCCCCGAGTGAATGGCGCTGTCCCCTCAGAGTGGAAGGCCTGATGGACTCGTACACTCAGGGATTCGAGCGCTCCTACGCTGTCAGCAGCAGCATCCTGCACGGCATCGAGCCCCGCCTCAAGGACTTCCACCAGCTGCTGCTGCGCCCGCCCAAGGTACGGCGGGGACACGGGGCTGGGGGGCAGCAGGGACACGGGTCTGGGGGTCTGCAGGGACACGGGGCTGGGGGCAGCAGGGACATGGGCCGGGGGGCAGCAGGGACACAGGCCGGGGGGCAGCAGGGACACGGGGCTGGGGGCAGCAGGGACATGGGGCTGGGGGCAGCAGGGACACGGGGCGGGGGGCAGCAGGGACACGGGGCTGGGGGCAGCAGGGACACGGGGCTGGGGGGCAGCAGGGACACGGGGCAGGGGGCAGCAGGGACACGGGGCAGGGGGGCAGCAGGGACACGGGGCTGGGGGGCAGCAGGGACACGGGGCTGGGGGGCAGCAGGGACACGGGGCTGGGGGCAGCAGGGACATGGGGCTGGGGGCAGCAGGGACATGGGGCCGGGGGCAGCAGGGACACGGGGCAGGGGGGCAGCAGGGACATGGGGCCGGGGGCAGCAGGGACACGGGGCTGGGGGCAGCAGGGACATGGGGCTGGGGGGCAGCAGGGACACAGCACCAGGGGGGAGCAGGGACACAGGGCCGGGGGGGTCTGCAGCCCAGGCCTGTGGGAATGGGGCAGGGGATTTGCAGGGGGAACCTGCAGGGGAAATCTGCTGTGGGAATCTGCTGTGGGAATCACCTGCAGGAATCTGCAATGGGAATCTGCAGGGGGAATCTCTGGGAATCTGCTGCAGGAGTCTGAGGGTCATGTTCAGGGGAATCTCTGGGACTGGGGGATTGAGTGGAGACGGGAAGGGATGGAGGAAGGAACTTCCAGCGTTTAGTTGGATTTTAACCTTTTGATTGGGAAGTCAAATCTCCCAGTGGCCCCAGAACCATCCTCTTGGGAAGGTGGTTTAGGTTTCCCTGCTGAGAACATTCCAGAAATGAGCGGGTTCTGTTAAATCCAAGGATCCCAGAACAGCTGGGGTCGTTAGGGATCATCCAGTGCTGCTCCCTGCAGGGCAGGGTCACCTGGAGCAGGTGACACGGGGACGTGTCCAGCTGGGTTTGGGGTGTCTGCAGAGTGGGGGACTCAGCCCCTCCCCGGGCAGCGGTTCCAGGGCTCTGTCCCTTCATGGTGAGGTGGAATTCCCTCACAAGGCTGCGTGTCCCTTGGCTGGGCACTGTGGAAGGGAGCAGCCTGGTGCTGTCCCCCCTGACTGGGCTCCCTGCCCCCAGAAACCGGCCATCCTGACCACGCTGGGGCTGCTGGAGGAGCCGCTGGGGAACGCGCGGCTGCACGGCTCGCGGCTGATCGCAGCGCTGCTGCACACCAACACCCCCAGCATCAACCAGGAGCTCTGCAGGCTCGGCACCATGGACTTGTTACTTGTGAGTGTCTGGGGGCACTGGGCACGGGGGGAATCCCACCTGGGGCTCGTTCTGGGCAGGGGTTGTGCCAGGGGCCAGAGTCCTGTTACTGCCCTTACCTGCTCCAGCAAGGAGCAGATCCCAGGAGCAGCTTCTGTGGTCCAGACCCGACTGTCTGGGGTTTGGGACTGAGCCTCACACTTCCAGTTCTGTGTCAGTTCCGTGGAGAAGGTGTGAAACAGTCTGTGCTCTGTGTGTGAGCTCCTGGAGTGCTGAGAGATTCATTTCCTCCCAGGATCCCTGAGGCTGGAAAAGGCCTCCCAGAACCTGGGCAGCCTTAAGAGAATTAATTCCGTCCTTGGCAATGATTTAGTTCCTGTTTTTCTAGGGTTCATTCATCCCCAGCAGAGTTAAGTTGTTCTATTCAGTGTCTGTGCTGTCTGTGTGTGAGAGGATTCCCAAGTGCTCCATTTATTGGGAATATTCACTGATTTCCTGACAGACTGAGCACCTGGGAATGCAGAGCCCAGGCAGCAGTGGGTGATGGCATGTAGCAGGAAAACTGAGTGGAATTGCTGATCAAACAACAACTTGGGCAACAATTTAATATCCTAGAATCCTGGGATGAGTTGAGTTGGGAAGATCCTTAAAGATCCCTGATACCACTGATCATTAAAACCAGGAAAGCTTCTCCCAGGTGAACCCTCCCATCTCTCATTTCTCCTGCAGGATTTATTTTTTAAATACACGTGGAATAACTTTTTGCATTTCCAAGTGGAGCTGTCCATAGCAGCCATCCTGTCCCACTCTGTGCACGAGGGGAAGCCCAGCCCGGGGGAGCCGGGCAGCAAAGAGGAGGCGCCGGGGGGGAGCGCGGCCCCGGAGCCCTCGGAGCCCACGGAGCCCACGGAGCCCTCGGAGCCGCCGGCCACGGGCACCGAGAACGTCATGGTCACCCACGTGAGAGCTGGGCTGGGCTCACCAGGGGCCTTGGGGTGGGGTCACCCACGTGAGAGCTGGGCTGGGATCACTGGGGATCTCTGGGGTGGGGTCACTGGGGGAGCTGGGGTGGGCTGAGGTCACTCACCCACGTGAGAGCTGGGCTGGGGTCTCCAGGGATCTCTGGGATTGAGTCACCAGGGATCTCTGGGCTGGGGTCTCCAAGGATCTCTGGGATTGAGTCACCAGGGACCTCTGGACTGGGGTCTCCAGGGATCTCTGGGCTGGGGTCTCCAAGGATCTCTGGGCTGGGGTCACCAGGGATCTCTGGGCTGGGGTCTCCAAGGATCTCTGGGATTGAGTCTCCAGGGATCTCTGGGCTGGGGTCTCCAGGGATCTCTGGGCTGGGGTCTCCAAGGATCTCTGGGCTGGGGTCTCCAGGGATCTCTTGGCTGGAGTCACCAGGGATCTCTGGGATTGAGTCTCCAGGGATCTCTGGGCTGGGGTCTCCAGGGATCTCTGGGCTGGAGCCACCAGGGATCTCTGGGATTGAGTCTCCAAGGATCTCTGGGATTGAGTCACCAGGGATCTCTGGGCTGGGGTCTCCAAGGATCTCTGGGATTGAGTCTCCAGGGATCTCTGGGCTGGGTCTGGGATCACCAGAGGATCCCTGGGATGGGCTGTTCCAGAGCAGGCACTTGGCTCAGTGTGGATTTATTACTATTTATCTTCATATGTGATTTTTAGTGGGTTTTGTTATAATTTATTGCCTTTTTTTTAGTGATTTTTATTATTTATTATCTATTTTTAGTGGGCTTTGTTAGTATTTTTTATCAATTTTTAGTGAGGTTTATTATTATTTATTGTCATTTGTAGTGGGTTTTATTATTTGTTATCATTTGTAGTGGGTTTTATTATTATTTGTTACCATTTGTAGTGGTTCTCGTGGAGCTGTTGTTGCTTTATTTGCATCATCCCATTAAAACTCCCCTCATTTAACGGCCCAGTGAAACCCTTGGTGTTTATTAAATTATCCCTATTTAGTATTGAAATTATCCCTATTTAGTATTAAAATCATCCCCATTTATTATTAAAATTCCTTTTTTTTTAAGTAAAAATCAGTATAAATTTTGGACAAAAAGCTGACCAAGAACATCCCAGCTGTTGGTGGCTGGAAAATGCCAGCAATGTTTTATTTAATTCCTGCTGCTGGGAGAGCCCAGGCTGCTCTCCTGGGACCCTCTGGGGAACAAGCAGGAGGGAGCTGGGGCTGCTCTCAGGGGAAGGGCTGGGGGAGCAGCAGGACCCACAGTTCTCCTTTGGAAAACCCTGAATATTCTCCTTTTCCCTGCAGCTGTTCCAGAAGTGCTGCCTGGTGCAGAGGATATTGGACGCCTGGGAAGCCAATGACAAAATCCAGTAAGGAATTGCTGGTGACTTTGGGGTGTTCCTGGAGAATTTCCAGTTTCCAGAGTGGGGTTTTGGGTGGGGTGTGGAGCTGGGCTGCTTGGCATGCTGACAAGCCCAGTTCCCAAACAGACAGGTCTGAAGGTGTGATGGGTTTTCTGGATGTTCCCAACATCCCATCCAAACACTCAGTCTGCTGCTCTCCTGCTTGCTCAGGGAATCCCAGGGAATATTCACTTTTTCCATTTTTTTTGTTTTGTTTTTTTTTGTTTTAAATGCACAATTTCATTCTCCTTGGAGCAGAAAACTGTTGGAAGTTGGGGTGGCCAAGCATTTGTGCCCTGGATTTCCCATTTTAGCTTTATGAACCCCTTTATAAAGGATTTTGTGCTGATTGGGCTGAGAAGAACAAAACATTTTACAAGAACTAAAACATGAGAGTGGAAATACTCTGGAGACTTCAGTTTCCATGTCCAGCTCAGTGTTTGGTCCTCCCTCTCTATTTTGAGCTCCTGGTGGCTTCCAAGGGCTTTGGAGCCCCACTGGAATTGTTCAGGCCATAATTGGTGGGTTGAGGTCTGGATTACATTTTTTTTTGTTGTTGGTTTGGGTTTTTGGGGTTTTTGGTCCTTTTTACAGCCCCTTGTCCACATAAGGGATTGTGCTGGGCATTTCCTTGCCCTGTGCTGTAGGACCAAAAATATCCCTGGGTGCTGCTTGGGAGTTTTCCTGATGAAACCAGAAAGGAGGCAGAGCTCATCCCCATTTCCTGCCAGAGAGTTCCAGTCACCACCACACTGGAAAGAATCTGAATGGAAGGAGAAAAAAATAAAAAATAGGGATTTAAGCAGAGGAATCTCAGCTTTGGGAAGGTGGTGTTTCCAGGAAGGCCCTGGGCTGCTCTCAGTGGGCAGATGGAGCCCAGCAGGGGCTGCCCCTGGATCCATCCCTGGTACTGCCCAGGCCAGGCTGGACACTGGGCTGGGCTGGGGACACTGGAAGGTGTCCCTGCCATGGCAGGGGTGGCACTGGAGGGGCTCTGGGGTCCCTTCCCACCCAAACCATTCCAGGATTCCCTGAGCTGGTTTCTCTCTCCAGGAAGGGAGGCAGTGAGGAGCCAGAGCCTGCTGGGATCTGGTTTATTTATCCCAGGGAGGAATCCCGTGGTTGGGTGGGAATGTCTTCTGTCCTGGGGGAGTCTCTGCTGCCATCCCCGTCCCACCCTGGAGCTCTGCCAGATCCTTAACTCTGGGAGTTTCCTTCCCTGGGATTCACAACCAGATGATTGATTCCTGCATCTTCTCCCTGTTCAGCTCCGTGTTTGGAGCCCCTCACATGTTACCTGAGGGGGAGGAGGCAAAATGAGGGGAGGTCCCTGTGCTGGGGGCCAGCTCATCCCACCCTGCCAGAGCAGGGCTGAGCCCTGCTGGGGTTCTGCAGGGACCTCTGGGATCTGTGGGGCTGGAATTCTGATGTGTGGGGCTGGAATTCTGTGGCCTTTGGGGCTGGAATTCTGTGGCCTTTGGGGCTGGAATTCTGTGGCCTTTGGGGCTGGAATTCTGTGGCCATTGGGCCTGGAATTCTGTGGGCATTGGAGCTGGAATTCTGTGGGCATTGGAGCTGGAATTCTGTGGGTATTGGAGCTGGAGTTCTGTGGGCATTGGGGCAGGAGTTCTGTGGGCATTGGGGCAGGAATGCTGTGGGCATTGGGGCAGGAATGCTGTGGGCATTGGAGCTGGAATTCTGTGGCCATTTGGGCAGGAATGCTGTGGGCATTGGAGCTGGAATTCTGTGGGCATTGGGGCTGGAATTCTGTGGCCATTTGGGCAGGAATGCTGTGGGCATTGGGGCTGGAATGCTGGGGCCATTCCCAGAGCTGTGTCCCAGCTCCGTGGGCGTCCCATCCCCATGGGTGTCCCAGCCCTGTGGGTGTCCCAGCCCCATGAGTGTCCCATCCCCATGTGTGTCCCATCCCCATCGATGTCCCATCCCCATGGATGTCCCATCCCCGTGGGTGTCCCAGCTCCGTGGGTGTCCCAGCCCATCCCCATGGATGTCCCATCCCCATGTGTGTCCCAGCCCCATGTGTGTCCCAGCCCCGTGGATGTCCCATCCCCATGGATGTCCCACCCCCATGTGTGTCCCAGCCCCGTGGGTGTCCCAGTTCCATGGGTGTCCCATCCCAGCCCCATGTGTGTCCCATCCCCATCAATGTCCCATCCCCATGAGTGTCCCACCCCCATGTGTGTCCCATCCCCATGTGTGTCCCATCCCAGCCCCATGAGTGTCCCAGCCCCGTGGGTGTCCCATCCCCATGGATGTTCCAGCCCATCCCCATGAGTGTCCCAGCCCCGTGGGTGTCCCACCCCACCCCCATGAGTGTCCCAGCCCCGTGGGTGTCCCATCCCCATGGATGTTCCAGCCCATCCCCATGAGTGTCCCAGCCCCGTGGGTGTCCCACCCCACCCCCATGAGTGTCCCAGCCCCGTGGCAGCGGCCGCTCTCCGTTGCAGGGCAGAGGGCGGCAGGAGGAGAGGGAACATGGGCCACCTGACGCGCATCGCCAACGCCGTGGTGCACAACATGGAGAAGGGGCCCATGCAGGCCCAGATCAGCGACTTCATCAAAGGTACTGCCTGCTCCTCCTGCTCAGCCTTCTGCTCTTGCTCCCCCTCCTTCAGCTCCCCCTCACTGCTCTCCAGGGAGGAATAACCCCTGGGAGCTCCTGGAGGGACTCACTGCAGGCATTCCCTCAAGATCCTTTCCCACCGAAAGGATTCCCAGGGGAATCCCAAATTATCCCATCATTTAGAGTCTGGTGAGACCTCATTGGCTGCTCCTGGTGCTCACACAGTGAGGTTGGGATTGGGCAGTGGGAGGTGTCCCTGCCAGGGCAGGGGTGGCACTGAGGGGCTCAGAGCTCCCTTCCCACCCAGCCCATTCCAGGATTCCATGACTCTCTGAGGTTCCATGTCCCCAGAGGCCCCAGATGTGCTCATCAGGGACACTCCCATTGCCAGGCTGTGTCCATCCTGCCCTCACTGCATCCCCCTGGGGATTTGTCCCATGGGTTTGGGTAGCAGGAAGGAAGATTTTCCATTTCCCACATTTTCCATTTCCCACATTTTCCATCCCCGCTGCTCAGCCCCTGCCGGGCTGGGAGGGGGCACAGCTGGGCAGTGGCAATCTGAGGGCTCAACCTTCTGCTCTTTTCTCCTTTAATTATTTCTCCATTCCCTCTCCCCAACCCTCACGTTCTGCTCAGCTTTGGGCTCCCAGTTGTGCCCTTGTGCTGGGCTGGGAGGGGTGGGAGGGGTGGGAGGGAAGGGCCCCCCAGTCCCAGCAGAAAAGGGAAGACCCAAGCACAGCTGGAGCCCTGCTCGGGGTGGTCCCCAGCCAGGTGAGAGAAGCTGTGAGTCCTTAGCCCAGGTGAGTCCCCAGGGAGTCCAGAACAGCCAGATGCCATGGTTTGTGTGTCCCTCTGGTTGCAGAGCTGCCCGAGGACTGCAGGGGCAGGTGGGAGAGTTTTGTGGAGGAGACGCTGACCGAGACGAACCGGAGGAACACGGTGGATTTGGTGAGTCTGCCACCCCAGGGCCTGCTGCCCTGCCCCTCACAGAACAAAGGGATGGTCCTGGGTCTTCTCATCTTCCTTGTTGTGCTGAAGGACACTTCAGGACAGAGCAGAAAGCATTTCCATAAACATATTCCATAACAGTCCT
This sequence comes from Phylloscopus whistleri, assembly GCA_017589585.1. NCBI lineage: Eukaryota > Metazoa > Chordata > Aves > Passeriformes > Phylloscopidae > Phylloscopus > Phylloscopus whistleri. Next base: position 114,917 of record JADMLD010001607.1, on the reverse strand, counting down.
TCAGCAGAGAGCTGATCATGGTGCTGAGCTGGTCCCTGGGGCTCCTTGGGGCAGCTCCTGCCTGGGCAGGAGTTTGGGCTTTGGTAGAACTGAAACGTTGGGGCTTTTCCAGCTTTCCCTGGTTCCCTGACTGGGTTGTGCCTTCTCAGGTGAGCACCCACCACCTGCACTCCTCCAGCGAGGATGAGGACATTGAAAGTGCTTTCCCCAACGAGCTCACTCTCCAGCAGGTGAGTTGGGAACATCTTCACTGTTCCTGGGAAACTGCTGCTGTGGTCCCTCCTGGTGTGGAGCAGCTTCCTGAGCTCTGCTCCCAGCTCCTCTGGGCTTTCCCAGGGCAGCTCCATGGCCTGGGATCCCCCTGGGAGCAGCTCAGGAGGTGTCAGGGGGAACCCCAGAGCTCTGGGAAGGGCTGGGTTGAGGATTTCACACACTCCCCTGGGGTTTTACTGCCTCCCTGGAGGAGCTGTTCCTGTGCAGCCCCACTGGCTGTTCTGGGGTGTCCCTGGCCACCCTGCTGAGGGGTTTTTGGGGTCCCTTCCCAGGCCTTCTCCGAGTACCAGATCCAGCAGATGACGGCCAATTTCGCCGATCAGTTCGGCTTCAACGACGAGGAGTTTGCAGACCAGGACGACAACATCAAGTGAGTCTGGGCTGTTTGGTGACTCGGGGGCTGCTTGGCATCTCAGCCTCTTTGCATCCCATCCTCCCTCTGCTGCAGGTTTACGAATGAGCCTCGTTATCCCTCCTCAGGTTGGAAACAGCTCCTTGCTTTCCAGGAGCCCAGCCCAATCTCCAGAGCCAGGTGGAGAAGCAAGGAAAAGTATTCCTTCATTTTAAAGAGGGATATTTGAAATAAAGCAGGCAACTGTTGTCCTGACTTTAATTTAGGGTTTAAAGGCAAAGCATGAGAGCAAACTCTGGGCAGTTAAACAGATCTTTCCCAAGGAATGAAATCCTTACTGGAATGAGGAGTGAAGGGACAGTGCTCTGATGGAATCCGTGGGGAATGCAGCCATTTCCCCCTCCTGGGGAAGGGAGCAGGGATGATCAGGAGCAGGGGCAGCTCAAGGAGAAAGGGAAGGGGTTCAGTGTTCCACAACTTGCTGAGTCCAGAGCTTGGAATGCTCTGCTTTTACAGAATTCCTTTCATCCCATTTGAGCTGCAGCTCATCCTCTGTCTTCTTGGGAATGTACCTGGCCCTGGGATTATCCCAGTGGCCATAACAGTCCTGGAGTTGGGAGCAGTTCTGGACAGAGCAGCTCCAGGGGGTCCCAGTGCTCCTGGGTTTGTCCATCCCAGGAATTCCTTGGGATACAAGGCAGCACCTCTGCCCTTCCCATCCAGGGTTTGTCAGAAACCTGGTAAGGCCAAAGAGTTCCAGAATAGAATCAGAGCTGAATTGAACAGAAATTATTCAGTTCCACACATAAATTTAAATTAAAAAAAAAAAAAAAAAGACTTTTCAGTGCTGGCAAATATGGTCCCATGTGAACGAGGGGCAGGGAGGAGCTAAATCCCTGAGGAGCTGCCCCAGCAGCCTCGTGCCTGGTGTAAAATGAACATGAAGCTGGAAAGAGTCTGTGCCTGGGATGGAATGGCTCTGTTTGTGATTGGAAAAGGGGAATGTCCTACAAAACCTGGAATATCCTGGGAGTGCTGCTCCCTGCCAGCTGTTTCCAGCTGTTGGACACTGCACTGGAAGTGAATTGGAATGTTTAAGGAGTATCAGTCATTTGGGATTGCAGGGGTATTGAACTGGAGAGTCTTTCAAAGCAAATAACACTGGAAAAGCTGCAGATCCATGAGCAGGGGGAGTGAGCTCTTCCTGGACTCAAACTCTGGGAATTGGGAGTTTCTGGGCCTGCAGCACCTTCTGCTGTTCCACCAGTCCTGGCTTGGACTGGGAATTGGGTTATCCTGGGATATTCACATCCCAGGATGTTCACATCCTGGTGTATCCACATCCAGGGGAGTTCACATCCTGGGGTGTTCACATCCTGGGATATTCAAATCCTGGGATATTCACATCCTGGGGTGTTCACATCCTGGGGTGTTCACATCCTGGGATATTCACATCCTGGGGTGTTCACATCCTGGGGTGTTCACATCCTGGGGTGTTCACATCCTGGGATATTCACATCCTGGGGTGTTCACATCCTGGGGTGTTCACATCCTGGGATATTCATATCCTGGGGTGTTCACATCCTGGGGTGTTCACATCCTGGGGTGTTCACATCCTGGGATATTCACATCCTGGGGTGTTCACATCCTGGGGTGTTCACATCCTGGGATATTCACATCCTGGGGTATTCACATCCTGGGGTGTTCACATCCTGAGATGTTCACATCCTGGGATGTTCACAGCACAGCCACACCTCCGGCTTTGAGCCACTCCTGCACTGAGATTCAGAGAATCCTGGGATCCCTGGGGCTGGGGAAGCCCTCCCAGCCCATCCAGTCCCAGCTGTGCCCACCCTGTCCCCAGCCCAGAGCCCTGAGTGCCACCTCCAGGAGTTCCCTGGGCACCTCCAGGGATGGGCACCCCAAACCTCCCTGGGCAGTGCCAGTCCCTGAGCTCCCTTTCCATGGGGAAATTCCTGCTGCTGCCCACCCTGAGCCCCCCTGGCCCAGCCTGGGGCCGTTCCCTCTCCTCCTGTCCCTGTGCCCTGGGAGCAGAGCCCGACCCCCCCGGCTGTCCCCCAGGAACGCCCTGCAGTGCCCCCTCCCCATGGGCAGGGAATGTTCCAGGCTGGAATAACCAGCCAGGGGAGGCTGTGGCTGGGATCCCAGCCCAGGAGAGGCTCTGGCCCTGCTGCTGTCCCTGAGGCTCTTCCCTCCCTCCTCCCTCCAGCGCTCCCTTCGACCGCATCGCCGAGATCAACTTCAACATCGACGCCGACGACGACAGCGTGAGTGGGGCTCTGGGCAGGGCTGCAATGAACAAACAAACAGACAAACCTGCTCCTGCAAGGTCCTGCCTGCAGCCTGAGAGAGCAGAGCTCGGGGGGGGCCAGGGCAGTGCAGGGGGGCTGAGACAGCCGGGGCATTGCTCAGCCCCTCAGGGGCTCCTCCCAGGAAGTGTTCCCTCTGAGGCAGCAGCCTTGGCATGGAGGGGATCTTCCTCCCTCCCTGCAGTGCCAGTCTGGTCTTAGAATCAGGGAATCCTGGGGTGGGCTGGGTGGGAAGGGAGCCCAGAGCCCCCCAGTGCCACCCCTGCCAGGGCAGGGACACCTCCCAGTGCTCCAGGCTGCTCCCAGCCCCAGTGCCCAGCCTGGCCTTGGGCACTGCCAGGGATCCAGGGGCAGCCACAGCTGCTCTGGCAATCCCAGCCCAGGCAGCAATTCCTGCCCAAGCGCCCAGCCAGCCCTGCCCTCTGGCACTGGGAAGCCATTCCCTGGCTCCTGGCCCTCTGTCCCTTGTCCCCAGCTGTCCCTCCCCAGCTCTCCTGGAGCCCCTCCAGGCCCTGCCAGGGGCTCTGAGCTCTCCCTGGCTGGAGCCTTCTCCTCTCCAGGTGAACATTCCCAGCTCTCCCAGCTTCTGATCATCTTCCCAGTCACAGGTTAGGGAAACAAAGGCAGAGATGGATTTCTCATGGACCTAAACGTTGCCAGGCTCTTTCTGGCCTTCCCTGGTTCATTGCCCCAAACCAAAGCAGCAGCTGGGCTTTGGTGATCCCAGGTGATCCCAGGTGATCCCAGGTGGTCCCAGCTCCCGAGCAAGGCTGGATTTGGTGGATTTGGTCAGCCCTGAGAGGTGTGCTGAGGCAGTGTCCCCAGAGAGGCTCTGCAGTGTGATCTCCCTTTGGCCCCCCAGCCCAACGCCTCCCTGTTCGAGGCCTGCTGCAACGAGCGCATCCAGCAGTTCGACGACAACGAGGAGGAGGAGGACATCTGGGAGGAGAAGGAGATCTCCTACGCAGCCCAGGTCAAGTCCAGGACACGGTAAGGTGAAAGCAGAGCCCCCATTTCCCCGTGCTGCTGGGAGTCTGCACCTTTCAGTCCAGGCCAGGAGCAATTCCTTGGGGTTTGTGTCATCTTGGGGCTGTCAGGTTTTATCTGACACAGCCCCTGCCCACTTGTGCTGGGGGTTCTCCTGAGCTGCAGACAGATCCAGTTTGAGGGAATTCATTAACAGTGGGAACACCTAATTAATGAGTCTTCCATGAAACACATTTAAAACCCCCACCCTTAGTGTGAAACACTTGGGATTTGCTCCTTCCCTCATCCTTGGAGAGGAGGAGGGAGGAGGAGGAGGTGAGACTGAGGGGAGTAGGCAGAACGTTCTTTCTCGGAACATTCAAATCAGAAAAGTGAGAACAAGAGGCCTCCCAGGGGCATCTCGGGCTTGGAAATCATTTTTCATCCCTTTGACAGAGCCACTTATTAAATAAAGTTATTTCCATAATTCCCAATCTGAAATGTGATCAAAGGAAACAGGGAAAAAACATCCAAGACCTTGCCAAGCCCCAGCAGCCTGAGGTGCTGCCTGGGCACAGGGTGGGCTCCACACCAGGCTCTGTCCCCTCACTGCTCTCCGTGCTGTCCCCAGCCCTGCCTCTGTCTGCACCTCCAGGGAACTCTGAGCCCAAAGCCCTCGGGAATCTGGGGGCGTCTCTGAGCCCCCAGGACTGCCCCGAGCACTGGGGGAAACATCCCTGGGGAGGCTCCGGGGTGTTCCCGGGGCAGGGAGGAGCTGAGGGCAGCGCGGGTGCCTCACCCCCGCTTCCCCTGCAGGTTTGGAGCCTCGCAGACGTCGGAGAGCTCCAAGAGTGACCTGGAGAACGGCGACCACGACGGCAGCGTGGACTCGGAGGAGGAGGAGGAGCGGCCGCCGCCGCCCTCCCCTCACAAGGGCAACGCCCCGGAGCGGAAGGACACGGAGCCCTCGCAAGGTACCCGTGCTGTCCCAGGCTGTCCCTGTGCTGTCCCTGTGCTGTCCCTGTGCTGTCCCTGGGCTGTCCCTGCTGTCCCTGGCTATCCCTGGGATGGCAGAGGTGTCCCTGTGCTGTCCCTGTGCTGTCCCTGTGCTGTCCCTGGGCTGTCCCTGCTGTCCCTGGGCTGTCCCTGGCAGTCCCTGGCTGTCCCTGGGCTGTCCCTGGGCTGTCCCTGGCTGTCCCTGGGATGGCAGAGGTGTCCCTGTGCTGTCCCTGGGCTGTCCCTGGCTGTCCCAGGCTGTCCCTGGCTGTCCCTGGGCTGTCCCTGGGCTGTCCCTGTGCTGTCCCTGCTGTCCCTAGCTGTCCCTGGGATGGCAGAGGTGTCCCTGTGCTGTCCCTGGGCTGTCCCTGCTGTCCCTGGGCTGTCCCTGCTGTCCCTGGGCTGTCCCTGGGCTGTCCCTGGCTGTCCCAGGCTGTCCCCAGGCTGTCCCTGGCTGTCCCTGGGCTGGCAGAGGTGTCCCTGGGCTGTCCCTGTGCTGTCCCCAGGCTGTCCCTGGCTGTCCCTGGCTGTCCCTGTGCTGTCCCTGGGTGTCCCAGGCTGTCCCTGGCTGTCCCTGGGCTGGGTTGGGCTGTCCCTGGCTGTCCCTGGGTTGGGTTGGTCTGTCCCTGTGCTGTCCCTGGCTGTCCCTGTGCTGTCCCTGGCTGTCCCTGGCTGTCCCTGGCAGTCCCTGCTGTCCCTGTGCTGTCCCTGGCTGTCCCTGGCTGTCCCTGGCTGTCCCTGGCAGTCCCTGCTGTCCCTGTGCTGTCCCTGGCTGTCCCTGACTGTCCCTGGCTGTCCCTGGGCTGGGTTGCTGTGTCCCTGTGCTGTCCCTGGGCTGTCCCTGGCTGTCCCTGGGCTGTCCCTGGCAGTCCCAGGCTGTCCCAGGCTGTCCCAGGCTGTCCCTGGCTGTCCCTGGCTGTCCCAGGCTGTCCCTGGCTGTCCCTGGCAGTCCCTGGCTGTCCCTGGCAGTCCCTGCTGTCCCAGGCTGTCCCTGGCAGTCCCTGGCTGTCCCTGGCTGTCCCTGGCAGTCCCTGGCTGTCCCTGGCAGTCCCTGGCTGTCCCAGGCTGTCCCTGGCTGTCCCTGGCTGTCCCTGGCTGTCCCAGGCTGTCCCTGGCCATCCCTGGCTGTCCCTGCTGTCCCTGCTGTCCCTGTGCTGTCCCAGGCTGTCCCTGGCTGTCCCTGCTGTCCCTGCTGTCCCTGGCTGTCCCTCAGGCCGTGCTCTCTGCAGGCCCAGGCTGGACAGCCGTGTTCCAGCCCGCCAGCCCCGCGCCGCCCGTGGCCATGGACGTGGGCTCCAGCGTCTGGGACTCGGCCGCCCCGCAGAGCAGCGCCCCCGAGAAGGGCTGGGCCAAGTTCACAGACTTCCAGCCCTTCTGCTGGTAAGAGCCACACAATCCCAGCTCCCCTGGGGCCTGGGAATGGGGGAATATTTGGGATAGGCTTTGAGGGAGTGCCTGCTGCAATCCTTCCTCCTTCCCCTTCCCTTCCCATCGCTTCCCTTTCATTGTTTCACGTTGGCTGATGATCCTGGATCGGGGCCCCTTCGTGCTCCAGCTCTTCCCAGTGCTCCTGCCTGGGGCTGGGACACAGCCCCACTTTGTGTCCTCACTGGGGGAGCAAACTGGTCACTGAGGTTCAGTGGGATCAGAGCAGTGATGGGAGGGAAGGGCAGGGCCGGTGACTGCTGCTGGGGCTGTTGGGAGGCTCTGGGGTGATCCTGGTGATCCTGGCAATCCTGGCTCTGTGCTCAGGGCTGCTGGGGCTGTTGGGAGGCTCTGGGGTGATCCTGGTGATCCTGGCTCTGTGCTCAGGGCTGCTGGGGCTGTTGGGAGGCTCTGGGGTGATCCTGGCTCTGTGCTCAGGGCTCCTGGGGTTGTTGGGAGGCTCTGGTGTGATCCTGGCTCCATGCTCAGGGCTCCTGGGGCTGTTGGGAGGTTCTGGGGTGATCCTGGTGCTCCTGGCCCCGTGCTCAGGGCTGCTGGGGCTGTTGGGAGGCTCTGGGGTGATTCTGGCCCCGTGCTCAGGGCTCTTCCCTCCCCAGCTCCGAGTCCAGCCCTCGCTGCAGCTCCCCCGTGGACACCGAGAGCGGCGGCAGCGACAGGAGCCCGGCGCAGGGCCAGGACAAGAACTGTGAGTGACACACACGGGGTGGGGCTCCTGGGAGCTCTGCATGGAGCCCCAGGGGCAGGGAAACCTGAGCCTTCCCTGCAGGATCAGGGAATGGAACAAGGGCAGAGATCCCCAGGGTGTGTTGGGGCAGTGTCAGCAGGGAGGGGATGGAGCTGCAGGGAGTTGGAGCCGATATCACAGGGAATATCACATTTATCACAGCCGATATCACATTTATCCCTGGAAGGGTCCCAGGCCAGGCTGGACGGGGCTTGGAGCGCTCTGGGACACCGGGGTGGCACTGGGTGGGCTTGGAGATCCTTCCCACCCAACCCATCCCATGGTCCTCAGCCCGTCTGCAGTGGCTGCAGGCCCCGTGTGACCCCTGGGGCTGTTCAGGGAGCTCCCTGAGGCTGCAGCCGGGCTGTTGTTCCTCCCGGGAGCTCTCCGAGGCTGCAGCCGGGCTGTTCAGGGATCTCCCCGAGGCTGCAGCCGGGCTGTTCAGGGATCTCCCCGAGGCTGCAGCCGGGCTGTTGTTCCTCCCGGGATCTCCCCGAGGCTGCAGCCGGGCTGTTCAGGGATCTCCCCGAGGCTGCAGCCGGGCTGTTCAGGGATCTCTCCGAGGCTGCAGCCGGGCTGTTCAGGGATCTCCCCGAGGCTGCAGCCGGGCTGTTCAGGGATCTCTCCGAGGCTGCAGCCGGGCTGTTCAGGGATCTCCCCGAGGCTGCAGCCGGGCTGTTCCTCCCGGGAGCTCCCCGAGGCTGCAGCCGGGCTGTTCAGGGATCTCCCGAGGCTGCAGCCGGGCTGTTGTTCCACACCCCGGGATCTCTCCGAGGCTGCAGCCGGTCCGTTGTCCCCCCGCAGGCAGCGCTGCCCCGCCCTGTGTCTGGAACGCCTGCGGGGCGCGCAAGGCGCCGCTGGGGGCCCTGGACAGCAGCTCCTCGGGCAGCTCCGAGAGCGACGACGACGACGACGACAAAGCCAAGGCTGCCACGGAATCCACGGCACAGGACAAGGACAGGGCAGCTCCCAGCAGGTGGGCAGGGGCCCCGTGGGCTGGGGTGGCCTCGCGTGGGTCCGGTGTCCCCTCTCCCATGGGCTCCGTGTCCCGGTGGCCCCTGGGAGCAGGTCCTGCCCCTGGCGTGGTGTGTGAGGGATGTGTTCAGCACAGGGTTATTCCAGGGAAGGGTTGGGGCTCCTTTGGGCCACTCCAGTGTCACAGGAACATCTCTGTCCTGTCCTTTGGGCCACTCCAGTGTCACAGGAGCAGCTCTGTCCCCATCCTTTGGGCCACTCCAGTGTCACAGGAACATTTCTGTCCCCATTCTTTGGGCCACTCCAGTGTCACAGGAGCAGCTCTGTCCCCATCCTTTGGGCCATTCCAGTGTCACAGGAGCAGCTCTGTCCTGTCCTTTGGGCCACTCCAATGTCACAGGAACATCTGTGTCCTTTGGGCCACTCCAGTGTCACAGGAGCAGCTCTGTCCCCATCCTTTGGGCCACTCCAGTGTCACAGGAACATCTCTGTCCCCATCCTTTGGGCCATTCCAGTGTCACAGGAGCAGCTCTGTCCTGTCCTTTGGGCCACTCCAGTGTCACAGGAGCAGCTCTGTCCCCGTGGGTCTGGGGTCCAGGCCCAGGGCAGGATCTGGGTGGGATCACTGAGAAAAGCAGAGTGAAGGCTCCCATGGGATCCTCCTGCAGGCACAGGGGGAAGGTTTGACCCCCTCAGGTTCTTGTTTTGCCCTCACTGTCAAAGCCAGTCCCTGATGAAAACACCAGGAGAGGCTGGAGCAGATCCAGGTTTGTAGGAATTGCATCCTCAATCCAGCCTGCTCCATGGGGACAGAGCTGCTGCCCAACCCCATTAGCATCTGCTGCATGCACAGGGATTCACCAGCTCTGAGGTTCTGAGATGTTTCCTTGTTCCATTCCATGGATTCACCCAGCTCTGAGGGTCTGAGGTGTTTCCTTGTTCCATCCCATGGATTCACCCAGCTCTGAGGGTCTGAGGTGTTTCCTTGTTCCATTCCATGGATTCACCCAGCTCTGAGATCCTGAGGTGTTTCCATCCCATGGATTCACCCAGCTCTGAGGGTCTGAGGTGTTTCCTTGTTCCATTCCATGGATTCACCCAGCTCTGAGATCCTGAGGTGTTTCCATCCCATGGATTCACCCAGCTCTGAGATCCTGAGGTGTTTCCATTCCATGGATTCACCCAGCTCTGAGATCCTGAGGTGTTTCCATTCCATGGATTCACCAGCTCTGAGATCCTGAGGTGTTTCCATTCCATGGATTCACCCAGCTCTGAGATCCTGAGGTGTTTCCATTCCATGGATTCACCCAGCTCTGAGATCCTGAGGTGTTTCCATTCCATGGATTCACCAGCTCTGAGATCCTGAGGTGTTTCCTTGCTCCATCCCATGGATTCACCAGCTCTGAGGGTCTGAGGTGTTTCCTTGCTCCATCCCATGGATTCACCCAGCTCTGAGGTTCTGAGGTGTTTCCTTGTTCCATCCCATGGATTTCCTGGTGATTTTTACCCGAGTCCCTGGGTTTGTGCCCCTGGCTCAGGGGCAGGAGTTTCCCTTCAGCCATGGGTGGTGACACTTTGGGGTCATCCCTGGGTGAACTCCTGGGGGGCTGGGAAACCACTGGGATTGCAGAATTCCCTGGAATTAGGGCAGCAGTTACCCCAGGGTCTGTTTGGCTGGAGGCAGCTCGTTCTGAGGAATGCATTCATTCTGATAAATACAGTTGATTTTGATAAATTCATGAATTCTGATAAATACAATTGATTTTGATAAGTTCATTAATTCTGATAAATGCATTAATTCTGATAAATACAGTTCATTTTGATAAATTCATTAATTCTGATAAATTAAGTTAGTTCAGATAAATGCATTAATTTTGATAAATACATTAATTTTGGTAAATACAGTTAAATTTGATCCATTTCAGTTGGATAAATGCATTAATTTTGATAAATACATTAATTTTGGTAAATACAGTTAAATTTGATCCATTTCAGTTGGATAAATGCATTAATTTTGATAAATGCATTAATTTTGATAAATACATTAATTTTGATCCATTTCAGTTGGATAAATGCATTAATTTTGATCATTGGCCTGGGAATGGCCTGGCTGTGGCTTGGGGGGAAGCAGAAGGTGGGACTGGAGCTGCTCCAGGCCTGGGCTCCCAGTGGGAATCACCACCCAGAACCTTCCAGTGTCCTCAGCTCTCCCATTCTCCCCACAGTGGGAATATCTTCCCACATTCCTTAACCATTCCAGGGAAATCAGGAACATTCTGGGGTCACTCTGTGGGTTGTGACTCTCTCCTCCCAAAACCTGCACCAATCCCCACTCCTGTTGCTGTAGGAACAGAATTTCCTTCCCCTTGTGCCCCTGGAGTGCTGGAATCCACACAGAGATCTCTGATTCTCCTCAGAGCTGCTCAGGGACTCGGGGTTTTCCTTCCCCTTGTCCCTGGAATCCACAGGGAGATCTTTTATCCTTGGAGCTGCCCAAGGCCTCTGTGGATCCTGTGGAGAACCAGATGTTGCAGCCCAGCACATCCTCCAGATGTTGCACCCTCCCTGAGCCCCATCCCAGCTGCCCAGGGGGATCCTTGGGCCGGGAGATGCAGCTCAGGAGTTGCTCTCAGCTTCCCAGTTTGGATCCAGTGCAAATCCCAGGGAGGTTTGGGGTCCCATCCCCGGGGTGTCCAAGGGACAGCAGGACATCCCACACAAACTCCTTGCTGTGTTGTGTCACCCCTGTGTGTCCAGCTGGCACTTCCAGGAGCCCAGGGAAGGCAGAGAAATTCCCTGTGGGTGCTCAGGTGACTCTGGAATCCTCCTGCCCTGGAAGCTTCAGGGGTTGGGTTTCAGAGGTTTCTCTCAGAGCTGTGGAAATGTCGAGCTCCAGGTTTTTTGTGTGGGAAGTGGTTCTCCAGTGACATTCCTGGGAATGCAGCTCCAGCCCTGTGTCTCTCCAAGGTGCATTTTGGTACTTCTGAGGGGAGCTTGTGAGCCCTGGAGGAAAGGGAGTGTTTGGATCTCATCACTCCTCACTTTAATGGGTTTTTTTTCAAGAGAAGTGCTCCAGAAATAGCACCTCAGTCTCCAATCTCCATCACACGTCCAATTATCCAGCTGGGATTATTTTATTCCGTGCAAACTCCCCCAGAGCTGGTGACAGGATTCCAGCTCAGCCATCTCCAGCTTTCCTCCCTTTTGTGGAGATTTGCTCAGGGAGAGAGGGAGAAGGAATTGAATTGTTCTGGATGGAAACTGGGAGGAAAATCATTCCTGGGGCAGCTCATCCTCTGCCTTAGAAGCCAAAAAACAGGATGTGCACAGAAATCCCTTCTCCAGCTGGAAATCTGGGTGGGTTTATCCCAAACCAGAGGCTGGGAGGGTTTGTTCCTGCAGTTCTCCTCTGCCAGGGTTTGAGCTTTGGTTCTTGGTGCCTCACGGGGGACGTTGTCCCTCAGGTGGCACTCCCGTGCTCCCTGGAGCTCCTTCGGGTTTGGATTCTGGACATCCAATCCCTGGGGGCTTTCCTCCGTGGGATTTTAGGATCTGCCCTAAATCCAGGATTTCCTGGGTGCCCCAGAAACCTGAGGGGCCCCTTGGGCAGAGGCTGTGGAGCAGAGCAGTGTCTGAGCAGAGCAGAGCAGAGCTGAGCAGGCTGTGCCATCCCAGCAGTGGCAGTTTGGGAACTCTCAGACTGAATTTGCAGCAGGAGCTGGGGGTGCCTCCCTCGAGGGTTTGGGGCCCGGAGCCTCCAGGCTGTGCCCTCTGATTTTAATCCCCGTTTATTGCCAGTTCTCATTCCCGATGGGATCTTTACACCTGTGTGAGGAGAGCAGGGGGAGTTTTGTTTCCCCCGCTGAAATCCGAGCCCCGTTGGGGTGTGACTCTGCTTTTCCCGTGGGCCGAGCTCATTAACGTGTCCCTGTCCTGCAGTGACCCCGCCAGGGCGGCGGTGGAGCCGCTCCCCGGGGCCGAGCCCGGCGCCCCCCGAGGCCGGAGCGGCGCGGCCACGCACACGGACGGGCCCCAGAGAGCGGCCCCGGCTGTCACAACTGCCACAGAAACGGCCCCCAGGGACAGGTGAGGCCACAATCCCGGGCTGGTTTGGGTGGGAAGGGAGCCCAGAGCCCCCCCAGTGCCACCCCTGCCAGGGCAGGGACACCTCCCAGTGCCCCAGGCTGCTCCCAGCCCCAGTGCCCAGCCTGGCCTGGGGCACTGCCAGGGATCCAGGGGCAGCCACAGCTGCTCTGGCAATCCCAGCCCAGGCAGCAATTCCTGCCCAAGCTCCCAGCCAGCCCTGCCCTCTGGCACTGGGGAGCCATTCCCTGGCTCCTGGCCCTCTGTCCCTTGTCCCCAGCTGTCCCTCCCCAGCTCTCCTGGAGCCCCTCCAGGCCCTGCCAGGGGCTCTCAGCTCTCCCTGGCTGGGCATTCCCAGCTTTTGTCCTCACAGCAGAGATGCCCCATCCCTCTGATCACCTCGGAAGGGTTTGGAACCAGCTCCAAGGCCCCTTCCCACCCAGGCCGTTCCCTGGTCCCACGCTGATTTCCCTGTGATGTCCCACGAGGGGCTGGGGGAGCTGAGATGGGCAGGCAGAGCACAGCCCGAGGGAGGGGCTCAGGTCTCAGCAGGAACGGGGAGGCTTTGGGAGCTGTCCCGGTGTGTCCCTGTCCCTGAGGTGCCCCCTGCTGTCCCCGCAGGAGCGAGGAGCCCTTGCCCTGCGCCGAAGCCACGTTGAACGGCCCCGCTTGATGCCGCCGCCGCCGCCGCCCCGGGACGTGTGTGAGCCAGGCCAGGCTGCTCCCTGGTGATGCAATTTGTCAATTCTTTATTATTATATATTTTTTTTTTTTCATTTTAATTTTATTTTTTAATAAATGCTGCATTGATGAGAAGCGAGCTGGCGTCCAGGACCAGACACGCAGATCCGACAGCACCGATCCGTTGGGAAAGACACTCGGCATTGTCGAAATGTAGCATTGAGTCCGGCCCTCACGCTTGGGAATGACGGGCTCTTCCCGAGCCTTCTGCCTGAGTTCAGCCGTCCCCTGCCCCCTGCCCCCGGGTTTTTGTTTCGGATTTGGGGTTCAGTGCTGTTTTCCCAGTGTTCTTGCACACAGTGTTCAGCTTCTCTTGGGAAGGTAGCAGGTCCAGGGCGGCCGGGGCCAGCGCACAAAGCCCGCGGCCGCTGTGTGACCAAAGTTCCTGATGGAGCTGTCCTCCTGATGGGCAGCCTTTGCACCGCTTTGTAGAGCAATAAAGCCTTACCAGAAACATTTCACGGGAGAGGAGGAATGCCAACACTTCCACGGGAGGGAGCGGGGAGGGCTCGGGCTGGGGCAGGGCCGGGGCCGGGGCGGTGCCCGGGCGGAGCCGGGAGTGACCAGGGCTGTCCCTGCCCTCCAGCGCCGCTCCGGGAGTGACGCTGAGGCCGCCCGGGGCTGTCCCTGCCCTCCAGCGCCGCTCCGGGAGTGACGCTGAGGCCGCCCGGGGCTGTCCCTGCCTTCCAGCGCCGCTCCGGGAGTGACGCTGAGGCCGCCCGGGGCTGTCCCTGCCTTCCAGCGCCGCTCCGGGCTCCCCTGGACACGGCGTCAATCAGGGCAGGAGCTGGAATGGCTCTCTGGTGGCCTCTCCTGACCCTGCCCGCCAGGAGGTGACCGGGGCTTCGCTGGCTCTTGGGAGACTGAATTAATGTATTTGCAAATGATGATGATGATGATGGAAATCCTTTCTTTTTTCTGTTGGTTTTGTTCTGTTTTTAAAGTTTTTAATGGATGCAGGAACAGCAACACTTTTGCACTTTGTACCTGGTGGTGACAGCGCTGCGAGGGGAGGGGACACGGGGAGCCCTGGGGGACACCCGGGTCCCTCGGGGGGGGTGGGAGAGCAGGGCCAGGTGAGGGGAGCACCTGGAGCTGGGATGTGGGTGTGGGATGGGGATGTGGGACGGGGATGTGCCCAGGCTGGAGCTCCTGGGAGGCTCTGAGCTCACTGCCAGCCCAGCCTGCGGGGCACTGGGGGGCACTGGGGAGGGGTTGGGCCACCTGGAGCAGCCCAGCTGGAACCCCCTGGCATCTGGAATCCTGGAAAATCCTCCCGTGGGAGTAAAGGCTGGAACTCAGCACACGGGGAGCCAGAGAGCTGCTCTGGGGTTTGTTCCTGAGGGTGGGAGGTACCTGACATTGTGCTGTGCTGTCTGCTCCTGGAGTGTCCTTACCTGGGCTGGAGGGCACCCAGGTGTCCCCACTGCTCCTGGAGTGTCCTTACCTGGGCTGGAGGGGGCTGAGGGCACCCAGGTGTCCCCACTGTGGGGCTGCTCTGCTGCCCAGATCTGTTGTGCTTGTAGGGAAAAGGGGCTGGATCCCAGGAACTGGGGTGCTGGAGGTTACTGGGGTGCTGGAGGTTACTGGGATACTGGAAGTTACTGGGATCCAGGACGTTACTGGGGTGCTGGAGGTTACTGGGATCCTGAGGTTACTGGGATCCAGGAGGTTACTGGGATACTGGAAGTTACTGGGATCCAGGAGGTTACTGGGGTGCTGGAGGTTACTGGGATCCTGGAGGTTACTGGGATCCAGGAGGTTGTTGGGATCCTGAGGTTACTGGGATCCTGAGGTTACTGGGATCCAGGAGGTTACTGGGATCCAGGAGGTTGTCGGGATCCTGAGGTTACTGGGATCCTGAGGTTACTGGGATTCAAGAGGTTACTGGGATCCAGGAGGTTACTGGGATCCAGGAGGTTACTGGGATTCAAGAGGTTACTGGGATCCAGGAGGTTACTGGGGTGCTGGAAGTTACTGGGATCCAGGAGGTTACTGGGATCCAGGAGGTTACTGGGATCCTGAGGTTACTGGGATCCAGGAGGTTGTTGGGATCCTGAGGTTACTGGGATCCTGAGGTTACTGGGATCCAGGAGGTTACTGGGATCCTGAGGTTACTGGGATCCTGGAGGTTACTGGGATCCTGGAGGTTACTGGGATCCAGGAGGTTACTGGGGTGCTGGAAGTTACTGGGATCCTGAGGTTACTGGGATCCAGGAGGTTACTGGGATCCTGAGGTTACTGGGATCCTGAGGTTACTGGGATCCTGGAGGTTACTGGGATCCTGAGGTTACTGGGATCCTGAGGTTACTGGGATCCTGGAGGTTACTGGGATCCTGGAGGTTACTGAGATCCTGGAGGTTACTGGGATCCAGGAGGTTACTGGGATCCTGAGGTTACTGGGATCCAGGTTACTGGGGCCGTGGGCCACTCGTGTGCTGCTGGCAGGGCTGGGCTGCCCCCAGCCCCAGTTCCTTGGCAATCAGATGGTGCAGGGCTCCTGTTCTGGAAGTTTTCACTCTCTCTGTGTCATTTAAAATTCATAATTTAAACTTAATTGCACTGGGAGGGGAGAAAGAAAAATATCTGACTTTGTGCTTTGCTTCCCCCCCTCGGTGTTCAGGGCTCAGTCCCACCCCAGGCAGGGTCAGTGGCTTTGAGGTCCTGCTTGGAGACACACTGAAGTCTTAATTTTCCAAGGGTTGGTGCTAGAGTCCTGCTGCCAGAGTCCATCAGCTTCCCTTGGGCTTTCTTGGGGCCCCGAGCTGATTCCATGGGAGCTGGAGGATCCCTGTGCTGGTACAGCCTGGCTGGATCCCAGGGGATCCAGGGGATCCAGGGGATGCCCTTCCAGCCTCTTCCCCCTGCCCCAGGTGCCCAGACCCCTGTGGGGTGGGGCAGGAGGGGAATGAGGCACAGCTGGATCCTTCCCCTGGGGGCAGCGCTGTGGGTGGGCTGGGGTCACTGAGGGACAGCACGGGGCCCCACCCCGGGGTGCCCAGCTCTGGGGGCAGTGATTCCACCTGGACGGGGCAGCAGGGACCCCGGGGTGTCCCCGTGGGCTGCCCGTGCCTTCCCAGCTCTGGCTTCCAGTCCCTGAGTGGCAGTGAGAGCTTTAATAATGATAATTGTATTAATAATAATGATCAGAATAATAATAATGATACCCTTGGGCATATCCAGCTGCGAGCACAGCTCATTACTGGGGCTCGTTAGGGCGTTAATTTATTCCTTAGTGCTGAGACACATCACTGGGGCTCGCTCAGAGCTGTGCAGAGGCACAAACTCCGTGGGTTTGGTGCCCGTGGCTGATTCCTCTGGGCTGGGTCGAGCTCTGGGTGGTTCTCCCCCCCAGGAGGGGCTGATCCAGGAGCAGCTCCTGCTGCTCTGCAGCCCCAGCAGAGCCAGAGCTCCGGGGCTTCTGTGGGAACCCAGCAGCAGGAAATCCTTCAAGGCAGAGGCACGGGGGGTGAGGAGGGCTTGGGGTGTCCCACCTGGGGTTTTCCTTCTCCCCGTGCTCCAGGGAAGGGCTTCCCAGGGCTGGAGCAGGATCTCCTGGCGTCTGAGGGTGGAACTCCTGTCCCCCCGTCCCCTCATCATCCCCTGGACTGTGATGAAGGCTCTGCCCAGCTCCTGCCCTCCCCAGGTCCTCAGGTCCTGCCCTCCCCAACTCCTGCCCTCCCCAGGTCCTGCCCTCCCCAGGTCCTGCTCTCCCCAGCTCCTGCCCTCCCCAGGTCCTGCTCTCCCCAGCTCCTGCCCTCCCCAGCTCCTGCCCTCCCCAGGTCCTGCTCTCCCCAGCTCCTGCCCTCCCCAGCTCCTGCTCTCCCCAACTCCTGCCCTCCCCAGCTCCTGCCCTCCCCAGCTCCTGCTCTGCCCAGCTCCTGCCCTCCCCAGCTCCTGCTCTCCCCAGGTCCTGCTCTGCCCAGCTCCTGCTCTGCCCAGCTCCTGCCCTCCCCAGCTCCTGCCCTCCCCAGGTCCTGCTCTCCCCAGCTCCTGCTCTCCCCAGGTCCTGCCCTTCCTAGGTCCTGCTGGTGGCACATCTGTCCCTGGGGGGGATGTGGGAAGGACAGAAAATCCCTGTGGTGTTGGCAGTGTCCCCATCCCCTGCCAGCCCATCCCAGTGTCCCCATCCCCTGCCAGCCCATCCCAGTGTCCCCATCCCCTGTTAGCCCATCCCAGTATCCCTGCCAGCCCATCCCAGTGTCCCTGTCATCCCATCCCAGTGTCCCTGCCAGCCCATCCCAGTGTCCCTGTTACCCCATCCCAGTGTCCCTGTTACCCCATCCCAGTGTCCCTGTCACCCCACCCCAGTGTCCCCATCCCCTGCCAGCCCATCCCAGTGTCCCTGCCAGCCCATCCCAGTGTCCCTGTCATCCCATCCCAGTGTCCCTGCCAGCCCATCCCAGTGTCCCCATCCCCTGCCAGCCCATCCCAGTGTCCCTGCCAGCCCATCCCAGTGTCCCTGTCAGCCCATCCCAGTGTCCCCATCCCCTGTTACCCCATCCCAGTGTCCCTGCCAGCCCATCCCAGTGTCCCCATCCCCTGCCAGCCCATCCCAGTGTCCCTGCCAGCCCATCCCAGTGTCCCCATCCCCTGTCACCCCATCCCAGTGTCCCCATCCCCTGCCAGCCCATCCCAGTGTCCCTGCCAGCCCATCCCAGTGTCCCCATCCCCTGTCACCCCATCCCAGTGTCCCCATCCCCTGTCAGCCCATCCCAGTGTCCCTGCCAGCCCATCCCAGTGTCCCCAGTGCTGGGTGGCACCTGTGTGCAGAGTGGGGCAGGGGAGCAGAGCTGGAATCCCAGATGTGGAGGTGCAGCTGGAGCTGGAGTGGCTGGGATGGGCACTGCTGGGGCTCAGGACAGGCTGGGGGGCTCTGTGCCCCCTCGCCCCAGGGGCATCCAGAGGGAATTCATTCCCTGTGTGTCCCGGGGGTGAGAGCCTCTCCCACTGCACCCTGCCAAGGCAGCCAGCAGGGAAAGTTCCAGTCATTCCCTCAGCAATCCCCCAGCCAAACATTCCCTAAACCAGAATTCCTGCTCCCCTTGGTCAGGCAGGGAAAATCCCGGGGGTTTTGGGGGTCCTGTGTCCTCAGCAGAGCCTGGGGGAAACTCCAGGTGTGGAACCCCGAGGTTTCATCTCCAGGTTTGATCAGGAACTGCTCTTGGGAGAGCTGCGGGCGGGCAGGGAATGGAAACCCTGCGGGGCACGGGTTGGAAAAAAGGAAAAAACCAAACAAACAAAAGATAAAAAATCCCAATTGCCCTCAGTGCCTGTTCCAAAGGGCTTGGGCAGCCCAGAGCTCCCAGTGCAGGTTTGGGGTGAAGGTGGAGGGGCATTCCCAGGGAACAGATCTAAAGGAAATACATTTAAATTCCTTTCCTGTTCCCCAGTGACATCCCAGAGCTGTTTCTCCTGCACTGGCCAGGAGCTGTCAGTAAAATCCTGATTAATCAGTGGCAACCCTTGGAGCACATCCCTGGGCCAGGCCTTGAAATCCCAACCCCTGGGGGATCCCCCCATCCTGAGGGGACCCCTCTGCCCCCACTGGGCGGGCTGGGAATTGATCTGTCAGAAAAACTGGGATTGATCTATTGGAAAAGCTGGGATTGATCTATCGGAAAAGCTGGGATTGATCAGAAAAAAACAGAATTGATCAGCAAAACCAGAACTGATCTATGGGAAAAACCAGAATTGACTGGCAAAACCTGAATTTGTCTATTGGAAGAACTGGAATTGATCTATCAGAAAAACTGAGATTGATCAGAAAAACAGAATTGATCAGAAGAACCAGAGTTGATCTTGGGGAAAAACCAGAATTGATTGGCAAAACGTGAACGGATCTATTGGAAAAACTGGAATTGATCTGTTGGAAAAACCAGAACTGATCAGAAAAACCGGAGTTGATCTATGGGAAAAGCTGGAGTGTGGTGCTTAGTGAAGGGCTCGAGTGTATCCTGGGTGTGTCCAGGGTGTGTCCAAGGTGTGTCTGTGGTGTATCCCAGGTGTATCCAGGGTGTATCCCGAGTGTATCTGTGGTGTATCCCGGGTGTATCCCGGCTGTACCCATCTCCCCGCTGTGGTGTCACTCACGGACAGGCTCTGAACTGGTTTAAACTGGGGCTTGCTGGTGCTGCCCTGAGAGAATTCCTGATCCCGGCCTCACAGGCCACAGCTGCAGTGTTGGGATGGGGAGCTCCTCCTGCCATCCCCATCCCCATCCCCATTCCCATCCCCATTCCCGTTCCCATTGTCATTCCCGTTCCCGTTCCCGTTCCCATTTCCGTTCCCATTCCCATCCCCCATTCCCATTGTTCCCGGCCCCATTCCCATTCCCATCCCCATTCCCATTCCCATTGTTCCTGGCCCCATTCCCATGCCCATTCCCATCCCCGTTCCCACTGCCCCGGCTCTGTCCCACCTTTGGGGAGCTGTTCCTGCCATGGAACATTTCCATTCCCAGCCCCACCCTGTGCCCTGTGCCCTGTGCCCTGTGCCCTTGCCCCTGGAACTGCTGAGGGGTGGGAGCTGGAAACATGGAAACCTGGGATGGGGGCTGTCCTGGGACTGGATCCCGTGGATTCCATGTCAGGACTTCTCCCTTTGCTCTGCGGGATTGGATTTGGGATTGGGGCGTGAATTCGGCAGCGCTAATGAGTAATTACCCGTGTTAATTAATGACTGTGGCAGGAGCGGTGCCCTTAGGAGCTGGGCCAGCTCCAAGATTCCGTCAGTGAAATCTGAGACCCTCTGGAGGACGGGTTGGATCAGCCCCGTTGGTTTTCTCCTGGGGAACCTTTCCGGCTTTGGCAGGAGTGCCCTGGCGTGGGGCCCAGGGGGGGATTGGTGATCCTGGTGTTTCCCTCCCTGCTGGGAAGCCCCAGCAAACCCAGGAGTGTCCCAGGTGTATTTAGGGCTGAGCTTTGGGATGAACAAATGGAAAAGGAACAACTGGGCTCCTCTCCTCTCCGCTGGCTTCGCTCACCTGAACCTCTCTTACCTCATCCAGGAAGGGCTTTGTGGTGTCCCAGACCTGTACAGAATTCCTGCTGCTCCCTGTGGTCCCCACCTCTCCCCGCAGTGGGATATTCCCATGGAAAGTGTATTTTTGTATTGGATGCTGATGGGAAGAGAAGGATTTTCCTCTCTCCCCGAATTCGGGGCTTTTCTGGAGGGCAGAGCCTTCCCTTTTATTTTTGATTCCCTCAGATTCCTTGGACAGATGGAAAAAATCCTTTCTCCTGTGGTTTTGATGATGCTCAGAGGCAGTTTGGCAGAACTTTGTGGGGATTCTGGGAATGCTGGAGGGATTCCCCTGCAGGGGTGGCTTTGGTGCCTTTGGGGCACTGCTGGAGGATCCCCTTTGGATCTCATGGATCCAGACGTGCAGTGGGATTGTCCACAGGCACAGCAGATGCTGCTGGAGACCTTCTCTCCATGGAGATGCTTCTCCCACCCTCCACTTCCCCAAGCTGCTGCTGGAGAGCCTCGACTGGGGTGCTGGGATTGGGACAGGGAATTCTGGCTGCTCTGCTCCAGAGCCTGGATCCCAACAAGGGCCTGCAGTTCCCTTGGTCCATGGTCCTCGCGTGCCTTCCACGTCCTCCTGTGGGTTCCTGGCTCCCTGGAGTGCTCCCCTGGCCCTTGGAGTCATCCCTTGGTCCTGGCAGCTCCCTGATCCTCACGTCTGTTCCAGGCTCCTTGGTCCTTCCAGCCCTGCCCTGGCCCTCGTGCATCCCCTGATCCCTGCAGCTAATCCCTGATCCCTGCAGTTAATCCCTGCTAATTCCTGCTCCCTTCCCTTCCCTTCCCTTCCCTTCCCTTCCCTTCCCTTCCCTTCCCTTCCCTTCCCTTCCCTTCCCTTCCCTTCCCTTCCCTTCCCTTCCCTTCCCTTCCCTTCCCTTCCCTTCCCTTCCCTTCCCTTCCCTTCCCTTCCCTTCCCTTCCCTTCCCTTCCCTGCAGCTGAGAGTGGAGAGCACCGGGAACGCTCAGAGCTCCTGTGGGGGGGCAGTGCTGGGAGGCACAGAGAGAGGGGCTGGAACTGGGGATCCCCTGGGGTGGGACGGGATTTCCCTGCCTGGGATCCCCTTTCCCTGGCTGGGATCCCTTTCCCTGTTGGATCCCCCTTTCCCTGGATCCCCCTTTCCCTGTTCAGGGTCCCCTTTCCCTGTTTGGGATCTCCCATTCCCTATTTGGGATCTCCTGTTCCCTATTTGGGATCCCCTTTCCCTGGTTGGATCCCCATTCCCTGGTTGGATCCCCCATTCCCTGGTTGGATCCCCCATTCCCTATTTGGGATCCCCTTTCCCTGGTTGGATCCCCGTTCCCTATTTGGGTTCCCCCTTTCCCTGGTTGATTCCCCTTTCCCTGGTTGGATCCCCCATTCCCTGTTTGGGATCCCCTTTCCCTGGTGGATCCCCCTTCCCTATTTGGGATCCCCATTCCCTGGTGGATCCCCCATTCCCTGTTTGGGATCCCCATTCCCTGGTGGATCCCCCATTCCCTATTTGGGATCCCCATTCCCAGTCGGATCCCAGCAGGCCCCGCAGGGCCGGAGCAGCCGGAGTTCCCGGGTGGGTTCATGGCCGATGCAGGAGCAGGACCTGACCCCAGCCCCAGCCCCGTTCCCCGTCCCCAGGGGAGCCGGGACCTCTCCCGAGGGTTTCCCGTTTGGGGGGGGCTGTGATCCAGGGCTGGGCCGTGAGATTTTGGGATTTCAGTCCTTGGGATTCAGGGAAGGGGGGTTGGATTCTCCCCCAGCCCCGGGGCCGGGCAGGAGCGTTCAGAGGGGCTGGATCCCCGGAGTGAGGGCAGAGGGGACACCGGGACAGGCAGGAGACCCCGGCGGTGGCAGCGGGAGCTGCTCCGGGCGTGTCCCCGGCTCCTCCTTCCCTCCCGCACTCCCAACCCCAGCGTCTGCTGTAAATAGGGAATATTTATAAAAATGGATTGCAGAGATTTCTAAACTCACCCGAATCCCGGTTTTTGGCTTGGCTGGGATCTCCTGGAGCAGGAGATTTTCACCTTCAGCATTGACACAAACCAGCCCCGATCCCAGCCCCGGGTGCTGGGCAGGGCCGGGAGGCCCGGGGGTCCCAGGGCTGAGGATGGAGCGACTCCTTCCCTTGATTTTCTCTCCGTTCCCTCTTCTCCGGGTGGGAGCGGCTGCTCGGGGCTGGAGCCGCCCCAGGGCGCCCCTGGCGCTCTCAGAGCTCACGGATTTTCCCTTTTCCTTCTTTCTGTCTTTGCCTTCCACGTCCGACCCGGCTGCAGCGGCAGTTGAGGGGAATTTGGCTGGGAAAGCGGAGTTTTCCAGGCGTTCCCTTGATGTGACGTTGTCCCAACCTTTCCTTTATCATCCCGCCGATCCCTGCCGGCCCATCCCCGTCCCGGGGCGGTTTCCTGCTCCAGCGCCTCCCCCCTTGGCTCCGCGTCCCCGCCCGGCCCCTCCGTCCATCCGCGCCCCGAATATTCCGGGTTTGCTGTGGAGGAGGAGCCGCTGGAGCCGCTGGAGCCGCTGGAGCCGCTTCCCCGGGGTGTTCCAGCCTGGCAGGGAGCGCGGGGCTCTGACTGTTAGCACAACCACGGGCGGATTCATCCCCGGAGACCTCGGTGCCCCGGAACCCCCAAGCGATGTAAAAACGACCCGGGGCGGGCTGTGTGTGGGAATAATTCGGGATCTCCAGAGAGCCGGAGCCTCCGGGACCGCAGCGCTGCCCGGGGCCGGCGGGGCCGTCCGGGCATCCCCGGGGAGCGGCTCCTGCCCGGGCTCCGTGCCCGTCCCGGGGGCTCCGTGCCCATCCCGGGGGCTCCGTGCCCGTCCCGGGGGCTCCGTGCCCATCCCGGGAACTCCGTGCCCGTCCCGGGGGCTCCGTGCCCATCCTGGGGGGCTCCGTGCCCGTCCTCGGGGGCTCCGTGCCCACCCCGGGAGCTCCGTGCCCACGCCAGGGGCTCCGTGCCCACCCCGGGGGCTCCGTGCCCACGCCAGGGGCTCCGTGCCCATCCCGGGGGCTCCGTGCCCGTCCCCGGGGGCTCCGTGCCCACCCCAGGAGCTCCGTGCCCACCCCAGGAGCTCCGTGCCCACCCCAGGAGCTCCGTGCCCATCCCGGGGGGCTCCGTGCCCACCCCAGGCCGTGCCTGGCTCCCAGCCTTGGCTCATTTTGGGAAGAGGCCTCGGGAGCGGCCCCTCTGCCATCCCCAGGTCCCGGCTGAGGCAGAGCTCGTTCCAGGCCGTGGGATGGGAGCTGGAGCCTCCCCTGAGCTCGGGAGATCCCAGAAATCCGACAGCCCCAGCGGGGGGAGGCGCTGCCGCCGGGGGGTGCGGGGGGATTCCTGGATTTGGGAACGCTGCCGGGGGTTCCACCCGAGCCCGGATTTTCAGCTCCGCTCCTCCTCCCAAATCCTGCCGGGGTGTCCCGAGCTGCGTCTCCCTGAAAATCCGCGCCGGCCCCGGGGGCAGCCCGGCAATGCCCGAGGGGATCCCCGGGGACGGGTGGGGCTGCCCCGGAGCGAGCGGCGGGCGGGGGGGACTCGATGCCTTTCTCCACAACCACCGGCCCCGCAAAGCAATAAAACCACGGAGGGGCCGCGGGGAGGTGCCGGGATCCGCTCCCGGCGGCGCCGGGGCCCGGGCGGGCGCGGGGGCGATGCCGGGGGAGCCTTCTCACGATGCCAACTGCCCTTAAACTGGGATCCGGGTCTTTGTAAGCAATGTCTGTGTATTATGTGTAAATACGAGGGACAAATTTGAAATTACTGCCTTTTCCCTGTTTATTTTTCTGAGTAATTCCAGATGTACTTTAGTCTCTCTACTGTCAAAACTTTTATATTGTAAATCTGATGCTGGTGGCTTTTTTGGTTATTTTGGTTTTTTTTCCTTTTTTTTTTTTTTTTTTTTGTAAAAAAGCGACCGAAAAAAAAAAAAAGAAAAAAAAAAGAAAATAAGAAAAAGGAAAAAAAGTCTGCATCTCTCTATGTTGTCAGTTTTAGGCTGTAAATTCCAACTATCAATAAAAGCTCAAAATTCACGTGCCAGTGCTGGGTTCCTCCGTCCTGCGGGGTCCCCAGGAGCCTTTGGGGCGGGCGGGGCCGGGAGCGGGGCTGGATCCCGATGGGATCCCGGGATCCCTGGGGCTGGAAAAGCCCTCCCAGCCCACCCAGTCCCAGCTGTGCCCACCCTGTCCCCAGCCCAGAGCCCTGAGTGCCACCTCCAGGTGACACCTCCAGGGATGGGCACCCCAAACCTCCCTGGGCAGTTCCAGTCCCTGAGCTCCCTTTCCATGGGGAAATTCCTGCTGCTGCCCACCCTGAGCCCCCCTGGCCCAGCCTGGGGCCGTTCCCTCCCCTCCTGTCCCTGTGCCCTGGGAGCAGAGCCCGACCCCCCCGGCTGTCCCCTCCTGGCAGGTCGGGATGGTGGCAGCCCCAGCAGGAGCGGCTGGGACAGAGCAGATCCAGCACAGCACAAAGGTCCCTGTGCCAGGACCCCCAGGACCCCTGCCCTGTGCCCCAGGGACAGCGAGTGCAGGAGCTCTGCCCTGCCCTCTGCCCCAGGGCTCTGCTCAGCGAGGTGAAAGGAGCGTCTCTCATATTAATTTTTTTATTAAATTCCGTTAGTTTTCTCTTTATAGAATAACCTTTTCCTCTAGGCACAAATACAATACAAGGACTCTGCATGTTTGACACAATGTACAGAAACTTCAATAATCTACAACTGCTGGGGTGAGTTACAAAACCTCCGTGTTACACCTGCACAGCCGGGGTGGGACAGAGCAACGGGGCGCCTGTACAAAGAGCTCTGCACGGAAATAAAACGCGGGGCTTTAAAAACGAGACGGGGGGAGGGGCCGGCGGAGCTGGGGGTGTCAGTCCTGGGGGTGCTGGGGGGTCCCGGGTGACCCCGCGGTGCCCTCTGGGGTCCCCCCGGCTCAGACAGTGCGGGGGTGGGGGGGCTGCAGGAGCCGATTCTGTACCGAGAGCCCCCCGGCACTGAGGGGCAGCAGCAGCGGGGGGGACAGGGGGGCAGGGGCAGGGACAGTGGGGCAGGGGCAGGGACAGGGACAGCGGGGCAGGGACGGGGACAGCGGGGCAGGGACAGGGGCAGGGACAGGGACAGGGACAGGGCAGGGACAGGGACAGTGGGGCAGGGACAGGGGCAGGGACAAGGACAGGGGACAGGGACAGGGCTGGGGACAGGGACAGGGACAGGGCAGGGACAGGGACAAGGACAGGGACAGGAGCTGCTCCCCTGGGCCCCCCGGGCTGGGCACAGGCAGAGCACAAAGGGGCACCCGGGGGGGCTTTGGGAGGGAGGAGAGCCCTGAGGGGGGCAGGGGGTGCGACCTGTGCAAAGGAGACCCTGCAGAGAGCGGGTGGCACCTGCAGGGCCGCTGGCCCAGCCCCTGGGGCTGCAGCCAGAGGGGACCCTCATCCCGGGGCTGGGCTGGTCCCCACCCCCCGGGAGGGGACAGAGGGGCACCCAGGAGGCTGCAGCATTTGGCAGCTCCCACAGGGAATGTGCCCCCGGGACAGCCAGCCTGGAGGTAGAGACTGTCCCAGCAGGACAGGGACCCCGGCAGGACAGGGACCCGGCAGGACAGGGACCCCCAAGGCCACAGCCCGAGGAGCCTCCTGCCTGCTGGGAGCAGAGTGGCCACGGCCACGGCCCAGTGGAGCCAGCGCCTGCAGCATCCCTGCATTCCCTGCACTCCCTGCATTCCCTGCACTCCCTGCATCCCCAGCACTCCCGTTCCTGCCCAGCTGCTCCAGGGTGGGACACGGCACAGGATGGTCCCGGTGCTCTACACTGTCCCCATCCCCTGAACTCCAGGGCTCTGTCCCCTGTGCCACCCCCTGAGCTGCAGGTCCCGGCTCCAGCAGGATGGGAGCAGAGCCCAGGCCTCGCTCCCAGGCCAGGAGGGGCAGGGCAGGCTCCGGGGGGCTCTGGCAGACATGCGAGGGGGGCAGGACGAGGGGCAGGACGAGGGGGCAGCCCTGCCTCTCCCAGCAGTGTGGGGTGGGGGTGTGTGGGGCAGGACCCCCTGCCCGGGGAGCCGGGGCTGGGGCACACGGAGGACACGGGGTCACGACACGGCTCAGACGGGGCCAGGGGAGGGACGGGGCCCCCGCCCGCTTCAACGCGAGGAATCCCTCCCAGTGCCGCCCCGCCCCGGGACGCGCCCGCCCCGCCGGCGGCCGGGAGGAAGGGCCGCTCCTCCTCTCCCTCGGTGCCGGGCTCAGCCTCGAGCCCGGCGCTGCCTCCGCTCCCGCGGCGGGCCCGGCAGCCGTGCCTGGAATTGCGGCTCCGCTGAGCCGGCTCACGCGTCCGACAGGCAGCTCTGGATGCGGTCGATCCATTGCTGGGCCAGCTGCACGTCCTGGGCGCAGAAATTGTAAACTCGTTTCGTCGTCTTCAGCTGCGGGCGGAGAGAGAGAGAGGAGGGGCTGAGGGCTGGGCCCGCCCGGGGCGGAGCTCCGGAGCCGCGGCGGAGCCACCGGAGCTGCCCAGCGCCAGCCCCGGGGGACACTCACGTCGAAGAAAGCTTTCTCGTCCACCGTCTTGGGGGCTCCCATGGTGGGGGTCCCCGGCGTGATGGACTCCACCTCGGCCAGGTCGATGACCCCCTTGCACTCCGTGTCCATCCGGCTGTCGTAGTACCGCAGCTGCGGGGCGGGAGAGGAGAGAAGCGCTCAGGGCGGGGAGGGGAGGGGATGGGGTGGGATCCAGGGGATGGGATCCAGGGGATGGGATGCAGGGACAGGACCGCCCCCGGGGCCCAGCCGGTACCTGATGTTTGGTTTTATCCAGCACAAACCACCGAGACTTCCAGGGTTTCATGAAGGCGCCTTTCTTGTACAGAGACCCCTCGTAGGATCTGCGGGGCAGGAAGGGGCCGGGAGCAGCGGGGTCAGGGATGGGAACCCACCGGGATCCCGGTCCTGCCCCCCGGGAGGGATCCCCCTCCCGCCCCCGGCGCTCCCCGCCCCGGCCCGCCTGCCTGTTCTCGCTCTCCGACATCTGGAATTGGCTGTAGAGGGTGGAGGTGCTGCGGCGCCCGCCCGGCTTCCCGCTGGACGGGGTGGAGGTGCTGCTGGTGTCGCTGTCCAGGCTGAGGTTGAGCGTGGAGCCCACCCCGCCCTCCTGCAGGTACACGCCCAGCGAGCGCCGGTGGTGGGACAGCCCCGACGACATCAGCAGGGAGCTGGGGGTCTGCGGGACAGGGGCAGCGTCAGGGGGGCTGCGGGGCAGCAGCAGCAGCAGCCAGAACCAGCACCAGAACCAGCACCAGAGCCAGCACCAGAGACACCATCAGAACCAGCACCAGAGCCCATCAGAACCAGCACCAACAGCAGCCAGAACCAGCACCTGAGCCACCATCAGAACCAGCACCAGAACCAGCACCAACACCAGCACCAGCAGCAGCCAGAAGCAGCAGAGCCTGCCACACCCTGTCACACCTCTGTCACAGCCCTTGCCACAGATATGTCCCCCACCCCGTCACACGCTGTCACAGCCCCATCACAGACCCTGTCACACCCTGTCACCTCCTGTCACACCGCCTGTCACAGCCCTGTCACCTCTGCCACCTACCCTGCTGCCCTCCTGCCGCCCCTCCGTGCGCTGGGACGCTTTCACCTTGTCCCAGGTGTCCTTCCAGCGCTCCGGGACCTGCCCCAGCTCCAGCTCCAGGTTGTGCAGCTCCTGTGGGGGAGATTCCGCCATCAGCCCCGGAGGGGACAAAACCCCCGGGGCCTCTGTCCCTGTCCTGGGGCCGCTGTCCCTGGGCCGCTGTCCCTGTTCTGATGCTGCTGTCCCTGTCCCTGGGCTGCTGCCCCTGTCCCTGTCCCTGTCCCACTGTCCCTGTCCCCCTGTCCCCCTGTCCCTGTCCCACTGTCCCTGTCCCTGTCCCGCTGTCCCTGTCCTGCTGTTCCTGTCCCAGCTCTGCTGTCCCTGTCCCTGTCCCACTGTCTCTGTCCCGCTGTCCCTGTCCCCCTGTCTCTGTCCCATCCCTGCCCCTGTCCCCCTGTCCCTGTCCCATCCCTGTCCCATCCCTGTCCCTGCCCCTGTCCCATCCCTGTCCCTGTCCCATCCCTGTCCCTGTCCCATCCCTGTCCCTGCCCCTGTCCCATCCCTGCCCCTGTCCCATCCCTGCCCCTGTCCCTGTCCCCCTGTCCCTGTCCCTGCACTGCAGGTGCCGTCCCTGTCCCTGCTGTGCGGACCTGGAGCAGTTTGGAGATGGCATCGGATCCCTGTCCCAGTGCTGCTGTCCCTGTCCCTGTCCCTGCCCCTGTCCCTGTCCCAGTGCTGCTGTCCCTGTCCCTGTCCCCCTGTCCCTGTCCCACTCTCCCTGTCCCTGTCCCATCCCTGTCCCTGTCCCCCCGTGCGGACCTGGAGCAGTTTGGAGATGGCGTCGGGCTCCACGCGGCCGCGGTTGTCGTAGCAGGGCCAGATGATCCTGCGCTTGCTCTGCGGGGCCGCCGTGTCCGGCCGCTCCGCCTCCTCCTGCTCGGGCTGCCCCTGCCACGGCTCCCAGTCGTAGGAGGGGCCCTCGGACAGCGTCTCCTCGGTGTAATAATCCCAAACCTTCAGGTTGGAGATGTTGCTGTACGGCCTCAGCACCTGCGGGAGGGGCGGGGGCGGCTCAGCAGGGGCAGCGGGGCCGGGCTGGACGTTCCCAGCCGGACCCAGGGGATGTGGGCACATGGAGTGCCCGGCCTGGGGAGGGGAAGGCTCCAGGGAGAGCTTCCAGAACATTCCAGGGGCTCCAGGAGAGCTGGGGAGGGACAGCTGGGGACAAGGGACAGAGGGCCAGGAGCCAGGGAATGGGGAAAGGGGAGATTGGGGTGGGAGCTTGGGCAGGAATGGCTGCCTGGGCTGGGATTGCCAGAGCAGCTGTGGCTGCCCCTGGATCCCTGGCAGTGCCCAAGGCCAGGCTGAGCACTGGGGCTGGGAGCAGCCTGGGGCACTGGGAGGTGTCCCTGCCAGGGCAGGGGTGGCACTGGGGGGGCTCTGGACAAATCCCAGCCCCAGCTGCTCCTGCAGGGAGGATCCTGGGGCGCTCCCAGCCCCCTGCAGGTGCCCCAGGTGCCCCCAGCTCTCACCTCCCCATCCTCAGGTGCGTACAGGTAGTTGAAGAAGACGGGAGCTTTCTTGTTGAGGCGGTCGATGTAATCCCAGATGGATTTGGAGACCTGCTGGCCCTTCCGCTCGCCCTTCTCCTCGTAGAGGAGCCCTGGGGGACAGAGGGGACACGGGGTGTGACAGGGCCAGGTGCCTCAGGTGCCACAGGTGCCCCAGGTGCCACAGGTACCACCGCACGCCGCCCTCACCCAGCTCGATGCGCTCGTAGTCCGAGTCCAGCAGGAATGTCCGGAAGCGGTTGGAAATGTAGTGGTAGCTGAGGAACTTCAGGTAGTACTGGCTGAACTCGAACTCCATGGGGAACTGTAGGTGGATCTGGGGGGGCAGCCACGGGGTGGGCGGGATCAGGGACACGGGATCCAGGGACACGGGATCCAGGGACACAGACACGGGACAGGGACAGGGCCGAGCCCTCCCGCCTGCCCCCTGGGCACTCCCAGGGCCTGGGGGTCCTGCTGCAGGCTCGGGGGCCCCACTGGGCACTTGGGGGTCCCTCCAGGTGTTCAGGGTGCACTCAGGGGTCCCAGCAGATACTTGGGGGTCCTTGGGGGGCACTGAGGGGTCCCTGTGGGTGCTGGGGCTCCCACTGGACTCTCATGGATTTGGGGGCACTTGGGGGGCACTGAGGGGTCCCTGTGGGTGCTGGGGTTCCCACTGGACACTCATGGATTTGGAGGTCTCAGGGGGCACTGAGGGGGGTCCCTGTGGGTGCTGGGGTTCCCACTGGACCCTCATGGATTTGGGGGTCCCGGGGGGCACTGCGGGGTCCCTGTGGGTGCTGGGGCTCCCACTGGACTCTCATGGATTTGGGGGTCCCGGGGGGCACTGAGGGGTCCCTGTGGGTGCTGGGGCTCCCACTGGACCCTCATGGATTTGGGGGTCTCAGGAGCACTGTGGGGCCCCGTGGCACAGCTGCCAGGCTCACCTGGTGCACACAGTCCAGGAACTGCAGGAAGATGGGGGCGAAGCCGCTGCTCTGGCCCGCCAGGGTCTGGGCGCCGCGGTGGCTGAAGCGGTGGCCGAAGGAGAGCCACTCCTTCTCCACCAGCAGCCGGAAGCCCTCCAGCGTCCGGTAGTAGGGGTCGGAGAGCAGCTGCACCAGGGACACCACCTGCGGGGACAGGGCGCTCCAGGGGCTGCAGGGGCACCACCACGGGGCCGCCCCCCTGGCCGGTGCCCGGCTCTCACCTGGGTGGTGATGTCCCAGCCGTCCTCCAGGCTGACCAGCACGGACGAGCCCGTGTCCAGCAGCTCCACCACCAGCACCGAGATCTGCAGGATCTTGTGGATCTGCCAGGGGCAGGGCCGGCAGTGAGGAGGGCGCAGGGAATCCCTGGGCTGGCTGTGGGGCCACCAGCCCGGACATGGCAGCAGCGACAGGGACAGGGGACAGGGACCCTCAGCCCCTCCAGAGTGGGACCCCTCCCACAGCTCCACACTGTCCCAGCCCCCCTGGAGCACCCAGCAGTGCCAGTCCTGCCCGGCACTCCCACAGAGCCGAGCTCTGGGCTGTCCCACCCCTGCCCCTCTCACCCCCGGTGTCCCCAGGGTGTCCCAGGGCTGCTGTGCACGGGGCACTGGCGCCAGGGCAGGGCCTGGGGTGGCTGTGGGTGCCTGACCTGGGACAGCCACTCGGACTCCTCCAGGGAGCGCAGGTAGGCCACGCTGGGGTCGCTGGAGGGGCAGCCGGGCACGCAGGCCTTCATCAGCTTCTTGAAGCTGGCCTTGACCTGGCGCACGTCGAACACCTCGATGGGCACCACCTCCCAGTGCTGCAGCGGGTCCGGCTTCACGCCCTGCGGGGACAGCACGGGATGGGATGGGATGGGCTGGGATGGGCTGGGCTGCCTCAGCCACTGCACCCTCAGAGCAGGGAGTTCTTGGCGTTGGAAAAGCCCCTGGAGACCGAGGAGTCCCAGCCACACCCAGCACTGCCAAGGTCACCACTGACCATGTCCCGAAGTGCCACCTCCACATGGATCTGAAATCCCTCCAGGGATGGGCACCCCAAACCTCCCTGGGCAGTGCCAGCCCCTGAGCTCCCTTTCCATGGGGAAATTCCTGCTGCTGCCCACCCTGAGCCCCCCTGGCCCAGCCTGGGGCCGTTCCCTCTCCTCCTGTCCCTGTGCCCTGGCAGCAGAGCCCGACCCCCCCGGCTGTCCCCTCCTGGCAGGAGCTGTGCAGAGCCACCAGGGCCCCCTGAGCCTCCTTTGCTCCAGGCTGAGCCCCTCCCCAGCTCCCTCAGCCCCTCCTGGGGCTCCAGACCCTCCCCAGCTCCCTCAGCCCCTCCTGGGGCTCCAGACCCTCCCCAGCTCCCTCAGCCCCTCCTGGGGCTCCAGACCCTCCCCAGCTCCCTCAGCCCCTCCTGGGGCTCCAGACCCTTCCCAGCTCCCTCAGCCCCTCCTGGGGCTCCAGACCCTTCCCAGCTCCCCCAGCCCCTCCTGGGGCTCCAGACCCTCCCCAGCTCCCTCAGCCCCTCCTGGGGCTCCAGACCCTCCCCAGCTCGGTCCCACCCCGAGGTGGCCGTGTCACCTTCAGCTGGGATTTGTCCCCGATGATGTAGAGCGAGGCGCGGTGCTGCCGCAGGAAGGAGGGCTCGGCGGGGGTCCCGTTGTGCTGCGTCCCCAGCAGGTCCTTCCCGGCCAGGCGGGAGCCGATCTCCACGTTCAGGGCGTAGCTGCTCATGCGGCCGCTGGCCCGGATGCTGCCCCACTTCCCTGCGGGACCGGGACCGGGACCGGGCCGGGTCAGGGCGGGGCCGGGGCTCGGGGGCGGCGCGGGCCCCGCGGCCCGGCCCGGGGTGGGCTGAGCCGGCCCGGGGGGCTGAGCCGGCCCCACAGCCCGGCCCGGGGGGCTGAGCCGGCCCCACAGCCCGGCCCGGGGGGCTGAGCCGGCCCCACAGCCCGGCCCGGGTGGGGCTGAGCCGGCCCCACAGCCCGGCCCGGGGGCACATGCCAGGGAGGCGCTGGGCACCAGGTTTGCTTTGGCTCCTTCTCCCTCTGGCTGCTGCAGGAATTCCTGCCCGCTGGGCTCCGACCCCGGCAGATCCGCGTCTGCTCACTGGCACGGTCACACCCCGCTGCGGTGTCACCGGGACTGCCACCTGTGCCACTGTTCTGTCACCTGTGCCACAGCCCTGCCACCTGTGCCACTGCCCTGTCACCTGTGCCATTGTCCTGCCACCTGTGCCACTGTTCTGTCACCTGTGCCACTGAACTGTCACCTGTGCCACTGAACTGTCACCTGTGCCATGGTCCTGCCACCTGTGCCACAGCCCTGCTCACTGTGCCACTGCCCTGTCCATTGTGCCACTGTCCTGTCACCTGTGCTACTGTCCTGTTACCTGTGCCACTGTCCTGTCACCTGTGCCACTGTCCTGCTCACTGTGCCACTGTCCTGCCCATTGTGCCACTGTTCTGTCACCTGTGCCACTGTCCTGTCACCTGTGCTACTGTCCTGTCACCTGTGCCACTGTCCTGCTCACTGTGCCACTGCCCTGCCACCTGCGCCACTGCCCTGCCACCTGCCCCATGGCACTGCCATCTGCCCCATGGCCCTGCCACCTGTGCCATGGCCCTGCCACCTGCGCCACTGCCCTGCCACCTGCCCCACTGCCCTGCCACCTGCCCCACTGCCCTGCCTCCTGCCCCACTGCCCTGCCACCTCTGCCACGGCCCTGCCACCTGCCCCACTGCCCTGCCACCTGCCCCACAGCACTGCCACCTGCCCCACAGCACTGCCACCTGCCCCATGGCCCTGCCACCTGCCCCACAGCACTGCCACCTGCCCCACGGCCCTGCCACCTGCCCCACGTCCCTGCCACCTGCGCCACGGCCCTGCCACCTGCCCCACGGCCCTGCCACCTGCGCCACGGCCCTGCCACCTGCCCCACGGCCCTGCCACCTGCCCCACGTCCCAGCAGCGCAGAGGCCGAGGAGCCCAAAGCAAACCTGGCCAGGCTGGCCCGTACTTACCGTGCCCACGGCACAGCTGGAGCAGCAGGGGCTGGGGGGTTACTGGGGTTACTGGGGTTACTGGGCATTAGTGGTGAGGGGCAGGGGGTGGGTGAGTGGGGGGTCAGTGTCAGTGTCAGTGCTCAGGGGTCAGTGTCAGTGCTCAGTCACTCGGGCCCCGGCGCGTCCGTACCTCGGGGCGTCTCGCGGCCCTTCGGCGACTTGGGGCTGGACAGGGTGATGACCCTGGCTCTGTGAGCCAGCCCTGGGGGCACAGGACGAAAGCCACCTCAGCAGGGGACACGGAGGGACAGGGAATGGCATGGAGGCCATGGAGGTGATGGAGGGGATGGCGCCGGGGCTGCGGCCGAGCCCTCCCGCCCTCCCTGCGCCTGGGGGTCAGCACCTGCCCTGACCAGGGGATGATCACCTGCTTGTCCCAGGGAATCACCTGCCCTGACCAGGGGATGATCACCTGCTTGTCCCAGGGAATGTGCACCTGCTTGTCCCAGGGAATCACCTGCTCTGACCAGGGAATCACCTGCCCTGACCAGGGAATGATCCAGCACCTGCTCTGACCAGGGAATCACCTGCTCTTCCCAAGGGATCACCTGCCCTTTCCAAGGGATCACCTGCTCTTCCCAAGGGATCACCTGCTCTTCCCAAGGGATCACCTGCTCATCCCAGGAATCATCACCTGCTCTTCCCAAGGGATCACCTGCTCTTCTCAGGAATCATCACCTGCTCTTCCCAGGGGCTCAGCTGCTCCCCCCAGAGAAGCATCTACTCTATGAGAGCTGCCCGGGGCTGGGGGGTCTCCATGAGGCCCCCCAGGCATCGCCCCCAGCCCGTCCTCACCTCCACGGCTCAAAGTCCCAGGCCCTTCGTCCTTCCCTCCCATCACCTGCTTCATGAGCGATCCCAGCTTAGGCTGCTGCCTCTTGTCGGAGAAATCTGCAGCACCAAGAGAAGGTCAGCACCCCGGGGCACCCCAGGGCACCCCAGGGGCACCCAGGGGCTCCCCAGGGGCACCCAGGGTGGGGTCACCCTGTGCCAGCCCTGACAGGTCACCTGTGCCACCCTGAGCCCCCTGCCCCGGGCCCCCCACAGCGGGGAGAGGCCTGGGAGGGGCTGCAGGGAAGTTCTCTCCCTTCAGCATCAGGGAGCCCCTCAGAGCCCCCAGCCCCTGATGTGGCCTCAGTGGTGATGGGTGGGATGGTGGGACAGTGTGGATGGCACTGGGACAGCCTGGATGGCACTGGGGCAGGATGGGTGGCACTGGGGCAGTGTGGATGGCACTGGGGCAGCCTGGATGGCACTGGGGCAGCCTGGATGGCACTGGGGCAGTGTGGATGGCACTGGGACAGCCTGGATGGCACTGGGACAGGGTGGATGGCACTGGGGCAGGGTGGGTGGCACTGGGACAGGATGGATGGCACTGGGACAGCCTGGGTGGCACTGGGGCAGGATGGATGGCACTGGGACAGGATGGGTGGCACTGGGGCAGCGTGGATGGCACTGGGGCAGGGTGGATGGCACTGGGGCAGCGTGGATGGCACTGGGACAGCCTGGATGGCACTGGGACAGCCTGGATGGCACTGGGGCAGAACAGATGGCACTGGGGCAGTGTGGATGGCACTGGGGCAGCGTGGATGGCACTGGGGCAGCCTGGATGGCACTGGGGCAGTGTGGATGGCACTGGGACAGGATGGATGGCACTGGGACAGGATGGATGGCACTGGGGCAGTGTGGATGGCACTGGGACAGGACAGATGGCACTGGGGCAGGGTGGATGGCATTGGGGCAGGGTGGATGGCACTGGGACAGGGTGGATGGCACTGGGACAGCGTGGATGGCACTGGGACAGGACAGATGGCACTGGGGCAGTGTGGATGGCACTGGGGCAGGGTGGATGGCATTGGGGCAGGGTGGATGGCACCAGGACAGGACAGATGGCACCAGAGTGTGGCAGGGAGTGTGCTGGAGTCTGCCCTGCAGGGAAGGGCCAGTTGGGAAGGGCCAGCTGGGAAGGGACAGTTGGGAGGGGACAGCTGGGCACAGACTTACCAGGGGTGCCCAGATTGACCCTGGCACTGTGCATGGGGGACAGGCAGTGCTGAGATCCTGCTGGGAAGGGTCTGAACCCCCCACAAAGTGCCCAGATCCCAGCACAGGCTTTGGCTCCCAGTGCTCCAGGGACACTGGGATTCCCAAAACCCCCAGGGGCTCCCAGCTCCAGGGACACTGGGATGCCCAAAACCCCCAGCACCCCCAGCTCCAGGGGAATTGGGATTCCCAAAACCCCCAGGGGCTCCCAGTGCTCCAGGGGAACTGGGATTCCCAAAACCCCCAGCACTCCCAGCTCCAGGGGAACTGGGATTCCCAAAACCCCCAGGGCTCCCAGCTCCAGGGGAATTGGGATTCCCAAAACCCCCAGGGGTTCCCAGTGCTCCAGGGACACTGGGATTTGAAAACCCCCAGCACTCCCAGCTCCAGAGACACTGGGATTCCCAAAACCCCCAGGGGTTCCCAGTGCTCCAGGGACACTGGGATTCCCAAAACCCCCAGGGGTTCCCAGTGCTCCAGGGACACTGGGATTCGAAAACCCCCAGCACTCCCAGCTCCAGGGACACTGGGATTCCCAAAACCCCCAGGGGCTCCCAGTGCTCCAGGGACACTGGGATTCCCAAAACCCCCAGCACTCCCAGTGCTCCAGGGACACTGGGATTCCCAAACCCCCCAGGGGCTCCCAGTGCTCCAGGGACACTGGGATTCCCAAAACCCCCAGGGCTCCCAGTGCTCCAGGGACACTGGGATTCCCAAACCCCCCAGGGGCTCCCAGTGCTCCAGGGACACTGGGATTCCCAAAACCCCCAGCACTCCCAGCTCCAGGGACACTGGGATTCCCAAAACCCCCAGGGGCTCCCAGCTCCAGGGACACTGGGATTCCCAAAACCCCCAGCACTCCCAGCTCCAGGGGAATTGGGATTCCCAAAACCCCCAGGGCTCCCAGCTCCAGAGACAGCAGATCTCCCCAAACCCCTCCCCACCCAGGGAGACCCCGCTGGAGCTGGGAGCTCTGCAGAGGCAGCGCTGCCTCCTGTGGGATGTGGGAGTGGGAGAGCAGCTCCCCTGGCATGAGAGCAGGAGCTGGGGCCGGCAGGAGCCCCCCTGAGCCCCCTCCCCTGTGCCCCCCTCACCTGCACTGCTCATGTGGGCCGAGGTGAAGCCGCTGAGGGTGTTGCGCCCGCCGGCGTCCGAGTAGTGGGGCATGGAGTTGATGACAGCCTGCAGGTACTTCTCCTGCTCCAGGCTGGTGGAGTCTGCCTGCGAGGGGCCTGCGGGGGACACCCCAAAGGTCACCTGAGAGCCCCAGGCTGCCACCAGCCAGAGCCAGGAGACCTCTGAGGGTCTGACCCAGAGCTGGGAGAGCCCTGAGTGTCACTGCCTGGAGCTGGGGAGAGCCTCAGGTATCACTGCACCAAGCTGGGGACACCTCTAAGTGTCACCTCCCACAGCTGGGAGAGCCCTGAGTGTCACCTCCCACAGCTGGGGACAGCCCTGAGTGTCACCTCCCAGAGCCAGGGGACTCCCAAACATCACCACACAGAGTTGGTGACCCCAAGTGTCACCGTCTGGACCCTGGAGACACCTGAGTGTCCCTTCCCAGAGCCAGGGGACCCCTGAGTGTCACCACACCAGTGCCAGGGGACACCTCAGTGTCACCACCCAGAGCCAGAGACCCAAAAGGATCACCAGCCCAAGCCAGGGGACCCGTGAGTGTCACTGTTGGGAGCCAGAGGACCCCAAGTGTCCCTGCCCGGAGCCAGGGGACCCCCAAATGTCCCTTCCCAGAGCCAGGGGAACCCTGAGTGTCCCTTCCCAGAGCCAGGGGACCCCTGAATGTCACTGCCTGGAGCCAGGGGACTCCTGAATGTCACTGCCTGGAGCCAGGGGACCCCTGAGTGTCCCTTCCCAGAGCCAGGGGACCCCCAAATGTCCCTTCCCAGAGCCAGGGGACCCCCGAGTGTCACCGTTGGGACCCAGGGGACCCCCAGGTGTCCCTTCCTGGAGCCACAGGACCCCCAAATGTCACCACCCAGACCCAGGGGACCCCCGGGTGTCCCTTCCCGGAGCCAGGGGACCCCCGGGTGTCCCTTCCCAGAGCCAGGGGACCCCCGGGTGTCCCTGCCCAGACCCAGGGGACCCCCGGGTGTCCCTTCCCAGAGCCAGGGGACCCCCGCGTGTCCCTTCCCAGACCCAGGGGACCCCCGGGTGTCCCTGCCCGGAGCCAGGGGCGATCCCACGGCCCCAGCCCCGCGCCCTGCCCGGGCTGTGAGGCTCACCTGGGCTGGGGGCGTTCTGGGACTTGAAGAGGCCGACGACGCCCTTGCCGTGCAGGCCCCCGGAGCGCAGCAGCACGGCCTTGGTGCGGGCGTTGCGCCAGCACACCACCGGGAAGCGGCTCTGCCGGTAGCAGCGCGAGATGCGCTGGATGGTGTTGTCCTGGATGCTCTGCGGCACGATCAGCAGCCCGGGGTAGCTGTGACAGGAACGCTCGTTAGCGCCGGCCCTCGTTAGTCCTGGCCCTCGTTAGCGCCGGCCCTCGTTAGCGCCATCGTTAATCCTGAGGGAGCTGATTGATTGACCTGCGCTAATTAGCCTCGGCCACACACCTGAGTGATTGCTCCTTGGATCATCAAACCTCTGAGCTGGGTAAAGGCAGCCCTGACAGGGTGTGGTGAGCAAAGCCAGAGGGAGCTGAAGGCTGGACACCGGGGGGCTGGGGTTTATGGCCCCACAAGGACACGACCAGGACTCATGGTCACCCAAGGACACGGTGGAGTGACCAGGACTTATCCAAGGACACAATGGAGTGACCAGGATTTATGGTCATCCAAGGACACAGTGGAGTGAGCCCTCCAAGGACACGGTGGAGTGACCAGGACTCATGGTCATCCAAGGACACAATGGAG
Source organism: Phylloscopus whistleri (assembly GCA_017589585.1). Lineage (NCBI taxonomy): Eukaryota > Metazoa > Chordata > Aves > Passeriformes > Phylloscopidae > Phylloscopus > Phylloscopus whistleri. The sequence continues at coordinate 76,964 of JADMLD010001607.1, read as the reverse complement.
TGACCAGGATTTATGGTCATCCAAGGACACGGTGGAGTGACCAGGATTTATCCAAGGACACAATGGAGTGACCAGGATTTATGGTCATCCAAGGAGACAATGGAGTGACCAGGACTCATGGTCATCCAAGGACACAATGGAGTGACCAGGATTTATGGTCATCCAAGGACACAATGCAAGTGACCAGGATTCATGGCCCTCCAAGGACTCATTAGAATGACCAGGACTCATGGTCATCCAAGGAAACAATGGAGTGACCAGGACTCATGGTCATCCAAGGATAGGTCAGAGTGACCAGGGTCCAGCCGTCCAAGGACAGTTGGAGTGACCAGGGTCCAGCCATCCAAGGATAGGTCAGAGTGACCAGGGTCCAGCCATCCAAGGACAGTTGGAGTGACCAGGGTCCAGCCATCCAAGGACAGTTGGAATGACCAGGGTCCAGCCATCCAAGGACAGTTGGAATGACCAGGGTCCAGCCGTCCAAGGACAGTTGGAGTGACCAGGGTCCAGCCATCCAAGGACAGTTGGAATGACCAGGGTCCAGCCCTCCAAGGAGACACTGGAGCAAATGAAGACAAAGGAAGCACCAACAAAGACACTTTGGCCTCGGTGCTGGAATCTCCCCATGTGGGGAAAACACGACAAAAACAGCAGAAAACTCAGACTGATGGTGAGAAGCGAGCAATCAATAATCAACAGAGGGCAGAACATTAACGAGGAGGATTAACGAACTGGGCAACTTCAGCCAAGGAACATTGGCTAAGAACCGATCAAAAATGAGATCACAGAGTCACAGAGCCCCTGGGCTGGAAGAGACCTCTGAGAGCACCCAGCCCAACCCTCAGAAAGCTGTGGGTGGGACTGGGTGGGCCAAGGACAGAGCGACACCGGGCCCGCCGGCACTGCCGGAGGGGTTTACTGATCCCGGTGGTTCTGGGAGTCCTGGTGACACCGGGATCTGCTGGGATCTGCTGGGACCCACTGGGACCTGCCAGGATCTGCTGTGATATGCTGGGATCCACTGGGATCCACTGGGATTGGTTGAGATCCACTGGGATTGGCTAGGATCTGCTAGGATCCACTGTGGTCTGCTGGGATCTGCCAGGATTTGCTGGGATCCGTTGGGATCCACTAGGATCTGTTGGGACCCACTGGGATCTGGTGGGATCCGTCGGGATCCCCGGAGGTATTTGGGGATCCACTGGGATCCGCTCAGATCCTCCGGGATCCTCCAGGATCACCTGTGGTCCACTGGGGCCTTCTGGGACCCACTGGGATCCACCGTGACATGCTGGGATCCGCTGGGGTCAATTGGGATCCACTAGGATCAGCCGGGATCCGCTGGGCCCTCACCTGCGGCAGATGGCGTACATGCGGTTGACGGTGGAGATGCGGAAGGGCTCGCTCTTGGAGCGGGTCAGGCTGCTGCTCAGCGTGCCCAGCCCCAGGCGCTGGTAGTCCCGGCAGCAGGCGCGCTCCACCACGTGCGTCATGGTCATCTTCTCCGAGGGCCGGATGGTGCTGCTGGGCGTCAGCGTGCTCCTGTCCAGCTCCTCGGACACTGCGGGGACACGGCACCGCTGGGGACACGCACACGGTGCCCCGGGAGCACCCCGGGGTGGGGTGGAGCCATGTCTGACCCCACTGCTGTCACTGTCACCATCCCCAGAGCCCCAGGGCTGGGGACACGCACACGGTGCCTTGGGAGCACCCCAGGGTGGGGTGGAGCCATGTCCCACTCCACTGCTGTCACTGCCACCATCCCCAGAGCCCCAGGGCTGGGGACATCTTGGCACACGCACACAGTGCTGTCACTGCCACCATCCCCAGAGCCCCAGGGGTTTCCAGCCAGCCCAGAGGACACAGCAGGGCTGGGGACACACACACAGTGTCCCAGGAGCACCCCAGGGTGGGGTGGAGCCATGTCTGACCCCACTGCTGTCACTGCCACCATCCCCAGAGCCCCGGGTCCGGGGACACCTTGGCAGGGTGCCCCAGGAGCAGATGGGTGGGGTGGAGCAATGTCTGACCCTACTGCTGTCACCTATCATCATCCCCAGAGCCCTGGGGGTTTTCCAGCCAGCCCAGAAGACACGGCAGGGCTGGGGACACCTTGGCACACGCACACGGTGCTGTCACTGTCACCATCCCCAGAGCCCCGGGGTTTCCAGCCAGCCCTGACCTCTCTCCCTGCTGGGGTCTCTGCCTGGCCGCCCCCAGCAGCCAAGGGCTGGGGCAGCACCAGGAGATGCTCCCGCCCTGCTCCCCCTGCAGGGACACTGGGATCTGTCCCAGGTGGCCTCCCCGGGGCGGTGCCCACCTGAGATCTCGTCCTCGTTGTCCTCGGGGAAGTGCTGGCTGCCGCGCTGCTCCCAGGCCGGGGGCGTGTACTTCTTGCGGGTGACGTACTGCCGGCCGATCGTCCTCTTGGCGTTCTTCACCAGGTTCTTGGACAGCGTCCTGGGGGCACGGGGACAGCGCCGTCACCCCCAGGGCAGGCAGGGCCAGGAGTGGCCACTGTCACACGGGAGGGGGCAGATGTGTCACCTGCCAGCAGCGCCCTGGCCCTGCAGGAGCCCGAGCTCCTGCCATTCCTGAGGGGTTTGGGGTGCTGGGGAGGGGGCACGGGGCAGCCAGAGGAGCAGTGTCCCACCCTCTGATCCCAGGGGATGGGCAGGGACCAGGGGATCCATGTCAGGGACACGGGGATCCAGCACAGGGACCAGGGGTTCCATGGCAGGGACCAGGGGATCCAGCACAGGGAGGGATCCAGCACAGGGACAGGGATCCACCACAGGACCAGGGGATCCATGGCAGGGCCTTGCCAGCCAAGGCTGGGCTCAGGGCTGCAGCCAGCGCTGCAGGACAATGTCCCCAAGTCACCCAGCACTGCAGGACAATGCTACCCAGTCACTCAGCACTGAAGGACTGTGTCCCCAAGCCACCCAGTGCTGCAGGACAATGTCCCAAAGTCACCCAGTGTTGCAGGACAACGTCCCAAAGTCACCCTGCACTGCAGCACCGTGTCCCTGAGCCACCCAGGGCACTGGAACCCGTCCTGTGGGACACCTCCTCAGGCAGGGGATGTCACTGCCACCAACTCCCACTCCCCAGTGTGACCCATCCTTCCCAGTGTGACTGCGTGGGGCTGGGGGCACTGCAGGACAGGGGGCACTGCAGGACAGGGGGCACTGCAGGACAGGGGACACTGCAGGACAGGGGGCACTGCAGGACAGGGGACACTGCAGCTCTTTGGTCTGCACAACTCCTGCCAGGAGGGGACAGCCGGGGGGGTCGGGCTCTGCTCCCAGGGCACAGGGACAGGAGGGGAGGGAACGGCCCCAGGCTGGGCCAGGGGAGGCTCAGGGTGGATTTTGGGGAATTCCCTCCTGGAAAGGCTGTGCAGCCCTGGCACAGGGGTGGGGTCCCCATCCCTGCAGGGATTTCAAACCCCGTGGAGGTGACACCTGGGGACAGGAGCAGTGCTGGCAATGCCTGGAGCCCCTGTCTCACAGGGCTTTCCCAACCCCAAGGACTCTCTGGTGGTGCAAACCCCGCACCAGGACGGGTCTGAGCACGGGGGGCTGGGGCAGGGACAGGAGGGGGTGTCCCAGGGGGCGAGAGGAACCCCAGCCAGGTGTGACCCCCCCCATTGCAGGCACAGGTGGGTACCTGAGCGAGGGGTTCTTCTCCTTGGCCTTGGGCTGCATGGCCTGCTTGGGGCTCTGGCCCGCCGTGAAGGCGAAGGTGCCGCGCACGTGCTGGGGGTAGCGCAGCTTGTGCAGGTGCTTGCGGAAGATCTCGGCGCTCTCCGAGGCCACCTCCTCGTCAAAGGCGATCTTCAGCAGCTGGGGGGGCACAGGGGGGCGCGGGGAGGGGGGCACAGCGGGGTCAGCCCGGCCCGGGGGGCAGGGGGAGCCTGGGGACACCCGGGAGCAGCACGGGCAGGGCTGAGGGGCTGCCCTGCCCCTCCGAGCTCCCCTTCCCTTCCCTCTGCCCCTTCCCTCCACTCCTGCTCCCTGGTGTCTGTTGTCTGGGTTTGTGCTCTTCTCCTCTGCCTCTTTAAGAAGTTTTTCTAGAGTTTTATTTCAGCTTTCTGTGTTTGCCTTTTGCAATTTGCACAATTTTCACATAAACAACCTATTTGTTATGGTAACTTCCATGTTTACATTCTTCTCATGAGGAGGAGATGTTGACGGACTGTTGGGCTGACCAGTGTGGTTGGAGAGGAAGATTTTCTTCCTCCAACCCATGGTCACTGGATTCTATAAATGTTCTATAATTTACAATTCTATAAATTCTATAAATTCTATAAATTCTATAAATGTTGAAGTCTGTAAATAAACTGCCCCCTTCTGCCTTGGACATTTCAGTGTGTGGGTGTCATTTCTTTGTGTCCTGTGCAACAACAACCTGTTGTTATTGTAACAGTTTACCTATGCTTACATTTTTCTCATAAGGAGGAGACTGTTGGGTTGGCCAGTGTGGTTGGAGAGGAAGATTTTCCTCCTCCAACCCATGGTCACTGGATTCTATAAATGTTCTATAATTTATAATTCTATAAATTCTATAAATCTCAAGGTCTGTAAACCAAGTGCCCCTGTTTTCCCTGGGACACCTCAGTGTGTGGTGTCACTCCTCTGTGTGCTGCTGCTCCCAGGTGTCCCTGAGCAGGGCAGGGCTGGGAGCTCTCCCCCAGCTCCTGGGCCCCACCTGGAAGGTGCAGGAGCGCAGCTGCAGCCCCTCCTGGATGAACTGATCCGCCTGGGCCTGGATGCTGATCTTCTTCTCCTTGGTCAGCGAGGCGATGGGGAAGGACCGGATCACCACCTGCTCCCCCACTGGGCACGGGACAGGAATGGGTCAGGAACGGGACAGGAACGGGTCAGGAACAGGACAGGAACGGGTCAGGCCCAGCCCTGCCTCAGCCCAGGGCAGGGCCAGCCCACCCCCGGCCACCCTGGGTGCTGTTCCACCATGGACATGGGGCCGGGGCACAGAGCAGCCAGGAACAACCAACCCCTGATCCCCAGGGATCCCTGACCAACCCCTGATCCCCAGGGATCCCTGACCAGCTCCATGATCCCCAGGGATCACCAACCTTCCTCTCCAGGGGTCACTGACCAGCTCCCTGACCCTCAGAGATCCCTGAGCAGCCTCCTGATCCCCAGGGATCCCTGACCCTCCTCTCTACAGATCCCTGACCAGCCCCTTGATCCCCAGGGATAACCAACCTTCCTCTCCAGGGGTCACTGCCCAACTCCCTGATCCCCGGGGATCCCTGCCCAGCTCCTCCTCCCCAGGGATCCCAACCCTCCCCTCTGCCCCCCAGGGATGGATCCCCACCCTCCCCTCTGCCCCCCAGGGACCCCAACCCTCCCCTCTGCCCCCCAGGGATGGATCCCCACCCTCCCCTCTGCCCCCCAGGTCCCCCCAGCCCCTCACCCAGGGGGTCGGTGGGGGTGCCCTTGAAGATGATCCTGTAGGTGGTGAGGAACACGGCCCCCTCGGCGGGGAGCAGGGGGGGCCCCCCGACGCTGCCCCCGGCCCCCTCCTCGCGCCCGTCGGGCATCAGGTACACGCGGAGCCCCTCCAGCACACACTCCTCCCCCAGCAGCAGGCTGGGCCGCAGCAGCTTGGGCTGGGGGGGCACACGGGGGGCTCAGGGCCTGCGGAGGGGCTGGCAGCCCCCAGGCCCTGCCCCCAGCCCCCCGGGGCCCTCCCTACCTTCTGGATGGGAGGGAGCCTCTTGCTCTCCCTGTGCACGGCGTCCAGGGTCTCGATGTGCATCTGCACGATGTCTGTGGGGCAGCGGTGAGTCCTGCCCTGCCCTGCCTGAATCCCATCCTGTGCTGTCCAAATCCCACCTGTCCCTGCCCAAATCCCATCCTGCTCTGTCCAAATCCCACCTGTCCCTGCCTAAATCCCACCTGTCCCTGCCTAAATCCCACCTGTCCCTGCCCAAATCCCATCCTGTGCTGTCCTAATCCCAACTGTCCCTGCCCAAATCCCATCCTGCTCTGTCCAAATCCCACTTGTCCCTGCCCAAATCCCATCCTGCTCTGTCCAAATCCCACCTGTCCCTGCCTAAATCCCACCTGCCCCGCTCGAATCCCATCCTGTTCTGTCCAAATCTCACCTGTCCCTGCCTAAATCCCACCTGTCCCTGCCCAAATCCCATCCTGTTCTGTCCAAATCCCACCTGCCCTGCCCAAATCCCATCCTGCCCTGTCCAAATCCCACCTGTCCCTGCCCAAATCCCATCCTGCCCTGTCCAAATCCCACTTGTCCCTGCCCAAATCCCATCCCGCCCTGTCCAAATCTCACCTGTCCCTGCCTGAATCCCATCCTGTGCTGCCCAAATCCCACCTGTTCTGCCTAAATCCCACCTGCCCTGCCCAAATCCCACCCTGCGCTGCTCAAATCCCACCTGTCCCTGCCCAAATTCCATCTGTCCCTGCCTGAATCCCATCCTGTGCTGCCCAAATCCCACCTGCCCTGATTGAATCCCATCCTGCTCTGTTCAAATCCCACCTGTTCTGCCAAAATCCCACCTGCCCTGCCTGAATCCCACTGTCCCTGCTCGAATCCCATCCTGCTCTGTCCAAATCCCCTCTGCCCCACCCGAATCCCCCCTGCCTTTCCCAAATCCCACCTGCTCTGCTCAAACCCCACCTGTCCTGCCCAAATCCCACCCTCCCTTACCTGAATCCCACCCTACCCAAATCCTACCTGCCCTATCCAAACTCCACCCTGCCCCACCTGAATCCCCCCCTTGCCCCACCCAAACCCCCCCAGCCCCCCCCAAACCCCCCCTGGGGGCTCACCCGGGATCATGACGTGCAGCCCCTTGAGGTGCTCGTTGGTGACGCCGCTCTCGGTGCACACCTTGTCCACGAAGCGGTTGATGAACCTGACCACGGCGTTGGCCACGTCCGAGCTCTCGGCGTCCTCAAAGCCGCTCTCCGTGTCGTAGCTCTCGGCCACGCTGCCCGCGATGCTGCCGGGGAACGGGCACGGGTCAGACAGGATGGGGGGCAGCCAGGACAGGGGTCAGCCAGGATGTGGGTCAGCCCGGCCAGGGGTCAGCCAGGACAGCCAGGACAGGGGTCAGCCAGGATGGGGGTCAGCCAGGACAGCCTGGCCAGGGGTCAGCCAGGACAGGGGTCAGCCAGGACAGCCACAACAGGGGTCAGCCCAGCACCGACCCGGGAGAGCTCCCACTCCTCATGTGATCCCAGGAGAGCTCCTACTCTTGATAAAAACCCAGGAGAGCTCCTACTCCTGATAACCCAGGAGAGTTCCCACTCCTGCCAGGAGTCCAGGACTGTTCCCACTCCCAGAATGGACCCAGGAGAGCTCCCACTGCTGATGTGATCCCAGGAGAGCTCCCAGTGCTCCTGTGATCATAGCAGAGCTCCCACTGCTGATAAAAACCCAGGAGAGCTCCTACTCCTGATATCCCAGGAGCCCTCCCACTCCCAGACCCACCCCCGGGCACCCCAATCCCCTCACTCCCCACACAATCCCGGAACCCCAGCAGGGCTGGGATGGGGCAGAACCCTCCGAGGCCCCACCTGCTCCAGCCCCCCAGCGAGCAGGGCCAGGTTTCCCCGGCAGGGAGCTCTGTCCCCCCCGGCTGTCCCCAGGCTGTCACCTGTTGGTGACGAAGCTGTTGCTGACGCTCTCGGCGTCGCCCAGGCCCGAGCTGCGCAGCAGGCGGTTCTTGCTGGTGTCCAGGGGCAGCAGCAGGTAGCTCATCCTGTTGGCGTAGTGGATGGCCTGGCTGAACACCGTGCTCTCCTCCTTCTGGATCAGCTCCTGCTGCTTCTCCCGGCTCAGCGTGGGCCACAGCCGCAGCTGCTCCGAGGCGATCTCCAGCGCCGACTTGGCCTCCTGGGGCTCCTCCTGGGGCAGGGGGAAGGGCACGGGGGGTTTGTCTGCGTGGACAGAGCCACGGACAGCGCCCAGAAATGGGGTGCAGCCCCTCGTCCTCCTCTGAGCCCGGGACAGGCAGCTGGAACTGCTCCAGCTGTGGCTGCCCCTGGAGCCCTGGCAGTGCCCAAGGCCAAGCTGGGCACTGGGGCTGGGAGCAGCCTGGGGCACTGGGAGGAACAAACATTTGTTAGGCAGCTCTTGCTGAGCTGTTTCCTTTGGAAGTGTTTGGGAAAGGGAGAGGGGAAGGCTCCAGGGAGAGCTGAGAGCCCCTGGCAGGGCTGGAAGGGCTCCAGGAGAGCTGGGGAGGGACAGCTGGGGACAAGGGACAGAGGGCCAGGAGCCAGGGAATGGCTTCCCAGTGCCAGAGGGCAGGGCTGGCTGGGAGCTTGGGCAGGAATTGCTGCCTGGGCTGGGATTGCCAGAGCAGCTGTGGCTGCCCCTGGATCCCTGGCAGTGCCCAAGGCCAGGCTGGGCACTGGGGCTGGGAGCAGCCTGGGGCACTGGGAGGGGTCCCTGCCCTGGCAGGGGTGGCACTGGGGGGGCTCGGGGGGCCCTCCCCACCCAGCCATTCCCTGATTCTCTAACCCCAGCCCCCTGGGAGGACTCTCCCTCCCACCTGCCCGCTGTGGTTCTCCTCGGCGCTGTCCAGGTAGAGGGCCCGGATGTGGTTCTGCACGTCGCAGTAGAACATGGCCTCCCAGAACTGGATGTTGGTCCACACCACGTGCTCCTGCACGCAGCTGTAGGCGAACTGGGTGATGCCAGGGCTCAGTTTCTGTGCAGGGAGGTGGGGAAGGTCCGTCTGAGCACAGCCTTGGTGCCCAGCCCCCCACTCGGGGATCCCTGCTCCTCCAGCTGGCCACTGGGAGAGCCCCAGGCAGGCAGAAGAGATGTCTGCACCGGAGCTCCTCCAGCATTCCCTGACAGTTCTCTTGCTCAGAGCCCACCCAGAGCCCCTCCAGCATTCCCTGGAAGTTCTCCTGCTCAGAGCACCCCCTGAGCCCAGCCAGAGCTCCTCCAGCACTCCCTGGAAGTTCCCTTGCTCAGAGCCCCCCCAGAGCCCACCCAGAGCTCCTGCAGCATTCCCTGAAAGTTCTCCTGCTCAGAGCCCACCCAGAGGCTGACCCCAGCCCAGCCTGACCATGGGCTCACGCTGGCCCTCCAGAGCAAACCCCTTCCCACAGGGTTTCCATCCTCCCTGGGAGCCTCAGGCCACTCTGGGCTGGGTGGAAGGTTCTGGGCGGGACCTGGGAGGTCCTGAGGGGACCCCACCTGCAGCCTGTGCCAGCTGGGGGTCCCGAGGGCGGCGGGGAGGGGACCCTGGGGTCACTCACCCTGCAGAAGGCGGTGACCAGCGGCAGCAGCGCGGCGGCGATGCCGTGCTCGTCCATGGCCGTGCAGTCCTGGGGAGGGACAGGTGAGCAGGGGGCACCCCCTGGGAAGGAGGAGCCCCCTGGGGAGGAGGAGACCCCCAGCCCAGCCCGGCCCAGTCCTCCCTGCCCTGCCCAGCCCAGCCCAACCCTGCTCTGCCAGCCCTGCCCTGTTCTGGGAAGGAGGATCCCCCCATTCCATTCCATTCCATTCCATTCCATTCCATTCCATTCCATTCCATTCCATTGCATTCCAGCTCTCCCTGCCCAGCCTAGCCCAGCCCAGCCCTGCCAGCTCTGCCCTGTCCTGGGAAGGAGGATCCCCCCATTCCATTCCATTCCATTCCATTCCATTCCATTCCATTCCATTCCGCCCTGCCCAGCCCAGCCCAGCCTTGCCCAGCCCAGCCCTGCCCAGCCCAGCTCTGCCCTGTCCTGGGAAGGAGGATCCCCCCATTCCACTCCATTCCATTCCATCCCATGGATCCCATCCCATCCCACCCCATCCCATCCCATGGATCCCATCCCACCCCATCCCATCCCACCCCATGGATCCCACCCCACCCCCTGCCCACCTGCAGGCAGCAGTTCATCATGCGGATGACGAAGTCGAACTGCTGGTGGTCCAGCACGGCGCGGTTCTGCTGCACGTGCAGGTGCAGCTCCTGCGTCAGGCACTGCCGGGCGGCCCGGCCCTTCATGGCCCGCAGCACGGCCGGGAACAGCTGTGGGGTGGGGAGGGTGGGGTGGGATGGGGTCTGAACAGCCCAGGTCCCACAGAGAGCCCCACTGCAGTGCCAGGGGGGCACTCGGACACACAGAGAGAAAGCCCTGTGAGCCCAGGGGAGATCCCAATGCTGATAAAAACCCAGGGGAGATCCCACTGCTCCTGTGAGCCCAGGAGAGATCCCACTGCTCCTGTGAGCCCAGGGGAGATCCCACTGCTCACTGATCCCAGGGGAGATCCCACTGCTCCTGTGAGCCCAGGGGAGATCCCACTGCTGATAAAAACCCAGGAGAGATCCCACTGCTCCTGTGAGCCCAGGGGAGATCCCACTGCTCCTGTGAGCCCAGGGGAGATCCCACTGCTCATTGATCCCAGGGGAGATCCCACTGCTCCTGTGATCCCACAGGAAATCCCACTGCTCCTGTGATCCCGGGAGAGCTCCCACTGCTCATTGATCCCAGGGGAGATCCCACTCCTGATAAAAACCGAGGAGAGCTCCCACTCCTGATGTGATCCCAGGAGAGCTCCCACTGCTCCTGTGATCCCACACTCCTGATGTGATCTCAGGGGAGATCCCACTGCTGATGTGATCCCAGGAGAGATCCCCCTCCTCCTATGATCTCACACTCCTGATGTGACCCCAGGAGAGCTCCCCCTCCTCATTGATCCCAGGAGAGCTCCCCCAGCCGCTGCGGCCGGCTGGACACAGCCATGGAGGAGGGGGAGATGGAGCCAGAGCTGGGCTGGTGCTGTGGGGCCAGGAACACGAGGAGGGGGACAGGTCAGGGGTCAGGGGTGGCCCTGGCAGTGCTGGGGCTGGATGGTCCCAGAGGGATTCCCAGTCCAAAGGGCCCCACGGTGCCGTTCCTGAGGTGGCAGTGGGGCTGTGCCCCCAGGAACAGGGACAGCAGGACAGGGAGCAGATCCAGGCTGGGCCAGGCCAGGCTCAGGCTGACATCAGGAGGAGTTTCTGCCTGGAAAGGGCGCTCAGGCCTTGGCACTGCCCAGGGAGCTCTGGAGTGCCCATCCCCAGAGGGGTTTGAGCCCGTGGAGGTGGCACCTGGGGACAGGGTCAGTGCTGGGAAGGGTGGGACTCGATGGGCTCAGAGGGATTTTCCAGCCCCAGTAACTCGGTGACCCCACAGTCTGTGACCCTGAGCCCCCCAGCAGCAGGAGGTGGGCACAGGGCAGGCCCTGACCCCCCAGGCTGAGCCCCCCTGACCTTCTTGGCCTCCAGCATCTTGTTCTCGAAGACGTAGGAGATGCAGTTCCTGACCACCTCCAGGCGCCGCGCGCTGTTGGCCAGGGCGTTCCCGTTGCGCTCCAGGATGGCAGCTGGGGAGGGACCCTGTCAGCCCAGGGGGGGTGGCACCCCGGGGGGACCCCCTGCCCCCTGCCCCAGGAGCCCCCTGGGGAGCTGAGGGCCCCAAGGGGGTGGGAGCTGCTGTTTCTCCACGTTTTGCTCCTGTGGTGTGAGCCAGGACAGGGTCCCACACACCAGTGGGGGGTCCTGAGGGCACCATGGCCTCCCAAAGCCCCCCAGGACAGGGTCCCCATACACCCATGGGGGGTCCCAGGGGCACCATGGGCTCCCACAGCCCCCCAGGACAGGGTCCCCATACACCCATGGGGGGTCCTGAGGGCACCATGGCCTCCAGCAGCCCCCCAAAGCAGCCCAGAACAGGCTCCCCACACACGAGTGGGGGTCCCAGGGGCACCATGGCCCCCCACAGCCCCCCAGGACAGGCTCCCCACGTCCCCATGGGGGGTCCTAGGGGCACCATGGCCTGCAGCAGCCCCCCAGGACAGGGTCCCCCTTGTGCCCCATGTGCCCACGGGGGGTCCTGAGGGCACCATGGCCTCCCACAGCCCCCCAGGACAGGCTCCCCCCGTGCCCTACACACCAATGGGGGTCCCAGGGGCACCATGCCCTCCCACAGCCCCCCAGGACAGGCTCCCCATGTACCCCACACACCAATGGGAGTCCCAGCCCCCCAGGCCAGGCTCCCCACGTACCCATGGGGGTCCCAGGGGCACCATGCCCTCTCCCAGCCCCCCAGACCAGGCTCCCCGTGCCCCACACACCAATGGGAGGTCCCAGCCCCCCAGGCCAGGCTCCCCGTGCCCCACACACCGATGGGGGGCCCCGAGGGCACCATGCACTTCTTCTCGGCCCTGACGGCGGGCGGGGCTCCCTGCAGCTTGGCCGTGGCCTGGTCGATGATCCACTGCACCGTGCCCTCGTCCAGCCGGGGGAAGGGCCTGGGCTGCAGCCGCAGGTGGCAGCCCTCGCTGGGCCTCTGCACCTTGTGCATGGTCACTGCCGGGTAGGGGTTCTCCTGCCAGGGACACCTCCTGCTCAGCCTGGGCCACCCGGTGTCCCCTCCTTCAGCGCCCTGACCTGCTCCCTGGGGTGCTGCCCTGAGCCCCAGGGTGCTGCCCCCAGCCCCAGGATGTGCTGCCCCGAGCCCCAGAGGTGCTGCCCTGAGCCCCAGGGGTGCTGTCCCGAGCCCCAGGGTGCTGCCCTGAGCCCCAGGGGTGCTGTCCCGAGCCCCAGGGTGCTGCCCTGAGCCCCAGGGGTGCTGCCCTGAGCCCCAGGATGTGCTGCCCCAAGCCCCAGGGGTGCTGCCCCGAGTCCCAGGGGTGCTGCCCTGAGCCGCAGGGTGCTGCCCCCAGCCCCAGGGGTGCTGCCCCCAGCCCCAGGGGTGCTGCCCCGAGCCCCAGGCTGCTGCCCCCAGCCCCAGGGGTGCTGCCCCGAGTCCCAGGGGTGCTGCCCTGAGCCCCAGGGGTGCTGCCCTGAGCCCCAGGGTGCTGCCCCCAGCCCCAGGGGTGCTGCCCCCAGCCCCAGGGGTGCTGCCCTGAGCCCCAGAGGTGCTGCCCTGAGCCCCAGAGGTGCTGCCCCCAGCCCCAGGGTGCTGCCCCCAGCCCCAGGGTGCTGCCCTGAGCCCCAGGATGTGCTGCCCTGAGCCCCAGAGGTGCTGCCCCGAGCCCCAGGGGTGCTGCCCTGAGCCCCAGGGGTGCTGCCCTGAACCCCAGGATGTGCTGCCCCCAGCCCCAGAGGTGCTGCCCCGAGCCCCAGGGTGCTGCCCTGAGCCCCAGGGGTGCTGCCCTGAGCCCCAGGATGTGCTGCCCCCAGCCCCAGAGGTGCTGCCCCGAGCCCCAGGATGTGCTGCCCCGAGCCCCAGGGGTGCAGAGCTGTGGCCAAGTGCCACCAGGAGCTCTGTCCCAGCCAGCCCAGGGGACACTGCTGCCTCCAGGTGCTGCTGGAAGGCTGGAGCTGGGCCAGGGGAGGCTCAGGGAGGGTGTTTTGGTTTGGGAGGACAGGTATCTGCTAGGGAAAGCTGGAGTTTCTCTTCGAATGGAGAATGGAAACCCCTCACCACAACCCAAGACAGTGGGCAGCAACAGGAATTTCCCCATGGGAAGGGTGGCCAGGCCTTGGAAGTGCCCAGGGAGCTTTGGAGTGCCCATCCCTGGAGGGATTTCAAATCCAAGTGGATTTTAAGCCCATATGGGGACAGGGGCAGTGGTGGCCTTGGCAGTGCTGGCTGTGGTTGGACTCCTCGGTCTCTAAGGGCCCTGGAGGTGTCCAAGGAACCCCTGGAGGTGGCACTGGGGGCTCTGGGCTGAGGGGACAAGGGGGGATTGGACAGCCCTGGAGGTTCTTTTCCAGCCTCACTGACTCTGGGATCCTGTGATCCTATAAATCCAGGGAATCCCCACTCCCAAGAGCTCTGAGCACCCGGGGCAGCTCAGGGAGGGACAGGATCCACCCCCAGCAGCTCCTGGAGGGAGCACAGAGTGCCCAGGAGCCCAGCCCAGCCCTCCCTGCCAGGCCTCCCCCAGCACAGCCCCCCTGCTGCCCGGGGGCTCCGGCACTGACGTTTTTGTAGAGTTTCTCTGCCAGCTCCTTGATGTGCCTCAGGATCTTCTGCTTGTTCCCCTCCTCCGCCTTCATGCGCTTCACCTCGTAGGCCACCAGCTGGGGAGGGACACGGGTGACAGGGGCAGCCCCAGAGGGCCTCCCAAACCGGGCTGGGGCACAGCCTGCTCAGCCCATGGCAGATCCTGCCAGGCCCCAGCAGATCCTGCTCAGGTCATGGCAGATCCCGCTCAGCAGATCCTACTCAGGAGATCCTGCTCAGGCCATGTCAGATCTTGCCAGGCCTTGGCAGATCCTGCTCAGCCCATGGCAGATCCTGCTCAGCAGATCCCACTCAGGATCAGGAGATCCCACTCAGGAGATCCCACTCAGGCCCTAGCAGATTCCACTCAGGCTCAGCAGATCCTGCTCAGCCCCAGGGAGCCAGGGATGTGGAAGGAAGGGGAAGGAAGGGAAAGGAGGGGGAAGGAAGGGGAAGGAGGGGGAAGGAGGGGCAGAGCTGCCCCAGGATGTGGAAGGAAGGGGAAGGAGGGGGAAGGAGGGCAGAGCTGCCCCAGGATGTGGGAAGGAGGGGGAAGGAAGGGGAAGGAGGGCAGAGCTGCCCCAGGATGTGGAAGGAAAGGGAAGGAAGGGGAAGGAAGGGGAAGGAAGGGGAAGGAGGGGGAAGGAAGGCAGAGCTGCCCCAGGATGTGGAAGGAAGGGGAAGGAGGGCAGAGCTGCCCTGGGGGGCCCTCACCTCGTCGAAGAGGTCGATGGGGCGGTAGGGAGCCCCACGCTCGGTGACAAAGCCAGCAAAGGCCATCCCCTCCAGCACCTTGGTGAGGAAATCGTCCTCGGTGAGCCCGCGCTGGCCCAGGAACGCCGCCTGCAGGGGGAACAGCAGGGACATCAGCCCCGGGACACCGGGGACACACGGGGGGCACGGGGACACAGCCACCTCCCTCCTGTGCCACCGGGAGTAGGGACAGGGCTGGCACAGAAACTGCAGCCCCTGGCCCGTGGCAGCAGGGCAAGGGCAAGGGAAGGGATCTGGTGTCACCTCAGCATGCACAGGCAGGACACGGGGACACAGGGACACGGGGACACAGGGACATGGGGACATGGGGACATGGGGACAGAGGGACATGGGGACAGAGGGACACAGAGACACGGGGACACGGGGACGGAGGGACATGGGGACACAGGGACATGGGGGCAGAGGGACACAGAGACACGGGGACATGGGGACAGAGGGACACAGGGACACGGGGACATGGGGACATGGGGACACAGGGGCATGGGGACACAGGGACAGAGGGGCACAGGAATACAGGGACAGAGGGACACAGGGACACAGAGACATACGGATACAGGGATACAAGGACACAGGGACACAGGGCAATAGGAACACAGGGACATGGGAACATGAGGACACCAGGATACAGGGACACAGGAACAAAGGGACAGAGGGACACGGGGACACAGGGACACAGGAATACAGGGACAGAGGGATACAAGGACACAGAGACATACGGACACAGGGACACAGGGACACAGGGACAGAAGGAAACAGGAACACAAGACCAGAGGTACTCAGGAAAACAGGGAAACAGGAACACAGGGACATGGGGACACAGGGACACAGGGACACAGGGACACAGGGACACAGGGATACAGGAACACAGGGCCAGAAGGGCACGGGGACATGGGGACACAGAGGCACAGAGCCAGAGGGACTCAGGGACACAGGAATACAGGGACAGAGGGATACAAGGACACAGAGACATACGGACACAGGGACACAGGTACACAGACATACGGACACAGGGCCAGAGGGACACAGGGCCAGAGGGGCACAGGGACACAGGGCCAGAGGGGCACAGGGACACAGGGCCAGAGGGGCACAGAGCCAGAGGGCTGCAGCTGGCCCCTCAGCAGTGCCAAGAGCCCCCCAGGCCTGCTCCCCGTGGCTGAGCTGTGCAGCAGCACCAGCAGGGACACTCTGCCTGCCCTGGGGCACCCGGGGACGCTGCAGGACAAACCCCAAACTCGGGCTGCAGGGCAGGGCAGGGCCCTGGGGAGGGTTCCTGGCCCGGGCTGTCCCTCCCTCACCTTGTGGAAGCGGATGACGGGCTCGGGGTGGATGCGGATGATGTGCAGGCACCAGCGGTAGCCCTGCAGCAGCTGAGCAAACAGGCGCAGGAACACGGCCCGGATCTCCTTGTCCTGCAGCAGGGAAACACAGCCCGGGACGCTGGGGTGCTGGGGGAGGATGGGCAGCTCCGGGGCAGGGACAGGGCTGGGATGGCAGGGAAAGGGGACACGGATGGGAACAGGGACAGGGCTGGGATGGCAGGGAAAGGGGACACGGATGGGATTGCAGGGACAGGGCTGGGATGGCAGGGAAATGGGGAGATGGATGGGATTGGGATTGCAGGGAACAGGGACAGGGCTGGGATTGTAGGGAGAAGGTACAGGGCTGGGATTGCAGGGACAGGGCTGGGATTGCAGGGACAGGGCTGGGATTGCAGGGACAGGGACATGGCTGGGATTGGGATTGCAGGGACAGGGACATGGCTGGGATTGGGATTGCAGGGAACAGGGACATGGCTGGGATTGCAGGGACATGGCTGGGATTGCAGGGACAGGGACATGGCTGGGATTGCAGGGACATGGCTGGGATTGCAGGGAACAGGGACATGGCTGGGATTGGGATTGCAGGGAACAGGGACAGGGCTGGGATTGCAGGGAAAATCCCTTTTCCCCAGGGAACAGGGACACGGCAGCCAGGATCCACTGCTCTGTCCCCCCCGGGGCTGCACAGGGAGGAGAGGGAGCTCCACAGCTCTGGGAATGCTGGAAGCCCCAACATTCCCTGTCTGCTCCAGCCTGGCCATGAATGCAGAGCCCCTCACCCAGGGACCCTCTCCCTCCTGCCCTGGGCGTCCCTGGGGAGCAGCCCCTCACCCAGGGCCCCTCTCCCTCCTGCCCTGGGTGTCCCTGGGGAACAGCCCCTCACCCAGGGCCCCTCTCCCTCCCACCACTCACCTGCATCTTGAGGGAAGAGGCGGAAATGGTGGAAGGGGGGAAGGCGAGGTCGGCCACCTCCAGCTCCGGGTCCAGCACCTGCCCAGGGAGGACACTCAGCTCAGTCCCTGCCTGGCTGAAGGAGCCAAGGAGATCTCCCCAGAGACCCCCACAGCCCCTGTGGAACAGGTCTGGGGGGCTTGGAGACAAACCAGGGGGGATCAGGAATGCTCCCTCAGGCCTGGCCCTGCCTTGGGGAGCCCCTCCTGCCCTGCCAGGGAGACCTTCACCCCCAGTGCCCCCAGGAGGAGCAGGAACACAGGAGCAGCCAGGCCACAGCTGCTTCCTGCCCTGGGCCGGGAGCCAGGGGCCCATTCCCAGAATGGAATCTCCATTCCCAGAATGGAATCCCCACTCCCAGAACGGAATCCCCATTCCCAGAATGGAATCCCCATTCCCAGAACGGAATCCCCATTCCCAGAATGGAATTCCCAGAACGGAATCCCCATTCCCAGAATGGAATCCCCATTCCCAGAACGGAATCCCCACTCCCAGAATGGAATCTCCATTCCCAGAATGGAATCCCCACTCCCAGAATGGAATCCCCATTCCCAGAATGGAATCCCCACTCCCAGAATGGAATCCCCATTCCCAGAACGGAATTCCCATTCCAGAACGGAATCCCCACTCCCAGAATGGAATTCCCAGAATGGAATCCCCACTCCCAGAATGGAATCCCCATTCCCAGAATGGAATCCCCATTCCCAGAATGGAATCCCCACTCCCAGAATGGAATTCCCAGAATGGAATCCCCATTCCCAGAACGGAATCCCCATTCCCAGAATGGAATTCCCAGAATGGAATCCCCACTCCCAGAATGGAATCCCCATTCCCAGAACGGAATCCCCATTCCCAGAATGGAATTCCCAGAATGGAATCCCCATTCCCAGAACGGAATCCCCATTCCCAGAATGGAATTCCCAGAATGGAATCCCCACTCCCAGAATGGAATCCCCATTCCCAGAATGGAATCCCCACTCCCAGAATGGAATCCCCATTCCCAGAATGGAATCCCCATTCCCAGAACGGAGTCCCCACTCCCAGAATGGAATCCCCACTCCCAGAACGGAATCCCCATTCCCAGAATGGAATCCCCACTCCCAGAATGGAATCCCCATTCCCAGAATGGAATCCCCACTCCCAGAATGGAATCCCCACTCCCAGAATGGAATCCCCATTCCCAGAACGGAATTCCCAGAATGGAATCTCCATTCCCAGAATGGAATCCCCACTCCCAGAATGGAATCCCCACTCCCAGAATGGAATCCCCATCCCCAGAATGGAATCCCCACTCCCAGAATGGAATCCCCACTCCCAGAATGGAATCCCCATTCCCAGAATGGAATCCCCACTCCCAGAATGGAATCCCCACTCCCAGAATGGAATCCCCACTCCCAGAATGGAATCCCCACTCCCAGAACGGAATCCCCATTCCCAGAATGGAATCCCCATTCCCAGAACGGAATCCCCACTCCCAGAATGGAATCCCCATCCCCAGAATGGAATCCCCAATCCCAGAATGGAATCCCCATTCCCAGAATGGAATCCCCACTCCCAGAACGGAATCCCCATTCCCAGAACGGAATCCCCACTCCCAGAATGGAATCCCCATTCCCAGAATGGAATCCCCATTCCCAGAATGGAATCCCCCTTCCCAAAAACCCTTTGCCAAAGGAGCCCCCCCTCTGGCACTGCTGGACATCAGAGGGCACTGGGCTGGGCATGGCCCCTGGGACAGGAGCAGCTGCTCCCCGAGGCTCACAGGAATCCAGGCTGACAGGGGAAGCCCTGCTGCTCCACTCCCAGCTCCCATGGAAATGTGGCATTGCCAGGGTGATGGCCAGAGGCCACTGGATCAGGAATGGTCCCTGTGACAGGATCCCAAGGCATGGACAGGATCCCAAGGCATGGACAGGATCCCAATGGATGGACAGGACCCCAAGGTAGGGACAGGATCCCAAAGCATGGACAGGATCCCAAGGTAGGGACAGGATCCTAAGGCATGGACAGGATCCCAAGGCATGGACAGGATCCCAAGGCATAGACAGGACCCCAAGGAATGGACAGGAACCCAAGGCATGGACAGGACCCCAATGGATGGACAGGACTCCAAGGTAGGGACAGGATCCCAAGGCAGGAATGACTCCACTCCTGGGCAGGTGCAGTTCCTGGGGACACCTTGGGGAGCGGGGACATCTTTGGGGAACAGGGACACCTTTGGGGAGCAGGAACACCCTGAGGAGCAGGGACACCTTTGGGGAGCAGGGACACCTTTGGGGAACAGGGACACCTTTAGGGAACAGGGACACCTTTGGGGAGCAGGGACACCTTTGGGGAGCAGGGACACCTTTAGGGAACAGGGCCACCTTTGTGGCTCTCACCATGGACAGGGCCTCCCGTGTCTGCTGCAGCAGGGGCTCTGGCAGCAGGGAGATGTGCACGCACTCCGGGACGTTCACCGTGCCCCCGTCCAGGTCTGCGATCACCACGTCCAGCTGGGGGGGCAGGACACCCGTGGGACACAGCCCCACCCACACACACAGGTGAGGGGACCCCCCAGGTGAGCTGGAGCTCCAGCTCTGGGTGCTCCCCATCCTCCCTGAGCACTCCCTGTGTCCCAGCCCGGCCCCAAAGCAAAGGACACACTGGGACCCCTCGCTGCAGGGACAGGGGGACACCTGGCAGGAGAGGGACACGGCCATCCCCACATGGCCTGGCCATTCCCCTGGACACAGCCATTCCCACATGGCCTGGACACTGCCCCTGGACACAGCCATTCCCTCTGGTCCCAACCATTCCCCCTGGACACTGCCCCTGGACACAGCCATCCCCACATGGCCTGGACACTGCCCCTGGACACAGCCATTCCCCTGGACACCCCCTGGACACAGCCATTCCCCCTGGACCTGGCCATTCCCCCTGGACACAGCCATCCCCCCCAGCTCCTGTGGGACCCCTGGCTGCCCCCTGGGCTGAGCAGAGGGAGCCCGTGGCCCTGGGCACCCTGAGGATGGCTGGAGCCGTCCCCCCAGCGTGTGACCCCCGTGCTGCCCGTGCCCCCCAGCCCCAGGCCAGGCCAGGGGGCTCTCACCAGCTCCTGGGTCTCCGACTGGAAGATGGAGTGCACGCCGATGATGAAGGGGGTGGGGGTGCTCAGCACCTCCAGGAGCTGGGCGGGCAGGATGGGCACGTAGGTGAAACTGCAACCAAAAACTGCCTCAGAGAGCAGCCCCAGGCACAGCCCCACTGCCCCACTGCCCTGCCCCACTGCCCTGCCCCAGGCACTGCCCCACTGCCCTGCTCCACATCAAACCCCACCCTGGCACAGCCAGGCAGGATCCCGGCTCTGCAGCTGCCCCTGAGCCCCCCGGGCACCACGGCCACAAAGGCTCCAGGAGAGCTGGGGAGGGACAGCTGGGGACAAGGGACAGAGGGACAGGAGCCAGGGAATGGCTTCCCAGTGCCAGAGGGCAGGGCTGGCTGGGAGCTTGGGCAGGAATTGCTGCCTGGGCTGGGATTGCCAGAGCAGCTGTGGCTGCCCCTGGATCCCTGGCAGTGCCCAAGGCCAGGCTGGGCAGTGCCAGCAGCCTCTGGCGAAGAACCTTCCCTGCTGTCCATCCTGTCCCTCCCCTGGCACAGCTCCAGCCCTTCCCAGCTCACCAGGAGGGAGAGAACATTTCCCAGGCAGGGCCTGGGGGGCACCGAGGGCGGGACAGGGGCACAGCTGGCACAGCTGGCACAGCCCAGGGACCCTCACCTGTACTTGAGGGGGAACATGAGGGCCAGCAGGGCCCGGCAGGCGTCCGTCAGCCTCTGGTAGCTGCTGGAGAGGAAGAGGATCTTGTGCTCGGTCAGCGCGGCGCAGAACAGGAACAGCACGTTGGTGATGCCTGCCCGGGCACACGGGGGGCTCAGCCATGGGCGGGGGTCCCTGTGCCACCCCTCAGGCACCCCTGGGCCCCCTCCTGAGAGCCCCTCCAGGCTCTGCTCACTGCCAGCTGTGCTCCCCCTTCCTGGAGGGGCTCTGTCCCTGCTGGGGCCTCCCCTGGGGGGCACAAGGGCAGAGGCAGCCCTGGGGCTGCTCCTCCAGCCCCCAGCCCCAATCCCAGCCTGCTGGAACAGGGATGGCACAGCTGGGATGGCACAGCCAGGGATGGATGGCACAGCCTGGGATGGCACAGCCTGGGATGGCACAGCCAGGGATGGATGGCACAGCTGGGATGGCACAGCTGAGAAAGGGATGGCACAGCCGGGCCAGGGATGGCACAGCAGGGCCAGGGATGGCTCAGCAGAGCCAGGGATGGCACAGCATGGATGGCACAGCCAGGGAGGCTCAGCCGGGCCAGGGATGGCACAGCAGGGCCAGGGATGGCACAGCCAGGCCAGGGAGGCTCAGCAGGGCCAGGGAGGGCACAGCAGGGCCAGGGAGGCTCAGCCAGGTCAGGGAGGCTCAGCCTGGACAGGGATGGCACAGCCTGACCAGGGATGGCTCAGCAGGGCCAGGGAGGTTCAGCAGGGCCAGCACTGGGAGCCCCATGTGCAGGAGGTGACCCACAGGGACCCTTGGGTGCCCCAGGGCCAGGGTGGGGACAGGGCTCACCCAGCTGGCGGAAGAGCAGGGCCACGCTGCAGCTGCTGACGGGCAGGGAGTCGTTGATGGGGGTCTGGATCACCTGCCTGTCCCCTGCTCCCAGAGAGATCGTCCTCTGCAAGGCAAAACACACCTGGTCACACCCAGAGAGGGGCTGGCACAGGGCAGGGGCAGCCAGAGCCCCCTGGGCACAGGGCAGGGGCAGCCAGAGACCCCAGACACAGGGCAGGGGCAGCCAGACCCTGCTGGGCACAGGGCAGGGGCAGCCAGAGCCCCCAGACACAGGGCAGGGGCAGCCAGACCCTGCTGGGCACAGGGCAGGGGCAGCCAGAGCCCCCTGGCACAGGGCAGGGGCAGCCAGACCCTGCTGGGCACAGGGCAGGGGCAGCCAGAGCCCCCTGGCACAGGGCAGGGGCAGCCAGAGCCCCCCGGGCACAGGGCAGGGGCAGCCAGAGCCCCCTGGCACAGGGCAGGGGCAGCCAGAGCCCCCCGGGCACAGGGCAGGGGCAGCCAGAGCCCCCTGGCACAGGGCAGGGGCAGCCAGACCCTGCTGGGCACAGGGCAGGGGCAGCCAGAGCCCCCTGGGCACAGGGCAGGGGCAGCCAGAGCCCCCTGGCACAGGGCAGGGGCAGCCAGAGCCCCTGGGCACAGGGCAGGGGCAGCCAGAGCCCCCTGGGCACAGGGCAGGGGCAGCCAGAGCCCCCTGGCACAGGGCAGGGGCAGCCAGAGCCCCCTGGGCACAGGGCAGGGGCAGCCAGAGCCCCCTGGGCACAGGGCAGGGGCAGCCAGAGCCCCCTGGCACAGGGCAGGGGCAGCCAGAGCCCCTGGGCACAGGGCAGGGGCAGCCAGACCCTGCTGGGCACAGGGCAGGGGCAGCCAGAGCCCCCTGGGCACAGGGCAGGGGCAGCCAGAGCCCCCCTGGGCACAGGGCAGGGGCAGCCAGACCCTGCTGGGCACAGGGCAGGGGCAGCCAGACCCTGCTGGGCACAGGGCAGGGGCAGCCAGAGCCCCCTGGGCACAGGGCAGGGGCAGCCAGAGCCCCCTGGCACAGGGCAGGGGCAGCCAGAGCCCCCTGGCACAGGGCAGGGGCAGCCAGAGCCCCCTGGCACAGGGCAGGGGCAGCCAGAGCCCCCCCAGGCACAGAGCCAGAGCAGCAAGAGCCCCCTGGGCACAGGACAGGGGCCACTGGCCCCATCTGCTGTGGGAAGAAGGAAAGGGGGAAAGAAGGAAAGAGGGAAAGAGAGAAGGGAAAGAGAGAAGGGAAAGAGAGACGAAGGTGCTGCCACAGCCCCCACCGGGTGCTTGCTGGGTCCCTGGGCTGAGGGGAAGGAGGGCACCTCCTGCAACACCCCCAGCCAGCACCAGCCGTGTCCCGAGGGCCCCGAGATCCACATGGAGATGGGGGACACGGGGGCTCCCCAGGATCTGAGGGCTCCCCAGGATCTGAGAGCTCCCCAGTATTTGAGAGCTCCCCAGGATTTGAGAGCCCCCCAGGATCTGAGGGCTCTCCAGGATCTGAGGGCTCCCCAGGACATGAAGGGTCCCCAGAAATTGAGGAGTCTCCCGGTCATGAGCGTCCCCCAGGATCTGAGGGCCCCCCAGGACTCAAGGGCTCCCCAGAACCGGAGGGGAACTGGAGCCTGTCCTGTGCCCTTGGAGCCGAGGGAGCAGCTCCCCTGTCCCAGCCCGGCTGTGCCCAGCAGCAGCAGCAGCCCAGGGACACCCAGGGACAGACAGGGACAGACAGGGACAGACAGGGACACCCGGGGACACCCGGGGACAGACAGGGACAGACAGGGACACCTGGGACAGACAGGGACACCCAGGGACAGACAGGGACACCCGGGACAGACAGGGACAGACAGGGACACCCAGGACAGACAGGGACACACAGGGACACCCAGGGACAGACAGGGACAGACAGGGACACCCAGGGACACACAGGGACACACAGGACAGACAGGGACACACAGGGACACACAGGGACACCCGGGACAGACAGGGACAGACAGGGACACCCAGGGACACACGGGGACACACGGGGACACACGGGGACACACGGGGATACCCAGGGACAGACAGGGACAGACAGGGACAGACGGGACATACCAGGACACACAAGGACACCCAGGGACAGACAGGGACAAATAGGGACAGACAGGGACACCCAGGGACACACCCAAGGGTGCCCTGAGCCCACCAGGACCCGGGGCTGGGTCACAGTAATTAACAGAGGCTGCTAACGAGGGGACAGACCCAGAGAGGGGAGAGAAAACGAGGAAAGAAGGAGGGAAAGAAAAGGAGTTCGTACCACGGCTTCATCCTCCACGTCAGGCTGAGGTGGGACAGACAGAGAGCACAGTCAGTAAGGACACACGGACAGGGACAGCGGGGACAGCGACACCAGCGGGGACAGCAGCCCACGGACAGACAGACACAGACAGACAGACAGACACCAGCAGTGACAGCGGGGACAGTGACACCAGCGGGGACAGCAGCCCACGGACAGACAGACACAGACAGACAGACAGACACCAGCAGGGACAGCGGGGACACCGACACCAGCGGGGACAGCAGCCCACGGACAGACAGACACAGACAGACAGACAGACACCAGCAGGGACAGCAGCCCACGGACAGACAGACACAGACAGACAGACAGACACCAGCAGGGACAGCGGGGACACCGACACCAGCGGGGACAGCAGCCCACGGACAGACAGACACAGACAGACAGACAGACACCAGCAGGGACAGCGGGGACAGCGACACCAGCGGGGACAGCACGACAGGAGCCCACAGACAGACAGACAGACACCAACAGGGACAGCAGGACAGCAGCCCACATAGACAGACAGACACAGACAGACAGACACCAGCGGGGACAGCAGCCCACGGACAGACAAACAGACACCAATGGGGACAGCAGCCCATGGACAGACAGATAAGACACCAGCAGTGACAGTGGGACAGGAGCCCACAGACAGTCAGACACCAGTGGGGACAGCACGACAGGAGCCCACAGACAGACAGCCACAGACAGACACCAGCGGGGACAGCAGGGACAGCGGGACAGCAGCCCACAGACACAGACACAGGCAGACAGACATCAGCAGGGACAGCGGGACAGGAGCCCACAGACAGACTGACAGCAATGCCCACAGCACCAGGAAGCAGCGCTGGGCACGGCAGGAGAGCAGGGACCCCACAGGAAGGGCGGGCAGTGCCACCACCAGCAGCACCGAGTCCCCCCTGTCCCGCTGCTCCCAGGGCACCGAGCCACCCTGCCCCGCCCGGGGGGGCGGATCCGTGCCGGGCCCAGCCAGCCTGGGGCCGGGAGGAGCCGCTCCTGCTCCTGCTCCCGCCGGGAGGAGCCGCTCCTGCCCCGGGAGGAGCCGGATCCGTGCGGATCCCACGGGAAGGGGCTGCAGACCCGGGTGCCCGGCACAGCCCCGGTACAGCCCTGCCCGGCACAGGACCTGGCACAGGACTCAGCATGGCCATGGACACAGGACCTGGCACAGACAGGGGCACAGGAGCTGGCACAGGACCTGGCACAGACACAGACACAGGACCTGGGATAGAAGCTGGCATGGCCATGGGCACAGGACCCGGCACAGACACGGGCACAGCACCAGGGCAGTGCCCCGAGCAGAGCTCCAGGCTGCTGTCCTGGCCCTGCTGGCCGTGTCCCTGCAGCTGTCCCAGCCCTGCTGTCACAGATGGCCCATGAGCAGCTCTCCAAGGGCCACCCCACAGGGCTGAACGCAGAGCCAGGAGTGCCCAGGGAGCAGGGAATGCTGCACGGCCTGGCCAGCACCCATGGGTGCTGCTGCTCCAGCCCCTGCTGCTCCTCCCAAGGCAGCAGCAGCAGCCAGCACACGGAAGCTGCAGCAGCAGCTCCCTGGCTGATCCAGGATCTGAGCAGGGTTTGTGCTGGAAGCACCTGGGAGGGCAGCAGGGCCAGAGCTGCCCACGGGGCACACCAGGCTCTCCCAGCATGGGAAGCAGCGTGGGGCTCAGCTCTGAGGGGACAGGGCAGGGACAGGGACAGGGACAGGGACAGGGACAGGGACAGGGCAGGGACAGGGACAGGGACAAGGACAGGGACAGGGGCAGGGACAGGGCAGGGACAGGGATGGGACAGGGACAGGGACAGGGCAGGGACAGGGACAGAGCCAGGGCAGGGACAGGGCAGGGACAGGGACAGGGATGGGACAGGGACAGGGCAGGGACAGGGACAGGGATGGGACAGGGACAGGGACAGGGCAGGGACAGGGCAGGGACAGGGACAGGGATGGGACAGGGACAGGGACAGGGACAGAGCCAGGACAGAGCCAGGGACAGGACAGGGCAGGGACAGGGATGGGACAGGGACAGGGACAGGGATAGAGCTGGGACAGGGACAGGACAGGGACAGAGCCAGGACAGGGACAGAGACAGGGCAGGGACAGGGACAGGGACAGGGACAGGGACAGGGCAGGGACAGGGATGGGACAGGGACAGGGACAGGGACAGGGACAGGGACAGGGACAGGGACAGAGCCAGGACAGAGCCAGGGACAGGGACAGGGCAGGGACAGGGATGGGACAGGGACAGGGACAGGGACAGGACAGGGACAGGGACAGAGCCAGGACAGAGCCAGGGACAGGACAGAGCCAGGGACAGGACAGGCCCAGGGCAGCAGGGCACCCACCTGCGCTCCCCCCGTGATGGGGATGGTGCAGGTCAGCAGGTTCCCGATGACGTTCTCCAGGGACACGCTCAGCCCGTCCACGTAGATGGTGTAGATCAGCCCCAGGCTGTTCTGCAGAGGGGAGCAGGGCAGGGCTGAGCAGGGCCAGCACCTGGGGACACCCCCTGGCCCTGTCCCCGGCCACAGACACCCCCTGGCAGTGCCAGCTCCAGGTTTGCCCTGTCCACAGGGAGGGCCCCATCCCTGCCCCGACCCCAGGGAGCAGGAGATGTGTCCCCAAGGCCAGAGCTCCATGGGAGCTCCACTGAGGGGCTCCCCAGAGCTCCAGGAGCTGCTCCAGCCTCCCAGCACTCCCAGCCCCACACAAACCCCAAGGAAGGGATGGAGGCAGATCCCTTCCCAGACTGGGATGCCCAAAGTGTGGGCGATGCCCTCGGCAGCACCCCTGGACTCTGGGCAGCCCTGGGTGGTCACTGTGGGTCCCTTCCCACAAAAGCAGCCCATTCCAGCTGGGAACCAACAGCAGTCCCAGCTCAGGGGGAACCTGGGGCACCGGACCAGGGCAGCCCCCAAGACAAGCTGGGAATGAATGAGGGATTTGAGGAATTTGTGCTCCAGGCACCCTTGGGTGTTGTTTTCTCCCCGAGTAAAAGGGAAAACACCAACACTGGGACTTGGAGAGCAGGGCCAGGCAGGCTCTGGCACAGGGGAACCGTGAGGGAAGGGCAGGACAAACCCCTGCCCACTGGAATAATGATGAGATGAAGCTCAGATTCCTGGGCACTGGGCTGAGGAGCTGGGAATTGTTTGCGTGCAGTCCCAGGGGAGCAGCTCTGCCTTTGGGAGCAGTGAGGTGGCCCTGACCCCTGGAGCTGCCCCAGTTTGGCCTGGCAGGACCTCGCTCTGCTGTCCCAGGCTCAGGAGAACAGATCCTGGATTTCAGAGAATTCCCACACCACAGCAGGGCAGGGACACCTCCCAGTGCCCCAGGCTGCTCCCAGCCCCAGTGCCCAGCCTGGCCTTGGGCACTGCCAGGGATCCAGGGGCAGCCACAGCTGCTCTGGCAATCCCAGCCCAGGCAGCAATTCCTGCCCAAGCTCCCAGCCAGCCCTGCCCTCTGGCACTGGGAGCCATTCCCTGGCTCCTGGCCCTCTGTCCCTTGTCCCCAGCTGTCCCTCCCCAGCTCTCCTGGAGCCCCTTCAGGCCCTGGAACGTTCTGGAAGCTCTCCCTGGAGCCTTCCCCTCTGCAGGCTGGGCACTCCCAGCCCTCCCAGGGCACACAATGCAGCACCTTTGGAGCCAGCACAGCGGGCACAGACAATGCCCCCAGGCAGGAACGGGCTGTTCCTCAGGGGTTCCATCAGTGGGGCCGGGATCAGCGGGCCCAGAGGGGTGCCAAGGGCAGGGCTCTGCTCCCACGGGGCTGTGCCAGGTGACCCCAGCCCCACGGGGCTGTGCCAGGTGTGCCCAGTCCCACGGGGCTGTGTCAGGGTGTCCCCAGTCCCACCGGGCTGTCAGGGTGTCCCCACTCCCAGGGGCTGTGCCAGGGTGTCCCCACTCCCACGGGGCTGTCCCAGGGTGTCCCCAGTACCACAGGGCTGTGCCAGGTGTCCCCAGCCCCAGGGGCTGTGCCAGGTGTCCCCAGGGGCTGTGCCAGGGTGTCCCCAGCCCCAGGAGCTGTGCCACAGTGTCCCCACTCCCAAGGGCTGTGTCAGGGTGTCCCCAGTCCCAGGGGCTGTGCCAGGGTGTCCCCAGTCCCATGGGGCTGTCAGGATGTCCCCAGCCCCAGGGGCTGTGCCACGGTGTCCCCAGGGGCCGTGCCAGCCTGTCCCCACTCCCATGGGGCTGTCAGGGTGTCCCCACTCCCGCAGGGCTGTCCCAGGATGTCCCCATGGGCTGTCCCAGCCTGTCCCCAGCCCCAGGGGCTGTCCCAGCCTGTCCCCAGCCCCACAGCCAGGACCCTCTCCCCGCACAGCTCACCCGGAACACCTCGGCGTGGTCCAGCCGTGACACCAGCACCAGGCTCTTGGGGGCGAAGAGCTGGGCAGGCTGCACGGGGGATGAGGTTTCTTCCTCCTCCTCCTCCTCCTCCTCCCGGCCCTCACCGTTCCTGGCCTGGCTCTGGGGCTGCGGGGACACGAAGCAGCCGGGGCTGGGGGTTACGGGATGTCCCTCCCTGCCCCGAGCTCCCGGTGCCAGCTCTGGGTTCCTGTGGGGCAGGGGGGGCAGGAACCCCCGGGCAGAGCCAAAGGCAGCTGGATCCTTCCCCGTCAGTGCTGCCAGCCCGTCCCCGTGTCTCTGTGTCCCTGTGTCCCCACATCCCTGTGTCCCCGTGCCCCCATGTCCCTCTGTCCCCATGGTGTCCCCATGGTGTCCCCGCAGTGTCCCCATGATGTCCCCACGCTGTCCCCACGCTGTCCCCGCAGTGTCCCCGCGCTGTCCCCGCGCTGTCCCCACGCTGTCCCCGCAGTGTCCCCTCACTGTCCCCGCGCTGTCCCCACGCTGTCCCCGCAGTGTCCCCGCAGTGTCCCCGCAGTGTCCCCGCGCTGTCCCCACGCTGTCCCCGCGCTGTCCCCGCAGTGTCCCCGCCCTGTCCCCGCGCTGTCCCCGCGCTGTCCCCGCAGTGTCCCCACGCTGTCCCCGCAGTGTCCCCGCGCTGTCCCCACACTGTCCCCACGCTGTCCCCTCACTGTCCCCACGCTGTCCCGGTACCTGCGGGCTCTCCAGGGCCTCCCAGAAGGTGAAGCAGGCGCAGTAGTGCCGCTCCGAGTTGATGTCGGTCAGCACGGCCACGAAGAAGCTCGGGGGGTTCCTCTCGGGGAAGAGCTGCCACCCGCTGGGCTGGCAGAACTGGGGGGCAGGGGGTCAGCAGCCTGACCCATGGCAGAGATCCAGCCTGACCCACGGCTGGTCCAGCCCTGACCCACGGCAGAGATCCAGCCTGACCCACGGTGGGTCCAGCCCTGACTCACAGCTGATCCCAGCCTGACCCACGGCGGCTGATCCCAGCCTGACCCACGGCAGCTGATCCCAGCCTGACCCACGGCGACTGATCCCAGCCTGACCCACGGCAGGTCCAGCCCTGACCCACGGCGGCTGATCCCAGCCCTGACCCACAGCAGCTGATCCCAGCCTGACCCACAGCGGCTGATCCCAGCCTGACCCTGGTCCCACACGGCCCAGGGAGCGCGTAGGGAACGGCAGCCCCAGGGAAATGAGATATTCAAACGAGATATTTCTGTTGGGAGTTGTCCCTGCACCCCACAGCTGGCCAGGAGCTCCAACCCCCAACTCCCTGCACACCCTGGGAAGGTTTTTCCCCCAGAAAAGCTCTCCAGGAGGATCAGCCCTGACCACAGAGGCAAAATTCCCAAAATCCAGCCCCCAGCAGCGGCTGCACCACCGCCTCGGCCACCTGAGACCAAAAGCAGTCCCGAGTTCCCAAATCATTCCCAAATCCCAGCCCCAAAATTCCCAAATTTCAACCCAAAATTCCCAAATTCCAGCCCAAAATTCCCCAATCCCAGCCCCAAAATTCCAAAATTCCAGCCCAAAATTCCCAAATTCCGACCAAAATTCCCAAATTTCAGCCCCAAAATTCCCAAATTCCAGCCCCAAAATTCCCAAATTTCAACCTAAAATTCCCCGAATTCCTGACCAAAATTCCAAAATTCCAGCCCCAAAATTCCCAAATTCCAGTCCCAAAATTCCCAAATGTCAGCCCCAAAACTCCCAAATTTCAACCCAAAATTCCCCAAATTCCTGACCAAAATTCCCCAGTCCCAGCCCCAAAATTCCCAAATTCCAGCCCCAAAATTCCCAAATTTCAGCCGCAAAATTCCCAAATTTCAACCCAAAATTCCCTGAATTCCTGACCAAAATTCCCCAATTCCAGCCCCAAAATTCCCCAATCCCAGCCCCAAAATTCCCAAATTCCATCCCCAAAATTCCCAAATTCTGATCAAAATTCCCAAATTCCTGACCAAAATTCCCCAAATTTCTGACCAAAATTCCCCAATCCCAGCCCCAAAACTCACAAATCCCAGCCCCAAAATTCCCAAATGTCAGCCCCAAAATTCCCAAATTCCAGTCCCAAAATTCCCAAATGTCAGCCCCAAAATTCCCAAATTCCAGTCCCAAAATTCCCAAATGTCAGCCCCAAAATTCCCAAATTCCAGCCCAACATTCCCAAAATTCCTGACCAAAATTCCCCAATCCCAGCCCCAAACTCCCCAATCCCAGCCCCAAATTCCCACCCGAGCTCCCCTTGGGTCAGCCCCACGTGCTGCTCCCCCAGGACACTTGCAGAGCCTGTGGGAAGCCCTGGAGCCACCCCTGGCTCCCAACAGCACAGGGCTCCAATTGTTTAAATTCCAAGGATTTTTTTGGCTGGACAGTTTGACCCTTGGGAAAAAATAATAAAAAAAGAAGCAGCTTTGCTCCTGCTTGGGACAGTTCCCAAGTGCCTGCAGACACCAGGAAACTGGGAGCAGAGAAATAAAAATAAATGTGTGGTTTTGCCTGGGATGGAACAGCACAGAAAGGTCCCAAACTGGGCTGGAACTTCAGGGGACACAAAATGGGGAGAGGAGCTGGACACTGCCAGTGCCAGTGACAATGGGACAAGGAGCAGTGACCCCAGTGACCCCAGAGATCCCAGTGATCCCAGTGATCCCAGTGACACCAGTGACCCCAGTGACCCCAGTGATCCCAGTGACCCCAGTGATCCCAGTGACCCCAGTGACCCCAGAGATCCCAGTGACACCAGTGACCCCAGTGATCCCAGTGACCCCAGTGACCCCAGGGATCCCAGTGACCCCAGTGATCCCAGTGACCCCAGTGACCCCAGGGACCCCAGGGACCCCAATGACCCCAGTGATCCCAGTGACCCCAGTGACCGCAGTGACACCAGGGACCCCAGTGACCCCAGTGACCCCAGTGACCGCAGTGACACCAGGGACCCCAGTGACCCCAGGGACCCCAGTGATCCCAGTGACCCCAGTGACCGCAGTGACACCAGGGACCCCAGTGATCCCAGTGACCCCAATGACCCCAGTGATTCCCAGTGTTCCCAGTGACCCCAGTGATCCCAGTTCCATAGCAAGGACACCTCCCACCATCCCAGGCTGCTTCAGCCTTTCCTTGGACAGTCCAGGGATCCAGGTTCTCTCCATCCCAGCTCTCTCCATCCCAGTCCCTCTCCACCCCAGTCCCTCTCCATCCCAGTCCCTCTCCCCATCCCAGTCCCTCTCCACCCCAGTTCTCCCCATCCCTGGCACGGTGACCGTGCCCAGCAGGCCGGGGACATCCAGACCCCGTCCCCGGGGGTCCCGCCTCGGGCAGGGCACTGGGAAGGGCCCGGCCACACTCCTGAGGGGGCTGTGGACACCCAGGCTGCACCCCTGGCTCCCCCAGGAGCCATCCCAGCACCCAGCTGTGATCCTGGGGAAGGAGAGGAACCAGCAGCTGGATCCCAGCGCTCCTGGGGAGCTCTGGAGCTGGAGATGTGCCCAGGCAGGTGGGAACCCTCCCTCACAGCCCCCCAGCCAGAGCCCGAGGGACAAGGGACGTGTCCCGGTGTCACCCCCGCAGTGTCACCCCCCGGTGTCACCCCCGGGCCCCAGGCACTCACCAGCTCGATGCCCTGCGGGAAGGGGTTGTCCTCCCAGTCCTTCTCCGGGAAGCGCTGCAGGATCTGTCCCTGCCCATCCCCGCTCCCTGCGGAGACAAAGCAGGGTTAGGGGGCGGCAGGAATGCCGGGAATGCCGGGCTGGGACACCGGGGGAGTACCGGGGGAACACCGGGGAACATCGGGGATGGGACACCGGGGGATGGGACACCGGGGCTGGGATACCGGGGCTGGGACACCGGGGCTGGGATACCGGGGATGGGATACCGGGGATGGGACACCGGGGGATGGGACACCGGGGGATGGGACACCGGGAATGGGACACCGGGGGATGGGACACCGGGGATGGGACACCGGGGATGGGACACCGGGGCTGGGACACCGGGGGATGGGACACCGGGGGCTGGGACACCGGGGCTGAGACACCGGGGCCGGGACACCGGGATGCTGCAGCTCTGCAGGGACGGGGCAGCACAGCGGAGACCCCCGCCCCTCCCACAGCCCCGGCAGCACTGCCCACCCCGGCAGGGAACGGCGCAGATCCCAAGGAATCCCGGAGCAAACCGCTCCCGGAGCCTTCTCTGGAGGTGGGAACGGCACTGGGGCAGCAGCTCCGGTCCCTCCCCAGGCAGAGCCTCCTTCCCTCCCTGTGACCCCAACACGGACAGATCCCAGCATCCCCACCCTGAGCTGCACTCCCTGCTCCTCGTCTCCCCTCTGGCCTTTCCCCCAAATCCCCGCCCGGGATTTGCTTTGGGGACACCTCCTGCTTCCCGGGGGTTTTCTGGAGCCCTGGGAGCCCCCCAGAGCCTCTCCTGCCCCACAGCCCAGCCCATTCCAGCCCCCAAACGCGGCTGTTTCCCAACACGGACAGCCTGGGGAAGGCTCAGCAGGGACAGCCCGAGGTGACAGCGGCACCCACGGCTCCTGTCACAGCCCCTGCCGGCCTGGGAAGGGCTCCCACGTCCTTCCAGGGATCACACGGCCCCTCCTGGATCCAGCTGGGAATCACAAACCCCCAGGATTCTGCCCCAGCTCCCCCTGGGTCCAGCTGGGAATCACAAACACCCAGGATTCTGCCCCAGCCCCTCCCGGGTCCAGCTGGGAATCACAGACCCCCAGGATTCTGCCCCAGCCCCTCCTGGGTCCAGCTGGGAATCACAAACCCCCAGGATTCTGGCCCAGCCCCTCCTGGGTCCAGCTGGGAATCACAAACCCCCAGGATTCTGGCCCAGCCCCTCCTGGGTCCAGCTGGGAATCACAGACCCCCAGGATTCTGCCCCAGCTCCCCCTGGATCCAGCTGGGAATCACAGACCCCCAGGATTCTGCCCCAGCCCCTCCCAGATCCAGCTGGGAATCACAGACCCCCGGGATTCTGGCCCAGCCCCTCCTGGATCCAGCTGGGGATCACAAACCCCCAGGATTCTGGCCCAGCCAGGAGGGCAGGCAGCCCCGGATATTCCAGCCCCTCCTCCCGGAGCTGCCGGGGGATTGTGGCACTTCCAGGGAGCCCTCCCAGCCCGGGGGCCGGGCCTGGCCGTGGGACGGGGCTGGGAAAGCAGGAGGAGCACCAGGGAAGGGCTATTTCGGGAGCCCAGAGTCCCCAGGGTCCTGCTCACCGCCCGGCAGCCACAGCTGGATTTAGCAGCGCCAGAGAGGGAGAGGAAAAGGGAAAGGGAAAGGGGCCACTTACAGCCCAGGGCCCAAAATGGAAACGCTGGAGCCAAACTGGGCACCAAACAGCCACAGGGATTGAGTCAAACAGATCCTGCCTGCTGCGTGCTCTGACACCACAGCTCTGCTGTCACCACAGCTCTGCTGTCACCACAGCTCTGCTGTCACCACAGCTCTGTCCCGTCACCACAGCCCTGCTCTGTCACCACGTCCCTCTGGAGCCACCCCTGGCTCTGAGAGCTCCCAGCCCTGGAGCTCTGCCCGCTCCCAGTGCCAAGGGCTGGGCTCGAGTTCCAGACAGGGAAATCCCTTGAGATCCCCAGGTCAGGATTGCAGCTCTGACGGCTCCGAGCTGAGCCCTCCACATCCAGCCCGGCCAGGGCGTGGCTGGAACATCCTCAGCTAAAGGGAAACAAGATCACAGAATCCTGGGGTGGGTTGGGTGGGAAGGGAGCCCAGAGCCCCCCCAGTGCCACCCCTGCCCTGGCAGGGACACCTCCCAGTGCCCCAGGCTGCTCCCAGCCCCAGTGCCCAGCCTGGCCTTGGGCACTGCCAGGGATCCAGGGGCAGCCACAGCTGCTCTGGCAATCCCAGCCCAGGCAGCAATTCCTGCCCAAGCTCCCAGCCAGCCCTGCCCTCTGGCACTGGGAAGCCATTCCCTGGCTCCTGTCCCTCTGTCCCTTGTCCCCAGCTGTCCCTCCCCAGCTCTCCTGGAGCCCCTTCAGGCCCTGGAATGTTCTGGAAGCTCTCCCTGGAGCCTTCCCCTCCCCAGGTGAGCACCCCCAGCTCTCCCAGCCCGGCTCCCTGGGAGCTGAGGGGCTCCAGCCCTGGAGCAGCTCCGGGGCTCCCCTGGGCTCTGCAGCAGCTCCAGGTGCTGCTGCTGCGTCCCCGGGGCTGGGGCAGCTCTGCAGGTGGGGCCTCACCTGGGCACAGGTGTCCCCCCTCCCCTGCTGCCCACTGGGGGGGTCTCAGGCCCATCACCCTCAACACAAACAAAAACCCTCCCGAGGGCTGTCCAGAACAAGGGGAATCTCCACTCCTGGGGTTTTCCCAGAGCCAGGAGCTGCCACCCCTCATCCTGATTTTAGGGATGTCACCAACAGCCTGGCTCGGGAACCCTGGGCAGCCCCCAGGAGCTGAAGAAGCTGAGCTCCCCCTCAGCTGCTCCCGGGGCATTCCGAGCCCGGCTTCCCCACTTCCACCGTCCAGCACATCCCTTCCTGCCCCATCCACCCTCCTGCCACCAGGCTGAGATCCCTGGGAATGCAGGGGATCCCTGGGAAAGCTGGAGATCCCTGGGAATGCTGCAGATCCCTGGGAATGCAGGGGATCCCTGGGAACGCAGGTGTGTGCCTGTGAACCTCCGGGCAGCTGCTGCTGCTGCTGCCCCGGGTCCTTCCTGCAGGGCTGGGACACCTGGGGGAGCCCGGCCCCGCCCCGGCCGCGCCGGGAATGTCACGGGATGTTGTTGTTGTCGTGACACAGGAAATCCGAAATAAGGCCGGAGGTAAAGACGGGGCTGAGCCGCGGCTCCGGGTGACCCCGGCTGGGAGCGCTGGAGCTCCGGGACCAGCCGGGACCAACCGAGAACAACCGGGACCGGCCGGGAAACAGCCGGGAACGGCCGGGAACAACCGGGACCAACCGGGAAACAGCCGGGACCAGCCGGGAAACAGCCGGGACCAACCGGGACCAGCCGGGAAACAGCCGGGAAACAGCCGGGACCAGCCGGGAAACAGCCGGGATCGGCCGGGAAACAGCCGGGACCAGCCGGGAAACAGCCGGGATCGGCCGGGAAACAGCCGGGACCAGCCGGGAAACAGCCGGGATCGGCCGGGGACGGCTGGGAACAGCCGGGACAGGGGTCAGGGACACTCGCCAGGGTCCCCTCGGTGCTGGGACAGGGCAGCTCGGCCCTGCAGCCAGGCCTGGAGCGGTCCCAGAGCCCGCAAGACCTGTCCCCCACCTTCCCTGGAAAACCCCCGAGCAGTCCCAGCCCACCGCAGCCCCACAGGCAGGCCCTGCTGGGGGACGCTGTGGGCTCTGGGCAGGGCAGCAGCCCTGCAGCAGCTCCTCCAGCCCTCTCCTGAGGAGCTGGATGCGATGTGGAGAGAGGAGAAAAGGAATTTTCGCGGGGATTTGGGGCAAAGGAGGGTGTTTGGAGCAAGCCCCTCCCAGCCAGCAGCCCCCACTCCCAGGTGACTGAAGGGGTTCAGCACCAGCAGGGACCAGGAAGGGCTCCCCTGCAGGTGGGACACGGCTCCCACAGCCCTGAACCTGGGGAATCCGGGATCAAATCATCAGGGGAACACAAAGCTGGGACGGCACAGCTCAGCCTTGGAGCTGGCACAGCTCACCCAGGCTGCCCCTGGATCCCAGGCTGGGCACTGGGGCTGGGAGCACCCGGGGCACTGGGAGGTGTCCCTGCCCTGGAACTGCAGGAGATTTAAGCTCCTTCCCACCCAAACCACTCCACAGTTCCACGTCCTCCCCACAGGAGCCAGAGCTGCTCCAGCCCTCCTTCCCCCCAGGCTCCAGCCTGGAGGCGATGCCCAGCCAGGAGAGAGTGTGCAATCACTTCAGAAACATCCAGGTCATTCAGGCACCTTCAGTTATTCCAGAAACATCCATTTCACACCATCAATAATTCTCCAGCTCCCTCCACATTCAGGGGCAGCCTGGAAGCACCAGCTGAGGCTTCTGAGAGCTTCTGGCTGCAGGAATTATAAATTCAGCAGCTTTCCAGCAGCAGAAAATCCTTGCTGCTCCAAAGCCCTGCAAAGGCAGGGACAGAGCAGGGACGAGGCCACAGCACCTGCCAGGACCTGGAGGTGCTGCCAGGGCACAGGAGCCCAGCTCTGACCCCAACCCAGCCCCGAGCTGCTGCAGCACGGGCAAAGGAGGCCCAGCCCCAGCACGGGGCTGCTGCAATGGGGCAGGAGCTGTGCAGCCCTGCAGCTGCAGCACACAGGGGCTGGGAAATGCCCTGCAAGCCCTGGGAGCGATTGCATCAACCAGAGTGGGGAGCAGTGCCAGGCACCCTGAGAGCAGCCCAGGCCAGGCTGGGCACTGGGGCTGGGAGCAGCCTGGGGCACTGGGAGGTGTCCCTGCCCTGGCAGGGGTGGCACTGGGGGGGCTCTGGGGTCCCCTCCCACCCAAACCAGCCCAGGACTCCCTGATCCTGCAGTCACGCTCTGTCCCACCTGTGCCCAGGGCAGGGCTGGCAGAGCCTGGAACCTGAGCACAGGGGGGAAGGGGGCCGATGGGCCCTGGGCTGTGACAGCCCCAGGGTGGGCACAGCCCCAGGGCAGGGTCTGTCCCCTCTGCTGGCCCTGCTGAGGGACCCCCTGGGATCCTGGGGGCAGCTCTGGAGAGCCCTGGAGGGGCTGGAGCGAGTCCAGGGAATGGAGCTGGGGAGGGTCTGGAGCCCCAGGAGGGGCTGAGGGAGCTGGGGAGGGTCTGGAGCCCCAGGAGGGGCCGAGGGAGCTGGGGAGGGTCTGGAGCCCCAGGAGGGGCTGAGGGAGCTGGGGAGGGGCTGGAGCCCCAGGAGGGGCTGAGGGAGCTGGGAAGGGTCTGGAGCCCCAGGAGGGGCTGAGGGAGCTGGGGAGGGTCTGGAGCCCCAGGAGAGGCTGAGGGAGCTGGGGAGGGGCTCAGCCTGGAGCAAAGGAGGCTCAGGGGGCCCTGGTGGCTCTGCACAGCTCCTGCCAGGAGGGGACAGCCGGGGGGGTCGGGCTCTGCTCCCAGGGCACAGGGACAGGAGGAGAGGGAACGGCCCCAGGCTGGGCCAGGGGGGCTCAGGGTGGATTTTGGGGAGTTCCCTCCTGGAAAGGCTGTGCAGCCCTGGTACAGGGCTGGGGCCCCCATCCCTGCAGGGATTTCAGAGCCTGTGGAGGTGGCACCTGGGGACAGGGGCAGTGCTGGGCCTGGCAGTGCTGGGAAGGGTTGGATTCAGAGGTGTGGGAGGGTTTTTCCAAGCTGACTGACCCCATGAGCCCAGAGTGTCAGGAGCAAGCAGCCCAGTCCCCAGGGAAGCCCCTGCAGGATGTTCCCAGGCCTGTGAAGCCAACAGGATTTGGCAGCAGCAGGACCTGCCAGCCCAGGTGGGCAGGAACCAGGAGCCAAGGGCCAAAGCTGCCAGGTCCAGCTGCTGGGACAAAGCAAGGACGGGGGCCAGGTGGGGATCAAAGCCTGGCACTGGGGCTCTGAATTCCCCAGGATCCGGGAGCAGCACCTGCCCCACACCAGGAAGCTCCAGGGCAGGAAAAGCCTCTGGGAACTCAGCCCGGGGCTGCTGCTGCTGCCAGGGAGCTCCCAGGGCACCCACAGCTGCCAGCCACAGGCTGGGTGTGACACCAGGGGGCTGCGGGCCTGGGATGGTGACACCCATCCCATCCCACCCCATGGATCCCATGGATTCCATCCCATCCCATCCCCTCGCCCCTGGGACCATCTCCTGTTGTCTCTCCAGTCATCTCCAGGAGCTGCCTCCCCTTTCCCACACCTTCACCACAGTCCCAGGCTGGTTTGGGTGGAGAGGGACCCCAGAGCCCCCCCAGTGCCACCCCTGCCAGGGCAGGGACACCTCCCAGTGCCCCAGGCTGCTCCCAGCCCCAGTGCCCAGCCTGGCCTTGGGCACTGCCAGGGATCCAGGGGCAGCCACAGCTGCTCTGGCAATCCCAGCCCAGGCAGCAATTCCTGCCCAAGCTCCCAGCCAGCCCTGCCCTCTGGCACTGGGAAGCCATTCCCTGGCTCCTGGCCCTCTGTCCCTTGTCCCCAGCTGTCCCTCCCCAGCTCTCCTGGAGCCCCCTCAGGGGCACTGGGCACTCTGGGGCACTGGGAGGTGTCCCTGCCAGGGCAGGGGTGGCACTGGAGGGGCTCTGAGGTCCCTTCCTGCCAAACCATTCCGTGATTCTCCAAGGTGTGCCACCAACCTGAGCACAACCAGCCCATTCGTCACCCCTCTCTCTGCCCACCAGGAACCATCCCCTGGGTGGGGAGCTGGGATATCCCAACCCTGGCCCTCAGGCACAGACAGGGATGAGCCACCCCAGCCCATCCCACCCCACCCAAGCCCTGCAGCCCCCGCCCCCCAATCCCACCCAGAACAACACCCCAGTGTCTGCTGGGGGACAAAGGAGCCTCTGTTCCCTGTGATGTGTCCCCTCTGCCTTTTCTGTGCAGGGAACAAAGGGGCCGTTTGTGGGGCTGGGGGTGGCCAGGAGAGCCCACCCGGCCCAGGGCCAGCCCTGTCCCCACTGCTGGCCACCAGCCTGGCATGGGACAGCACCAAGGGCAGGTGTTGGCAGCTCCCTGTGCCAACCCTGGGATCCCTGGGGCTGGAGAAGCCCTCTGGGGTCACCCAGTCCCAGCTGTGCCCACCCTGTCCCCAGCCCAGAGCCCTGAGTGCCACCTCCAGGGGTGGGCACTCCAAACCTCCCCGGGCAATCCAAACCCACTTCCAGTGCTGGACAATCCCCTGCACGGAGAATTTCTTCCCCCAGTGCCCCCTGCAGCTGCCCCCAAGGCCACATCCCCCCTTGTGGCACGGCTGCCCCCCAGAATGGGACAAGCAAACGCAAAATCCCAAGGAATAACCCCCCCCTCATGGTGCTCCCCGTGCTGCAGTGCAGTTCCACGGGACAAGGAGCAATGCAAAGCCCTTCCCAGAGAGCAGCAACCCCTGCAGGAGCTGCAGGGACACCTCTGCCTCAGCCAAGGGATATCCTTGGGCAGGATTTAGGGCAAAAGTCTCCACAAAGTCACACCCACAACAGCAATTCCTGTCCTGAGTGCAGCTAAAAAAAGGGGAAAAACTTGGGAATCAGCAGCTCATTCCGTGCTGGGTGATGTCTGAGGATGTGCTTGACCTGCTGGACACAGGGGAGATAAGGATCACCCCCAGGACACGGAGCTGGGTGAGGAAACAAAACTGTCTGCATGCAATTCCAGGCTGGAAAAACTGAAAAACTCCATCCAGCCAGGGAAGGCTCCCCAGGGCAGGCAAACCCCTCCCGGCCGGGGTCACCCAGCCCCGGTTACACCATCCTGGAGCAGCGTGGGGGCTGCCAGTCAGTGCCTGGGGCACTCCCAGCCAGGGAGCACAGCTCCCATTCCCCAGGGAATTCAGGCAGCAGCAGCTTTGGGGGGCTCAGGGTGAGCCTCACTGCCGAGGGGAGCTGAAGTGAGGAGGGTGAAGGAGGGGCAGCGCTGATCCCCCTCAGCCTGGCTCACAGCAGCCCTGTCCCAGGATGTCTTTGCTCCTCAAACCTCTCCCTAATCCCTCTCAATTCAGGAGAAATGCTGCAGAGAGCCACCTCCCCTGGACCCTGCCAGGGGCTGGGGCTGCAGACTCCCAGGAAATCAGGAATGCTGGCAAATCCTTGGCACAGAGCGGGGCTGGAGAGCCCCAGGAGCCTGAGGGACGTGGGGCTCTCTGCTCTCCCACCACCCCAAATCCTGCAGGAAGATGCCCCTGGCTCCTGCCCACCCCCAGCCCCTGCCCCGGGGCTCAGGGAAGATCCCAAGGCCGGGAACGGTCGGTGCAGAGGGGGCAGCCCGGCCCGGGGCCAGACCCGGGGAGATTCCCACCGTCCCCACACAGAGCAGGGCTGGGCAGAGCCCGGCTGTTCCCTGACCCCGCTCCGAGGCACAGCCGTGTTTATCTTTGGAAACATTAAAGCAGAAGAGGAAGTAATTAAATTAAAAATCCCCGCCTGCTTCCGAGAGCCGGCCCCGAGTGCTCCCGGCAGCGGCACAGGGACACTGCTGCCCCAGAGCCAGGGCTGCAGCAGGAAACTGCCCCAAAAACCCGGGGGGCACGGCCCCACAGCACCTCACAGCACCTCACAGCACCTCAAACCACCTCACAGCACCTCACACCACCTCACACCACCTCAAACCACCTCACACCACCTCACAGCACACGGGGCAGCAGCTGGAGCCCCCTCCAGGAGAAGTGGAAGCTGTGAGGGCCCAGGAGCTGCTCTGAGGGATCCCAGGTGACCCCTGAAGGTCCCTGTGGATCTCAGATCCTCTGGGGCTCTACTGGGAGCAGCCAGGGGACAGTGACACCTGGCTGGGGGGAGAATGGCCAGGAGGGGCTGCAGGAGAGCTGGGGAGGGACAGCTGGGGACAAGGGACAGAGGGCCAGGAGCCAGGGAATGGCTTCCCAGTGCCAGAGGGCAGGGCTGGCTGGGAGCTTGGGCAGGAATTGCTGCCTGGGCTGGGATTGCCAGAGCAGCTGTGGCTGCCCCTGGATCCCTGGCAGTGCCCAAGGCCAGGCTGGGCACTGGGGCTGGGAGCAGCCTGGGGCACTGGGAGGTGTCCCTGCCATGGCAGGGGTGGCACTGGGGGGGCTCTGGGCTCCCTTCCCACACAGAACATTCCAGAATCCCCTGATCCCATGACCTGGAGCCGGGTGGGCTCTGTGGCTCAGCTCCCTGGGGAGGAGGATCCCAGGGTCCATCGGGAGTGCCGTGGTCCCGTGGCCTGAGCTGCTAAAAGCGTTTTGGGGACGAACCTTTGCTATTTTTACCTGATGCCAAATTCCAGCTGCTTCCCTGGGGAGCCATTCCCAGCTCCACTGGCACCCCGGGTGATAATTATGGGGCTGCCAACATTTACCCAGAGCCTAAAAACAGCCCTGGCTGCTCCCGTGGCCCCTCCTGCCCTGCGGGAAAAATATGTGGGAATTACAAAATGGCTTGGGACAGAAGGGAGCCCAGAGCCCCCCCAGTGCCACCCCTGCCCTGGCAGGGACCCCTCCCAGTGCCCCAGGCTGCTCCCAGCCCCAGTGCCCAGCCTGGCCTTGGGCACTGCCAGGGATCCAGGGGCAGCCACAGCTGCTCTGGCAATCCCAGCCCAGGCAGCAATTCCTGCCCAAGCTCCCAGCCAGCCCTGCCCTCTGGCACTGGGAAGCCATTCCCTGGCTCCTGGCCCTCTGTCCCTTGTCCCCAGCTGTCCCTCCCCAGCTCTCCTGGAGCCCCTCCAGGCCCTGCCAGGGGCTCTCAGCTCTCCCTGGAGCCTTCCCCTCCCCAGGTGAGCACCCCCAGCTCCCCAGGCTGGCTGCAGAGCAGAGCTGTCCCCAGCTGGCAAAGGGACGCAGAGGGACAGAGGGACAGGCTCCAGGCACAGCCCCAGAGCAGCTCCCAGCTCCAGGACAAAAGGGCTCAGTGGCAGCCCCAGCCCCGTCCGTGCCGGGCAATCCCCAGGGAGCAGCCA
The DNA here is from genome assembly GCA_017589585.1 of Phylloscopus whistleri. Lineage (NCBI taxonomy): Eukaryota > Metazoa > Chordata > Aves > Passeriformes > Phylloscopidae > Phylloscopus > Phylloscopus whistleri. The sequence continues at coordinate 35,169 of JADMLD010001607.1, read as the reverse complement.
AGGGCAGAGGGAAACCCCAACCCCAAACCCCAGCCAGGGCACCCGTGGGTGCCCAGGCCCTGCCAGGGCACAGGGAGCCACCCAAGCCCTGTCTGTGTTTGTCTCGACCCTGCAGGGAGCATTTCCAGCCCGGCCCTGCCAGCATCAACACCTCCCACGGGGGCAGAAGGAGCTTTTGTTCCCGGTGCCCCACGCAGGGGCCGGAGCGTGGCACAGGCACAGGGGGGGAAACTCTGCAGGGAGGGACAGGGACAGACACCACAGGGACAGACACCACAGGGACAGACACCACAGGAACAGACACCACAGGCCAGGGAGGGAGAAGTGGGAGCGGGGTCAGGTCCCACAGGGGCCTCAGCAGCACTGAAATGGGAGGAGATGGCCCATCAGCTTGGGAAGTTTGAGAATTCCCTGAGAACGCCACTGACCCTGTCCCCAAGAGCCACATCTGCACGGATTTGAAATCCCTGCAGGGATGGAGACTCCAGCCCTGCCCTGGGCAGCTCATTCCAATGCCTGACAACCCTTTCCATGGAGGAATTTCCCCTAAATTCCAACCCAAACCTCCCCTGGCCCAGCCTGGGGCCGTTCCCTCTCCTCCTGTCCCTGTGCCCTGGGAGCAGAGCCCGACCCCCCCGGCTGTCCCCTCCTGGCAGGAGCTGTGCAGAGCCACCAGGGCCCCCTGAGCCTCCTTTGCTCCAGGCTGAGCCCCTCCCCAGCTCCCTCAGCCTCTCCTGGGGCTCCAGACCCTCCCCAGCTCCCTCAGCCCCTCCTGGGGCTCCAGCCCCTCCCCAGCTCCCTCAGCCCCTCCTGGGGCTCCAGACCCTCCCCAGCTCCCTCAGCCCCTCCTCCCAGGATCTGTGCTGCAGAAGGGAATCCCCTCCATGAGGGAGGCCCTGGCCAGGGATCTGACTCTGCGGAGGCTGCAGGAGGAGGAAGAGGCTGAAGCCAAGGGGAAGTGAAACCCCACCGACCACAGACTGCTCTGGGACGGGGAAACAACCCTGCCCCGGAGCCCTCAGCTTCCTCATCGGCATTTCCCAAAGAAGCAGGGAATTTCTGAGGCAGGTCCAGCGTCAGAAGCTGCACCCCGGAGCCCCAGCAGCCCTGGAGCTGCCCCTCAGCCTGCCCCCTCAGCCTGCCCCCTCAGCCTGACCCCTCAGCCTGCCCCCTCAGCCTGACCCCTCAGCCTGCCCCCTCAGCCTGCCCCCTCAGCCTGACCCCTCAGCCTGCCCCCTCAGCCTGACCCCTCAGTCTGACCGCTCAGCCTGCCCCCTCAGCCTGACCTTCAGCCTGCCCCCTCAGTCTGCCCCCTCAGCCTGACCCCTCAGCCTGACCCCTCAGTCTGCCCCCTCAGCCTGCCCCCCAGCCTGACCCCTCAGCCTGACCCCTCAGCCTGACCGCTCAGCCTGCCCCCTCAGCCTGACCCTCAGCCTGACCCTCAGCCTGACCCTCAGCCTGCCCCTCAGCCTGACCCCTCAGCCTGCCCCTCAGCCTGACCCCTCAGCCTGACCCCTCAGCCTGACCCCTCAGCCTGACCCCTCAGCCTGACCCTCAGCCTGCCCCCTCAGCCTGACCCTCAGCCTGCCCCTCAGCCTGACCCCTCAGCCTGCCCCTCAGCCTGACCCCTCAGCCTGCCCCCTCAGCCTGACCCCTCAGCCTGACCCTCAGTCTGCCCCCTCAGCCTGACCCCTCAGCCTGACCCCTCAGCCTGACCCTCAGCCTGACCCCTCAGCCTGACCCTCAGTCTGCCCCTCAGCCTGACCCTCAGCCTGACCCCTCAGCCTGACCCTCAGTCTGCCCCTCAGCCTGACCCCTCAGCCTGCCCCTCAGCCTGACCCCTCAGCCTGCCCCTCAGCCTGACCCCTCAGCCTGAGCCCTGCCCTGCCCAGGCCCAGGAATGCCACTCCCTGCCACTCCCTGCTGCCCCCAAACCCCAGGGCACACCAGCCCAGAGGGTCCAGCTGTGGTCCCAGTGCCCTGGGGCAGCTCCTCACCTCCGACCCTTGGAAATGAGCAGGGATGGAAGCACCAGGGGTGCTGGCAGCTCCGAGCCCGGCCGGGGCATTACCGCGATCAGCACATCCCCAGCAGCTCCTGCTGCTGCTCCCAAGGGACCCCAACAACACCCAGCCCCCCAAAGCCCCTCATCCCCACACCTGGGTTATCTGGGACAGGCTGGGGTGAGTCCCAAGCTCATGGAGCTGAGTGGCTCTTGCCCAGAGGGTGCTGGCACTGCCCAGGCTGCCCAGGGAACGGGCACGGCCCCCAGGCTGCCAGGGATGGACAGGGTGGGATTGCTGGGGTGTCTGTGCAGGGCCAGCAGCTGCATCCACCATCCCTGTGGGGCCCTTGCAGCTCAGGGTGCTCCAGGATCGCAGGTGCCACCTGCAGAGCTGTCCCTGGAGCTCCTTCCTTCATCCCTGGAGTGCTGGGGCACTGGGGCCGGGAGCCACAGCCAGAGCAGAGGCTCCAGATGGAGAGCAGCAGGACACGGGGCCCTTCCCAGCTCACCCCAGGGGTTTCAGCCAGAGAGGGGAGGTGGAGATGGGATATTGGGAAGAAATCAGCACCAAACACGGCTCGAAATTCCCTCTTTTAGTGGGAGCTCCTGGAGAGCAGAGTTTGCCAGGTGGAGAGGGGCTGGGGACAAGGGACAGAGGGCCAGGAGCCAGGGAATGGCTCCCCAGTGCCAGAGGGCAGGGCTGGCTGGGAGCTTGGGCAGGAATTGCTGCCTGGGCTGGGATTGCCAGAGCAGCTGTGGCTGCCCCTGGATCCCTGGCAGTGCCCAAGGCCAGGCTGGGCACTGGGGCTGGGAGCAGCCTGGGGCACTGGGAGGTGTCCCTGCCCTGGCAGGGGTGGCACTGGGGGGGCTCTGGGCTCCCTCCCCACCCAAACCAGCCCAGGATCCCCTGATCCCCAGCTCACCCACAGCTGGGCCAGGGGCAGAGGCTCTGTCTGATGGAAGGGCTGGGAAATGCAGCTCCATGGATCCTTCCCAGAAGGGAACAGCTCTGCTCCTCCACCCAAAGCCAAGAGAGCCGGGCAGGGCTGGGCCCCCACCCCGGGGAGCTGCCCTGGAAGGGGAGGCTGGGGAGCAAGACTGGAAGGGGCTCCAGGAGACTTGAGGAGCTCCTCCACCTCCAGCAGCCTAACATCCCTCAAAGAACTCAGCTGAAATCCTTGGATCACTCTGACTTTGACAGGAAAGGCTGAGTGCAGCCAGGAGGATGAACTCCCCGTTCTGTGGAGCAGAGGAGAACCCAGCTGGGGCAGGAGTGCTCCTCAGGGATGTGCCTGGCACATTCCACTCCCGGAGCTCCCAGCCTGGGAGTGACAGCTCAGAGCTGAGAGAGCAAACACTCATCTCCCATCATCTCTGCTGCTGCTCTGCCAGGAGAGCTGAGAGCCAGGGAATCCTGGAGTGGGCTGGGTGGGAAGGGAGCTCAGAGCCCCCCCAGTGCCACCCCTGCCAGGGCAGGGACACCTCCCAGTGCCCCAGGTGCTCGGCCACAGCCACCCCTCTGTCCCAAACAGCTTCACTGCCCCCCCAGCAACCCCCTGATTTCCCAGAAAAGAGGAAAAAACGCCTGGAATTTGACCCAAATAAATCCCCTCTCTGGCCTAGGTTCAGGTTTTTCCAAACCCTCGACAAGTGACTGACCCCCCGTTCAACCAACGGCAGGAAAAACATCTTGGGATTTACCAAGCTGGGGAAAAAAATAAAAATAAATAAAACCCAAATAACCCTTAAAGATTTCAACAATCAAATAAACAACCCCAAACCACCGAGACGACACACGAGCGGTAAAACCGAGTCAGACACGGGGCAAAGGGCAGGGAAAAATGAGCAACAAACCATTGAAAAATACAAAAAAAAAACCCAAAAAAAGGGAATTAACGATAAATTCGACAGAAACATGGAAAATTCAAATGTTTTCTCCAACGTCAGCTTCCTGTCCCACTTGGATTTGCAGGAGTATTGAGGGATGTCCGTGCTGACCCTGTCCCCCCTGGGGATTTCAGCAGCCCAGCTGGTTCCAGACACACCAGACCCAGGAAAAAACCACCCCAAACCCCCAAAACCATGAACTAACGGCCAGAAAATGGGGCAAACACGCTGGGAACACTCCAAACTTGGGCATGGATTAAGGATTGGGGCTGTTTGGGATGGACAGAGCTCGGGGGAGGAAGGAACACACCAGGCCCAGGAAAAAACCACCCCAAACCCCTATAAACCACCAGCTAACAGCCAGAAAATGGGGCAAACACGCCAGGAGCATTCCAAACTTGGGCATGGATTAAGGATTGGGGCTGTTTGGGATGGACAGAGCTCGGGGGAGGAAGGACAGGAGCCCAGCCTGGAGCAGCAGCGACATTCCCAGCGCCGGGCAGGATAATCCCTGCATGGGGCTGGGAGAAACCCAGGGCTGGGAGAGAGAAATCCAGGGCTGGGAGAGAGAAATCCAGGGCTGGGAGAGAGAAACCCAGGGCTGGGAGAGAGAAATCCAGGGCTGGGAGAGAGAAATCCAGGGATGGGAGAGAGAAACCCAGGGATGAGGGAGAGAAACCCAGGGCTGGGGGAGAGAAACCCAGGGCTGGGAGAGAGAAACCCAGGGCTGGGGGAGAGAAATCCAGGGCTGGGAGAGAGAAACCCAGGGCTGGGAGAGGGAAACCCAGGGCTGGGGGAGAGAAACCCAGGGCTGGGAGAGAGAAATCCAGGGCTGGGAGAGAGAAATCCAGGGCTGGGAGAGAAAAACCCAGGGCTGGGGGAGAGAAATCCAGGGCTGGGAGAGAGAAACCCAGGGCTGGGAGAGGGAAACCCAGGGCTGGGAGAGAGAAATCCAGGGCTGGGAGAGAGAAATCCAGGGCTGGGAGAGAGAAACCCAGGGCTGGGGGAGAGAAATCCAGGGATGGGAAAGAGAAACCCCACAGACACATCCCAGGCCTGCTGGGCACTGCTGGGAACACGGGGCCATCCCAGGGAGTGGGATCCCAGCACTGATCCCAACAGGAGAAGAGCAGTGCCAAGGGCTGAGGTGGCTCAGGACAGAGGTACAGCCCCGTGTCCAGCAGTCCTGGGGGACACCAGACAGAGGGAGGACACGGAGGGTCCTGACAGGAGAGTCTGTTTCAGCTGGACAGGGGGAAAATGCCCCAAACTGGACTCAAACCTGTCCAGAATGAGACAGGAGCACTGGGACTGCCCCATCCCCCCTTCCCAGCCATCCCAAAGTGCAGCAGGAGCTGGGATGAGCCCACCACGTCCCTGTCCCTCGCTCAGGGAGAAGAGTCCACACTTCCCATCCAACATTCCTGGGAGAGGATCCAAGAGCTGTGAGCAGCTTCTGACTCCCCCTGCTCCTCCAGAGCTCCTTCCTCATCCTCCTCCTGCCCACAGCCAGGGCCAGGAGATGGGGCTTTGCTTTTGGGGTGACATTCCCACCTCGTCCCCCTGTTCCTGGCACGCCCTTCCAGCCACCCCAGAGCCTGGAAAATTCCAGCAGCCCCAAAGCCCTCGTGGGCTGGGATGAGGCAGCAGAGCCAAGGGAAATAAAGTGCAATAATCCCACTGAAGTGATGTCAGGGATTATCATGGCTGCAAGAGGGGAGCCATTCCCTGGCTCCTGTCCCTCTGTCCCTTGGCCCCAGCTGTCCCTCCCCAGCTCTCCTGGAGCCCCTTTGGGCCCTGGAATGTTCTGGAAGCTCTCCCTGGAGCCTTCCCCTCCCCAGGTGAGCACCCCCAGCTCTCCCAGCCTGGCTGGTGACACTGCCACTGCCCCTCAGCCAAGCTTTGAATGGCTCAGGAGGATTTATCCCAGGTTATCCTGAGAACTCCCGTGTGCCAAAGCCTCAGCTCTGCTCCCAGCACTGGCACCTGGGGCTGCAGGAATCTTCCCTGAACGGAATCTGGCACCTTCCAGGGCCTGGCTCCCTCCTGAGCCTGAGGCAGCAGAAGCCCCTGGACACTGCCAGGGAGCTGGGAAGGGTCTGGAGCCCCAGGAGGGGCTGAGGGAGCTGGGGAGGGTCTGGAGCCCCAGGAGGGGCTGAGGGAGCTGGGGAGGGTCTGGAGCCCCAGGAGGGGCTGAGGGAGCTGGGGAGGGTCTGGAGCCCCAGGAGGGGCTGAGGGAGCTGGGAAGGGTCTGGAGCCCCAGGAGGGGCTGAGGGAGCTGGGGAGGGTCTGGAGCCCCAGGAGGGGCTGAGGGAGCTGGGGAGGGTCTGGAGCCCCAGGAGGGGCTGAGGGAGCTGGGGAGGGTCTGGAGCCCCAGGAGGGGCTGAGGGAGCTGGGGAGGGTCTGGAGCCCCAGGAGGGGCTGAGGGAGCTGGGGAGGGTCTGGAGCCCCAGGAGGGGCTGAGGGAGCTGGGGAGGGTCTGGAGCCCCAGGAGGGGCTGAGGGAGCTGGGGAGGGGCTCAGCCTGGAGCAAAGGAGGCTCAGGGGGCCCTGGTGGCTCTGCACAGCTCCTGCCAGGAGGGGACAGCCGGGGGGGTCGGGCTCTGCTCCCAGGGCACAGGGACAGGAGGAGAGGGAACGGCCCCAGGCTGGGCCAGGGGGGCTCAGGGTGGGCAGCAGCAGGAATTTCCCCATGGAAAGGGAGCTCAGGGACTGGAACTGCCCAGGGAGGTTTGGAGTGCCCTGGAGGGATTTCAAATCCAAGTGGATTCTACATCCATGTGGGGCCAGGGTCAGTGGCGGCCTTGGCAGTGCTGGCTGCGGTTGGACTCGATGGGCTCCCAGGGATTTTCCACCCCAAACAATTCCATGGTTCAATCAAAAACACCCCGTGGGACAGGGAAACACCAGAGCTGCACGTGGGGGGCAGGTGGGGCAGCTGCTCTCACTCAGGTGAGCTCCTCACAGGTACAAACACGCCCAGGTGAGCTCCCCCCGTGCCTGAACAGCGTCACCCAGCCCTCAGCACAGCCCGGGGTCCCCTTCCCCCATCACCTGGTGCTTTTTGGGAGCTCCAGCATGGGAGGGGCTGGGATTGCCAGAGCAGCTGTGGCTGCCCCTGGATCCCTGGCAGTGCCCAAGGCCGGGCTGGGCACTGGGGCTGGGAGCAGCCTGGGGCACTGGGAGGTGTCCCTGCCATGGCAGGGGTGGCACTGGGGGGGCTCTGGGCTCCCTTCCCACCCAAACCATCCCAGGATTCCCTGTCACTGCTCAGTGACCACAGCAGGGTCCTGGGGGTCCCTGTCCAGGGCTGACCCCACCCACGCTCCCTCGCCCCCTCCCCATCCCAGCCAGGAAACCCCAGCAAATCCCAGGATTTGCTCAGAGCCTGGCAGCCTCCATCTGGCAGAAGAGCTGCAAATCCCCCAGCAGAGCAGCCTGGCCCAGGATGGGACCCCTGGGCCCCCCAGGCTGGTGCTGCACCCAGGACACCTCAGCAAGGCCCCGGGTGCTGCCTGGGGCAGACACGGCTCCTTCCCTTCCATCCTTCCCACCCTGGGAACTCTGTCCTGGCCCCCTTCCACCCTTCCCACCCTGGGAATTCTGTCCTGCCCCCCTCCATCCTTCCCACCCTGGGAATCCTGTCCTGCCCCCTTCCATCCTTCCCACCCTGGGAATCCTGTCCTGTCCCCCTCCATCCTTCCCACCCTGGGAATCCTGTCCTGTCCACTCCCATCCTTCCCACCCTGGGAATCCTGTCCTGTCCACTCCCATCCTTCCCACCCTGGGAATCCTGTCCTGTCCCCTTCCATCCTTCCCACCCTGGGAATCCTGTCCTGCCCCCCTCCATCCTTCCCACCCTGGGAATGCTATCCTGTCCTCCTTCCATCCTTCCCCACCTGCCAGCTGCTCTGCCCTGCAGCATTCCCAGGCATCCCAGGAATTTGGGAGCAAATCCTGAACGAGGATGTGTCCAATTCCCCGGGAGAAACCGGGGCTGCTTTGGGGCTTTTTGCTGGTTTTTGTAACTCCACCAGGAGATGGATCCTGCTGGAGCTGCACCCAGCGCTGCCACGGGGACACGGACTGGGACTGCAGCTCCCAAACTGGAACTGCCTCCCTGGTCAGGGCATCAGCCCCACACCCCTGCAGCCCCACGTCCCTGCAGCCCCACGTCCCTGCAGCCCCATCCCATCCCCAACCTCACATCCCTGCAGGTCCATCCCATCTCCACCCCCACATCCCTGCAGCCCCACATCCTGCAGCCCCACATCCCTGCAGCCCCACGTCCCTGCAGCCCCATCCCATCTCCAGCCCCACGTCCCTGCAGCCCCATCCCATCTCCAGCCCCACATCCCTGCAGCCCCACATCCCATCCCCAGCCCCACATCCCTGCAGGTCCATCCCATCTCCAGCCCCACATCCCTGCAGCCCCACGTCCCTGCAGCCCCATCCCATCTCCAGCCCCACATCCCTGCAGGTCCATTCCATCCCAGCCCCACATCCCTGCAGCCCCATCCATCCCCAGCCCCACATCCCTGCAGCCCCATCCCATCCCTGCAGCCCCATCCCATCTCCAGCCCACATCCCGCAGCCCCATCCCCTCTCCCCCGCTCCCTCCCCTCCCCACCACGCCCTCTCCAGCCTCTCCCCCTCGGCCGTTCCCCTCTCCCACTCCCCGCGGGCTCCCGCACGAGGTGCGGAGGAGAATTTCCCCTTTTATGGTGAAAGGCAGCGGCTCCCGGCTGCGGGAGCTGCCCCCGGCCCCGGGATGGGCTCCGCGGCTCCCGGCTGCTCCCTCCGCTTCCCCCCGCGCTGCCCACGGGCTGCGGAGCCGGGAACAGATTCCTGCCGGGATGACTCAGAGGATCCCAGCCCTGTGCCGGTCTCATGACTGCAGCCCGGCAGGCTCCGGGCCGGATTGCCGCGTTCCTGGCGCTGCCGATTCATCCCCGCGTGCCGGGATGACGGATCACATTCCTCCCGCCTGGCCCGCTGCCACCTGCATCCCTCCGGGCACAGCCCGGGATGCTCGGGAAGGGCCTTGGGGGGAAAGGAGCGGGTTTTTATGGGGGAAACAACTTCCCTGGAAAGGCTGAGATTGCAATCGGGGGATCCCGGGGTGGGTTGGGTGGGAAGGGAGCCCAGAACCCCCCCAGTGCCACCCCTGCATGGGCAGGGACACCTCCCAGTGCCCCAGGCTGCTCCCAGCCCCAGTGCCCAGCCTGGCCTTGGGCACTGCCAGGGATCCAGGGGCAGCCACAGCTGCTCTGGCAATCCCAGCCCAGGCAGCAATTCCTGCCCAAGATCCCAGCCCGCCCTGCCCTCTGGCACTGGGAGCCATTCCCTGGCTCCTGGCCCTCTGTCCCTTGTCCCCAGCCCCTCTCCACCTGGCAAACTCTGCTCTCCAGGAGCTCCCACTAAAAGGGGGAATTTCGAGCCGTGTTTGGTGCTGATTTCTTCCCAATATCCCATCTCCACCTCCCCTCTCTGGCTGAAACCCCTGGGATGAGCTGCCCCCGTGTCCTGCTGCTCTCCAGCCTGGAGCCTCTGCTCTGGCTGTGGCTCCCAGCCCCAGTGCCCCAGCACTCCAGGGATGGGGATGAAGGATGAAGGAAGGAGCTCCAGCAGCTCCTGGAGCTGCTCCTGGACACCAGCCCCACATCCCAAACACGGCAAACCCCGAGTTCTGAGCCAGCACTCAACAGAAGGACAGAATCCCAACACCCTGGGTGGGATTCCCAAGAGATCCAACACTGGTGAAAGGTCCTCCCATCAAACCAGAGCTGCCAAGGAAACCTCAGCTCGGAGGGAGAATCCAGCAGAAAATCCACATTTCCTCCCTCTGTATTAGTGACAGTGAGGTGACTGCCCTGCCAGGACTTGGGAGGAAAAAGGGAAACAGGGATGCCAGGGAGAGGGGGAAGGATGGCTGCAGCTCGTGTGTGACAGGAGCAAAGCAGCCCCAGACAGGGCCCAGGACAACCCAAACTGGGGGGAAGGAAAAGGTGAAGTGAAAACACAGCCCTGAGTCAGGAGAGCCCAGGGGAACCCGGAGAGGGAGGGAGGAGAGGGAGGGAGGAGAAGGAGGAAGGAGAGGGAGGGAGGAGAGGTTTAATGGACAGGGAGATCCCCCAGGACACCCCACTCTGCTGGGTCAGGAGAGGCAGGAGAGGCTCTGGGACACCCAGGGCTGTCTGCAGTGCCACTGTCCCCCCTGCCCTGCCACTGCCCCCCCTGCCCTGCCACCGTCCCCCCTGCCCCGCTGGCAGGGACAGCGCCGTGCTCCTGTGAGAGGGACATGGGACAAGGCTGCCAGTGCCAGGTGGAGTTAGATGGGATATCAGGGAGAAATTCCTGGCTGTGAGGGCACTGAGGCACTGCCACACTGTGCCAGTCCATCCTTTCCTGGGGAAATCCCTCCTCATGCCCACCCTGAGCCCCCCTGGCCCAGCCTGGGGCCGTTCCCTCCCCTCCTGTCCCTGTGCCCTGGGAGCAGAGCCCGACCCCCCCGGCTGTCCCCTCCTGGCAGGAGCTGTGCAGAGCCACCAGGGCCCCCTGAGCCTCCTTTGCTCCAGGCTGAGCCCCTCCCCAGCTCCCCCAGCCCCTCCTGGGGCTCCAGACCCTTCCCAGCTCCCTCAGCCCCTCCTGGGGCTCCAGACCCTTCCCAGCTCCCTCAGCCCCTCCTGGGGCTCCAGACCCTCCCCAGCTCCCTCAGCCCCTCCTGGGGCTCCAGACCCTCCCCAGCTCCCTCAGCCCCTCCTGGGGCTCCAGACCCTCCCCAGCTCTGTTCCCAGCCCTGGACAGGAGCTCTGGGAGGTTGGGAGGGACAATGTCCCCGTTGTCACTGTTCCTGAGCATCTGGGGTGGCACCAGAGGCTGCTCAGCCCAGCCCGGCCCCAGCCCTGCCCCGGGGAGGCTGTCACAGCCACAAGGACAGTGACAAGACAGAAGTGGCCTTATCTGGGCCATCAGCAGAGGCAGGAGGGTGCAGCGGAGCTGAGGAGAAGCTGCTTTGCTGCATTTCCTGCAGCTGCCCACAGAAACGCCTCAGCTGCACACACACACACACACACCACACCGGGCTCTTCCTCCCCAAAAAGCCCTTCCTGCTGCCCCATCTCCAGCAAACAGCTCAAACTCTAAAAAACGACCTGCTTTGAAACACAAAAACCTGCTTTAAAACACCAAAATGTGCTTTGAAACACCAAAACACACAAAAACACAAAAACCTGCTTTAAAACACAAAAACAACCTGCTTTGAAACACAAAAACGTGCTTTGAAACACAAAAATGCACATCAAAACACAAAAACAACTGCTTTAAAACACAAAAATGTCCTTTTAAAACACAACGACAACAACGTGCAAGGCTCTGGGATGCCGGGAGGCCACGGGAGCTGCTCCCTGCCAGGGGACACGTGGCACTCACTGGGAGCCACCCCACCAACAAAAACCTCTGGAATCGCCGCGGGAGGGAGGGCCAGGGAGGGACAGGGAGAGCCCTCACTGCTGCTCTGCACCTGCCCCGACCCCCAGCCACTGCCTGCCCCTTCCACAGGGGCCCATCAGTCCCCAAATCCCTTCTCAGGGTGCCACCGGTCCCTAAATCCTTCCACAGGGGCCCATCAGTCCCTAAATCCTTCCACACCAGCCCCCAAACCCCCTCACAGGGTCCCAACAGTCCCTAAACTCCCTCAGAAGGTGCCACGAGCCCTCAAACCCTTCGAAAGGGTCCCACCAGTCACCAAGGACCCTCTTAGAGGATCCCACCAGTCCCCAAACCCCCTCACAGGGTCTCAACAGTCCCCAAACTCTCCCACAGGGTCCTACCAGCCCCCAGATCACCCTCCAGAGTTCCACCAGTCCTCAAACCCTCCCACAGGGTCCCAACTGTCACCAAGTCATCCAGAGGGTCCCACCAGTCCCCAAATCCTTCCACAGGGTCCCACCAGTCACCAAGGATCCTCTCAGAGGGTCCCAGCAGCCCCCAAACTCCCCCACAGGGTCTCACCAGTCCCCAAACCCTCCCAAAGGGTCCCAACTCTCACCAAATCACCCAGAGGGTCCCACCAGTCACCAAGGACCCTCTCAGAGGGTCCCAGCAGCCCCCAAACCCCCTCACAGGGTCCCAGCTGTCCCCAAATCATCCAGAGGATCACACCAGTCACCAAGGACCCTCTCAGAGGGTCCTACCAGGCCCTAAACCCTTCCACAGGGTCCCAGCAGCCCCCAAACTCCCTCACAGGGTCTCACCAGCCCCCAAATCACCCAGAGGGTCCCAGCAGCCCCCAAACCCTCTCACAGGGTCCCAGCAGCTCCCAAACCCTCCCACAGGGTCCCATCAGTCCCCAAACCCCCCAGAGGGTCCCACCAGTCACCAAAGACCCCCTCAGAGGGTCCCAGCAGCCCCCAGAGCCCCCTGGCCTCCTCTGGCCCCAGCTGCCAGCCCAGAAGGGACAAGGACACCGTCCCTGGCAGGATTTGGGAAGGATGGTTCCCAGCAGCAGGAATTCCCTGCCCCGGGGCCGGCAGGCTCTCCCAGCCTGGCCCTGGCCACACCAGCAGCATTCCGTGGTCAGGAGCTCCGGAGCCGCAGAAGGAGCAGCAGAGAGGCCCTGGAGGCACCAGAGGTGGCAGAAAAGCTCCTGAGATCCCGTCCAATCGTCCCCCAGGTGCTCAGGGAGCCAAACCAAAGGGGTTTTGGGGGGTTAACTCCTCCCCACGAGCCCCAGGGCACGGCCCAAGCGGGGTTTGTTTGTGTTTTTAGCACCCGTGAAACCGCAGCTGCTGCTCCAGAAGGGAAACTGCCCGCAGGGAAAGGCTTCAGACTGGGGGAAAGCAGGAGCTGGGGTGAGAGGGAGCAGAGAGAAAAGTGCTGAATCCTCCCTGGCAGCGAGGGAAACATCACCAAAACACGGGGCAAGGACCTGGGGTAGGGCTGAGTGTCCCCCTGGCCTCCCCACACAGGGGCTGTTGCTGCCCAGGGAACACCAGACACCCTCCCTGCCCACAGCAGCAGGGAACTCGGGCACGGACACCCAGCTGGGCACGGGGAGGTGTCCAAAGGGGGAGAAATGACCACCCAGAGCTGAATCTCTGATTTCCCTGCTCAGGTGCTGCCCCAGACCCATCCCACACTGACAGAACAACAACGTTCATTCCCACCTGGGAAAGGAGGGGCAGCCAGGGGGGTCCAGGGAATGGGGCTGGGGAGGGTCTGGAGCCCCAGGAGGGGCTGAGGGAGCTGGGAAGGGTCTGGAGCCCCAGGAGGGGCTGAGGGAGCTGGGGAGGGTCTGGAGCCCCAGGAGGGGCTGAGGGAGCTGGGGAGGGTCTGGAGCCCCAGGAGGGGCTGAGGGAGCTGGGGAGGGGCTGGAGCCCCAGGAGGGGCTGAGGGAGCTGGGGAGGGTCTGGAGCCCCAGGAGGGGCTGAGGGAGCTGGGGAGGGGCTCAGCCTGGAGCAAAGGAGGCTCAGGGGGCCCTGGTGGCTCTGCACAGCTCCTGCCAGGAGGGGACAGCCGGGGGGGTCGGGCTCTGCTCCCAGGGCACAGGGACAGGAGGAGAGGGAACGGCCCCAGGCTGGGCCAGGGGGGCTCAGGGTGGGCAGCAGCAGGAATTTCCCCATGGAAAGGGAGCCCAGGGACTGGAACTGCCCAGGGAGGTTTGCAGTGCCCATCCCTGGAGGGATTTCAAATCCACGTGGAGGTGGCACCTGGGGCCAGGGTCAGTGGTGGCCCTGGCAGTGCTGGGTGTGGTGGGACTGGATGGGCTCTGAGGGGTTTCCCATCCTAAACACCTCCCTGGTTCCCAGATGAATCTCTCCCCCAAGCACAAACACAGCTCGGGGGAGCTGCAGGAGCTCAGGCCCAGCCCTGGCCCTGCCCGGGGACAGCTCTGACCCTGCCACTGTCACTGCTCAGCCCTGACTGCCGGGAGCCCCCGAGCTGCTCCCGGGCAGGAGTTCAAAGGGAAGGGAGGAGGATGGATGGAGCAGCTGGGAGCAGAGGAGCTGCAGTTCCCAGGCTGCTGGATGCAGCTGTGGGGGGCAGAGGGAGGGGGGACCCCTGCCAGAGGCTGACCTGGAATCAGGGAATCCTGGGGTGGGTTGGGTGGGAAAGGACCTTCAACATCACACAGTGCCACCCCTGCCCTGGCAGGGACACCTCCCAGTGCCCCAGGCTGCTCCCAGCCCCAGTGCCCAGCCTGGCCTTGGGCACTGCCAGGGATCCAGGGGCAGCCACAGCTGCTCTGGCAATCCCAGCCCAGGCAGCAATTCCTGCCCAAGCTCCCAGCCAGCCCTGCCCTCTGGCACTGGGAAGCCATTCCCTGGCTCCTGGCCCTCTGTCCCTTGTCCCCAGCTGTCCCTCCCCAGCTCTCCTGGAGCCCCTCCAGGCCCTGGAATGTTCTGGAAGCTCTCCCTGGAGCCTTCCCCTCCCCAGGTGAGCACCCCCAGCTCTCCCAGCCCGGCTCCCTGGGAGCTGAGGGGCTCCAGCCCCAAATCCTCTCTGGATTTGCCCCTCTGCCATCCCCACCTGTCCGGGCACGTGGCCGGGAGCAGCTCTGCACGTGGCGGGGCCATTCCCAGCCTCTCTCTTTCCCTGTGCAAATATTGACCCAGCAAACAGCTCCACCACTGCTGCCAGCCCCGGGGGCTTTTCCAGGGCTGGGATTTGGCTGGATGTTCCCAGAACCCTGCTGAGTCAAAGCCTGAGTCACTGGGCCACGGCCACGCACGAGAGAGACACGGGAAGGGGGGACACGGGAAGGGTGACACGGAGAGGGGGGACACGGGAAGGGGGGACACGGGAAGGGGGGACACGGGAAGGGGGGACACGGGAAGGAACCACCAGGAGAGCCACAACCCAACCCAGAACACGGCTGGGACAGCAGCAGGATGAGCCCTGAGAGCCCTGCAGATCCACTTCAGCTTCTCCCACCAGGAACCAGCTCGGGAAGGGCAGGATGTGTCGTGTCTGTGGCTCCTCACAAAAAACACCCCAAACCCTGCCCCAAACACCTCATGGAAAGTGGCACCTCCGGGCACGGAGCAATTTCCTGCTGCCACCCCCGCTGCCATCCCTTCCTGTCACCCCCTGGCCACCCACGGAGCCACCGAGGCCCAGGCTGGGGGTTTGAGGAGGGCACAAACACGAGGAGCTGCTGCTGCTGCTGCTCCGTGAGCACGGAAACAGAAACCACTGCAGCTTCCCCAGCAGCCTCAGCATCCCCCACACCCAGCCTGGGACCAGGCACGGAATGGTTTGGGTGGGAAGGGACCCCAGAGCCCCCCCAGTGCCACCCCTGCCCTGGCAGGGACCCCTCCCAGTGCCCCAGGCTGCTCCCAGCCCCAGTGCCCAGCCTGGCCTTGGGCACTGCCAGGGATCCAGGGGCAGCCACAGCTGCTCTGGCAATCCCAGCCCAGGCAGCAATTCCTGCCCAAGCTCCCAGCCAGCCCTGCCCTCTGGCAGCTTAAACCCCCTGGGAAATCCCAAATCGATGCCCAGCTGGGTCTTGGCTCCCATCACCCAGGCCGTGCCCATCCAGTGCTCCCCGTCCAAAACTTCCAGACTCCTCCAACCACACAGCTCGGAACTGAGCTGCCCTGGAGCCTCGGGGCATGGGGGATGCACAGAGAAAACCCCTCAGATCCCAGGAAAAACCAGGCACAATCCTGGCTCTTCCCACGTAAAATCAGGCACAACCCCACCTCTAGGAAGCTGTCATTCCCAGGTAAAAGCAGGGACAGTCCCACCTCTAGGAAGTTGTCATTCCCAGGTAAAAGCAGGGACAGTCCCACCTCCAGGAAGTTGTCATTCCCAGGTAAAATGAGGAACAACCCCAGCTGTTATTCCCAGGTAAAATCAGTCACAGTCCCACCTCCAGGAAGTTGTTATTCCCCAGTAAAACCAGGCACAACCCCGGCTCTTCCCAGGTAAAACCAGGCACAACCCCGGCTGTCATTCCCAGGTAAAACCAGGCACAGCCCCGGCTCTTCCCAGGTAAAACCAGGCACAACCCCGGCTGTCATTCCCAGGTAAAACCAGGCACAACCCCGGCTGTCATTCCCAGGTAAAACCAGGCACAACCCCGGCTGTCATTCCCAGGTAAAACCAGGCACAACCCCGGCTGTCATTCCCAGGTAAAACCAGGCACAACCCCGGCTGTCATTCCCAGGTAAAACCAGGCACAACCCCGGCTCTTCCCAGGTAAAACCAGGCACAGCCCCGGCTGTCATTCCCAGGTAAAACCAGGCACAACCCCGGCTGTCATTCCCAGGTAAAACCAGTCACAATCTCAGTTTTGGGCAGCTGTCATGCCTGCAGCGCTGGGCAGAGCCAGGAGAACAAACCCCGTCCATTTCCAGGGAATAACGAGAGCAATCAGCAGCCGATCCAACAGACACTGCCCCGGAAGGCTCTGAGTGCCACTGCCAGGAGCGCCCAGCCCCACGCCCTTCCCTGGAGCCCCACGGTGCCTGGCACAGCACAGGGACACGGGGACACAGTGCCAGCAGGTGCTGTGCCCACGCTCTGCACCCCTGGGCACAGCCCCCGTGGCTGCACAAACAGGAGAAGCATCGGGACGCCCGCCTGGAGCCCGGACACCCCGTGCAGCCGGAGCAGCTCAAGGGCCCGGCCCCACAGGCACAGCCACGGCCCTGGGGAGAGTTCAGAGCCCTTTGTGCCCCTGCCAGAGGAGCGGGACACGCCCTGCAGGGCAGCCCCGGGTCAGGGGGACGGGGCTGTTCCAGGAAAGCCCAGGGACACGGCGGCTCCAGCGGCGGCACCCGGTGACCCCGGCAGCTCCAGCACGGAGCTGCTTTCGGTTTTGTTCCCACAGGCTGCCCTGAGGCACGGCAACATCCCATGGAGGCAGCCAGGGAGGGGAGGGAGGGCTGCAGGGAGAGCTGAGAGCCCCTGGCAGGGCCTGAAGGGCTCCAGGAGAGCTGGGGAGGGACAGCTGGGGACAAGGGACAGAGGGCCAGGAGCCAGGGAATGGCTCCCAGTGCCAGAGGGCAGGGCTGGCTGGGAGCTTGGGCAGGAATTGCTGCCTGGGCTGGGATTGCCAGAGCAGCTGTGGCTGCCCCTGGATCCCTGGCAGTGCCCAAGGCCAGGCTGGGCACTGGGGCTGGGAGCAGCCTGGGGCACTGGGAGGTGTCCCTGCCCTGGCAGGGGTGGCACTGGGGGGCTCTGGGCTCCCTTCCCTCCCAACCCAGCCTGGGGTTGTCTCTCTGGAGATGCTGCAGAGCCACCCCAGCTCCCACCAAACCTTCCCCTTTCACATCCCCAGCTGCAAACCCACCCCTGCCCCACCACAAACCCCACAGGCCCGGAGCTCCCGGGCCTCAGCAGCACCCGAGGGGCCCATCCAGCCCCGGTGCAGCTCAGCCCAGCTTTGCTGACACAGGTGAGCTTGACAGGGAAGGTGCCAGCCTGGCATGGCCCAGCCTGGCATGGCCCACGGCCCAGCCACAGCAGCCCAACCTGCACAGCAATTAGTCACCGGCTGATGAGCTGCCCTTCCTGCAGCGTTATCTCAGCAGGGAGGGGGGTGGGCAGACAGAGCTGGGAGCCAGGAACGCTGCCAGACGGAGCCCAAAGCCCACAGAGCCCCCACAGAACCCCCAGAGCCCAGCTCTGCAGCCCTGGGGAACAGAACCCCCACAGAGCCCCCAGAGCCCAGCTCTGCAGCCCCAGGGACACCCCCAGAGGGATGGGAAGGGCTTTGCTGGGCTGTCACAGCCCTGGGTGCCCCATCCTGCACAGGGCAGCTCTGCCTGGGCCATCCCAGCAGCCAGGGCTGGTGTCTGGGACCTGGCCCCTCCACAGCACCTGATCCATCTCCCCACCATAGCCTGGGCCCTTCCCCTCCCTGCAGAGATGAGTTAAACCCCAAAGAAAGTGAATATTTCCATCAGAGGAATGGGATTTGTTGGGTGTGAGCTCTTCCCTTCCCAGGGGTGCAGAATCACCCAGAGGGATTGGGGTGGGAAAGGACCAGGAAGTTCATCCCCATCCAGCCCTGCCATGGCAGGGACACCTCCACTGCCCCCAGGCTGCTCCAGGGCCCAGCCTGGCCTGGGGCACTGCTGGGGACCCAGGGCCTGCCCACCCTCCCATCAGGAATTCCCTCCTGAGACCCCACCTGAAGCTGTTCCTGCTCTTGGCTGCCCCACTGCAGCCCCCCACCCCACCCCACAGCACCACCCCAGCCCCAGACAAACCCCAAACGACCCCAGGCACACGTGGGACCTTTCTGACCCCTTGGGATCCCTGGCTCTGGGAGCCACAGCAAGGAACCCAGGGCTGGAGGGAATTCCAGGGCTGGAGGGACCTCAGGGCCAAGGAACCCAGGGCTGGAGGGACCCCGGGGCTGGAGGGACCCCAGGGCTGGAGGGAATTCCAGGCCCAAGGAACTCCAGGATGAAGGAACCCCGGGCCCGAGGAGCACCAGGCTGAAGGAATGCCAGGCCCAAGGAACTCCAGGCCCAAGGAGCACCAGGCCCAAGGAACCCCAGGCCCAAGGAGCACCAGGCCCCAGGAATGCCGGGTCTCTGATCCCCACCAGCCCAAAGCACCAGTGTGAAGGTGCAGGTCCCAGCTGCAGCATCCCCAGGGAGCAGATGAGGAAGAGGATGCAGGAGGAAGGCCCTGGAGGCAGGACAGAGCGGGTACAACATTGCTCAGGCCCCTCCCTCACTCCGGAGAGGATGAGGGAGCTGCTCCCAGATGGGATCCTGGGATCCCCCAGCATCTCCTGCACCCCAGGCACGGCCTGACCACGGGGACAGCAGCTCCTGCCCACCCCAGCACCCCAGGGGGCACGGGGGGGAAAACACCTGGAACAGCAGCACTGACAACAAAAACAGCAGTGCCCAAACACCAAACCACAGCACGGGAGCAGCGAGCCCTGAGGGAACACCAAACTCTGAGCCAGCTCACTCTGCTCTCAGCATTCCTGACACAGCTCTGCTCCTCCTGTCCTCAACTGGGACCCCAGGCTGCTCCAGGCTGGGAAACACCAAACTCTGACCCAGCACTGGGACCCTGAGCTGCTCCAGGCTGGGAAACACCAAACTCTGACCCAGCACTGGGACCCTGAGCTGCTCCAGCCCTGGGGAAACACCAAACTCTGACCCAGCACTGGGACCCTGGGCTGCTCCAGGCTGGGGAAACACCAAACTCTGACCCAGCACTGGGACCCTGAGCTGCTCCAGCCCTCAGGAAACACCAAACTCTGACCCAGCACTGGGACCCTGAGCTGCTCCAGGCTGGGGAAACACCAAACTCTGACCCAGCACTGGGACCCTGGGCTGCTCCAGCCCTCAGGAAACACCAAACTCTGACCCAGCACTGGGACCCTGGGCTGCTCCAGCCCTCAGGAAACACCAAACTCTGACCCAGCACTGGGACCCTGAGCTGCTCCAGCCCTCAGGAAACACCAAACTCTGACCCAGCACTGGGACCCGGAGCTGCTCCAGGCTGGGAAACACCAAACTCTGACCCAGCACTGGGACCCTGGGCTGCTCCAGCCCTCAGGAAACACCAAACTCTGACCCAGCACTGGGACCCTGGGCTGCTCCAGCCCTCAGGAAACACCAAACTCTGACCCAGCACTGGGACCCTGGGCTGCTCCAGGCTGGGGAAACACCAAACTCTGACCCAGCACTGGGACCCTGGGCTGCTCCAGGCTGGGGAGGCAGCCAGGATGCCCCCTGGGGTGGTGGCACCGAGCCCCCAGCCCCAGCAGCAGCCCCTGAGCACCACAGGCACGGCAGGAGCAGGGGTGCTGCCCTGCCCCAGCTCCCAGCACACCCCGGGAAGGAGCTGGGTGGGAAGAGATGCTCGGTGCCACAAAGCCCCGAGGTTGGGGCACCAAAGCTGCCACAGCTCCCTGCCCTGAGAGCTGCTGGGGGCAGGGAACACCACGGGAAGAGACCCCAAATCCCCAAGGAGGAACAGCCCAGGAGCATCAGCAGCAGGGATGGGGGAGGGACAGAGGAACGAGGCATCCCACAGAGCTGGGGGGCAGCAGCGCCCCAGGGAGCAGGGAGGGCACCAGGGCCTGCCCCAGGGGGCTGGGGGTGCTGGGGGAGCAGGGCTGGGGGTAGAACACATCATCCCAGGGGCTGTGGATGCCCAGTGAATGGGGCTGGGAGCGGGACACATCATCCCAGGGGCTGTGGGTGCTGGGGGAGCAGGGCTGGGGGTCCAACACTCCATCCCAGGGGCTCAGGGTCCAACACTCCGTCCCAGGGGCTCGGGGTCCAACACTCCGCCCCGGGGGCTGTGGCTGCCCGCTGCGAGCAGCCCTGGGAGCAGCAGGTCCCGTCCCCAGCGCTGTGGCCGTGCAGGGGCCGGAGCACGGCGGGCCCGGAGCGCGGCGGGGCCTCCCTCCCTCCCTCCCTCCCTCCGTCCCTGCCGGCGCAGCCGATGTTTCCGGAGCGGTGACAGCGGGGGAGGGGGACAGACTGAAAACACCCGAACGGGAACGCGCCGAGCCGCGCAGCGCCTGCCGGGCCGCCGGGAGCTCCCCCGGGGCTGCTCGGAGGGAACGAGAACCGCCCGGTGCCGCCCGGCCCGGGCCCGGCTCCGGCCCCGCAGCCCCGGCACGGCTCCGCTGCCCCGGCCCGGGCTCGCCGCGCACACCCGGGACGGCTCCACGGCCTCGTTCCCGGTGCAGGACCCCGCGGTACCGCCCGGCCCGGGCTGTCCCCGCCGCCCCGGCCCCGCACCCGCCCCACGGTCCCGGCCCCGCAGCCCCGGCCGGGGCGGCCCCGCGCGGGCCCGGCCCCCCCGCCTCCCTCCGCCGCTCACCGCGCTTGCCGGGGTCGTATCCCACGAGCACGAAGTAGTCGGCCAGGCGGGCCATGGCGGCGGGGGCGGCCCGGGCCGGGCCCGGGAGCCCCGCGAGGCCGCGCTCGGCTCCTCAGGGCTCCTCAGGGCGCCGCCGCCCGCCCGCGCCCACCGCCCGCCGCCGCCATCTTGGCCCCGCGCGCACCGCGCCTGCGCCAGCGCCGGCCGCCGCGGGGGGCGGGGCCGCGCCGCTCATTGGCTGCGGGCGGGAGGGGCCGCGCCGCCCATTGGCTGTGGGAAGGAGGGGACGCGTTTCCCATTGGCTGTGGTGGGAGGGGCGGTGCCTGGTGAGGAGGGGGCGGGGCCGAGGAGTGGGGCTTCCCCGAGGGGCGGGGGGAGACCCCCGGTGTGAGGGGAGACGGGACAGCCGCGGTGTGAGGGGACACTCGGTGTGAGGGGACACGGAACAGCCCCGGTGTGAGGGGACAGCCCCGGTGTGAGGGGACACTCGGTGTGAGGGGACACGGAACAGCCCCGGTGTGAGGGGACAGCCCCGGTGTGAGGGGACACTCGGTGTGAGGGGACAGCCCCGGTGTGAGGGGAGACGGGACAGCCCCGGTGTGAGGGGACACTCGGTGTGAGGGGACACGGGGACAGCCCCGGTGTGAGGGGACACTCGGTGTGAGGGGACACGGGGACAGCCCCGGTGTGAGGGGACACGGGACAGCCCCGGTGTGAGGGGACACTCGGTGTGAGGGGACACGGGACAGACCCGGTGTGAGGGGACACTCGGTGTGAGGGGACACGGGACAGACCCGGTGTGAGGGGACAGCACCGAGGGGACACTCGGTGTGAGGGGACACGGGACAGCCCCGGTGTGAGGGGACAGCTCCGGTGTGAGGGGAGACGGGACAGCCCCGGTGTGAGGGGACACGGGGACAGCCCCGGTGTGAGGGGACAGCCCCGGTGTGAGGGGACACTCGGTGTGAGGGGACACGGGACAGCCCCGGTGTGAGGGGACACGGGACAGCCCCGGTGTGAGGGGACACGGGACAGCCCCGGTGTGCGGGAACCTCCGGCTGTGTGGAGCCCCTCGATGTGAGCACAGACCCCCGCAGGTGTGCGCGGCCCCCAGGGCGCCCACGCCCCTCGCTTGTCCGCGACCCCCTGGAAAGGACCCCCGCAGGTGTGACCCCACACGGGTGTGCTCCAAACACAGCCATGTCCCTACACAGGTGTGTCCCCACACACAGGTGTGCCCCACACAGGTGTGTCCCACACAGGTGTGACCCCAAACACAGCCGTGTCCGCACACAGGTGTGCCCCAAACACAGCCATGTCCCTACACACAGATGTAACCCCACACAGGTGTGCCCCACACACAGGTGTGACCCCACACAGGTGTGCCCCCACACACAGATGTAACCCCACACAGGTGTGACCCCTCACAGGTGTGCCCCACACACAGGTGTGACCCCACACAGGTGTGACCCCACACAGAGATGTAACCCCATACAGGTGTGCTCCACACAGGTGTGACCTCACACACAGTCGTGACCCCACACAGGTGTGCCCCACACACAGGTGTGCCCCACACACAGGTGTGACTCCACACAGGTGTGACCCCTCACAGGTGCCCCCAGGACAGGACCCTGAGGTGCGCTGTCCCCCCCCCGCGGGTGCCGCCCCTCACCCGGGGCCAGCGGGCCCCTCCCCGCAGCCCCGGGGGGCGGGAGCAGCCGGTGCGGCCCCTCCGGGAGTGGGATCGGTCCCCGCCGCCCCTCGGTCCCCGCCGCCCCTCGGTCCCTGCTGTCCCTCGGTCCCTGCTGTCCCTCGGTCCCCGCCGCCCCTCGGTCCCCGCCGCCCCTCGGTCCCTGCTGTCCCCCCGCCCGTGCCGGCACACGGCTCCCGTGCAGCCACACCTGAGCACACCCGGGCACACACCTGGGCACACACCCGGGCACACACCTGGGCACACACCTGAGCACACCTGGGCACACCTGGGCACACACCTGCCCCGGCTGCTCCGGTGCCACCAGGGCAGGGGCTCACCCCGGCACAGCCCGCGGTGCCCCCGGCACGGAGCAGCGCCCGCGGGGCCGGGGGGGCATCCCGGATAATTCCATTCCATTCCATTCCATTCCATTCCATTCCATCCCATCCCATCCCATCCCATCCCATCCCATCCCGTTCCATTCCATCCCATCCCGTCCCATCCCATCCCGTCCCATCCCGTTCCATTCCGTTCCATCCCGTTCCATCCCGTTTCATTCCATTCCATTCCATTCCATTCCATTCCATTCCATTCCATTCCATTCCATCCCGTCCCGTCCTATCCCGTCCCGTCCCGTTCCGTTCCGTTCCTCGCCGGTGCCAGGCCCAGGCCCCGCCCGGGGGTCCCGGTCAGGCCCCGCCGCCGCTGCCCCGGGCCCGGGCGGGGGTCGCGGGCGCAGGCCGGGGCACGGCCGGGCCGGGAATGATTCACCGGGGAAATCCCGGTTCCCACTCCCACGCGGGAGCGGCACGTGGGGCGCGTGCGGGGTGGGGGGGCGGCCTGGCCCCGCCCGCCCTCGGCCCCCCGAGGGGCACGGGGGGTCCCGGGACCCCCGCCCCCGCAGCCTTGGGGTCACCCCGCCGCCCCCGGGGTGTCCCCGCTCTGGGGGGCTGGGGGGCACCGACACCCCCGGGGATCCCCACCCACCCCGCCCTGGGGCTCAGCCCCTCCCCGCCTGCCGGGGGTCCCGGCCATGTGCAGCCCCCGCAGCCCCCCCAGAGCGGGGACCCCCGCCCCGCACCCCCCGGCCGGGGTGATGCAACCCCGCCCGGCCCTTGCACCTCCGGCCGCCGCCTGTCGGGACATGTGAGACGTCGGGACAGGGCCGGCTCCCTTCCCAGCCCCGGCACCGCTGCGGGGTCCGCACAGAGACCCCCGCTGCCCCCCCGGGCTGGGAAAGGGGGGTCCCGCAGCACGGGGGGTTCCTGGGGGCACCGGTGGCACCGAGCCGCGGGTGTCCCTGTGCCCCGTGCCCGTTCCGTCAGCCGGGGCCCGCTCCGGGGGGCTGGGGGGGGGGTCTGGCCCCGGGGTGGCCGTCCCCGTGTCCCCATCCCCGTGTCCCCATCCCCGTGTCCCCATCCCCGTGTCCCCAATCACCGTGTCCCAGTCCCCGTGTCCCCATCCCCGTGTCCCCATCCCCGTGTCCCAATCCCCGTGTCCCCATCCCAGTGCCCCCAGCCCCCGTGTCCCCAATCCCAGTGCCCCCAGCCCCCGTGTCCCCAATCCCAGTGCCCCCAGTCCCCGTGTCCCCATCCCCGTGCCCCCATCCCCGTGTCCCAATCCCCGTGCCCCCATCCCCGTGTCCCAATCCCCGTGTCCCCAATCCCCGTGTCCCCGGCCCCAGTGCCCCCAGCCCCCGTGTCCCCGGTCCCCGTGTCCCCATCCCCGGAGCCCCAGCCGGGTCCCGGTTTGCCGGAGGCGCGGTGGGGTCCGTGCGGTCACACCGACCGCGGGACACCCACGGGACAGCGCCACGGGGCCAGGGGTGCGCTGGGGCGGCCACCGGACGGGTGACAGCCCGGGGACAGCCCGGGGACAGCCCGGGGACAGCCCGGGGACGGGAACCCGGCACGGGGTGACAGCGGGGACGTGGGAGCGGAGCGGGGCCGGAGGCTGGGAACAGGAAAACCGGGCTGATCCACCCCGGAGGCGCCCGGGGCTGTGCGGGGTGTGAGCTGCGCCCTGCCGGGGTGGGACGGGCACCGGGGCACCGCTGGGACCGGAACCGCCGGGGGCTGGCACTGGCACGGGTTGGCACGGCACGGGTTGGCACCGGCACCGCAGGGATTGCTGCCGGCTGCCCGTGCCCCGGTCCTGCCCTCCCCGCGGGCCGCGGGACCCGCGGTGGCAGCAGCGGGCACGGGGAGCCCCGTGGCACGGGGACAGGAACGGGGACAGGAACGGGGACAGGAACGGGGACACGGGGCACGTGCAGAGCCCGGTTGTGCCGTGTGCCCGCCACCCGCTCGGGCAGGAGCTGCTGCTGGGGACACCGGGGACACTGGGGGCACTGGGGACACTGGGGACCCTGAGGGCACTGGGGGCACTGGGGGCACTGGGGACACCGGGGACACTGGGGGCACTGGGGGCACTGGGGGCACTGGGGACCCTGGGGGCACTGGGGGCACTGGGAGCACTGGGGACCCTGGGTACACTGGGGGCACTGGGGACACTGGGGGCACTGGGGGCACTGGGAGCACTGGGGACCCTGGGTACACTGGGGACACTGGGGACCCTGGGGGCACTGGGGACACTGGGGACACTGGGGGCACTGGGGACACTGGGGACACTGGGGACACTGGGGGCACTGGAGACATGGGGAGGCACTGGGGACCCTGGGGACACCGGGGGCACTGGGGACACTGGGGGCACTGGGGGCACTGGGGACACTGGGGGGCACTGGGGGCACTGGGGACACTGGGGACCCTGGGGGCATTGGGGGCACTGGGGGACACTGGGGGCACTGGGGGCACTGGGGGCACTGGGGGAACTGGGGACACTGGGGGCATTGGGGGCACTGGGGGACACTGGGGACACTGGGGGCACTGGGGGCACTGGGGGCACTGGGGGAACTGGGGACACTGGGGACACTGGGGACCCTGGAGACACTGGGGGGCACTGGGGGCACTGGCGGCACTGGGGACACTGGGGGACACTGGGGGCACTGAGGACAATGAGGATGCTGGCGTTCCTGAAGATGCTGGGGGCACTGGTGGCCTTGGGGACCCTGGGGACCCTGCGGACACTCCCGGCTGCGGGCCGCGGTCCCTCCCCTCTCCCGGCCGTTCCCGGCCGTTCCCGCGGCCCGGACACGCAGCTCGATGTCCCGGAGCGGCTCTGTCACCGCTCCCAGCCGGACACGGCTCCGGAGCCCTGGGCGGCACTTTGGGGTCACGGCCAGAGCGCCCCGGGGGGCTCAGGGACGGGGGAGCGGCCCCTTGGCTTGGGGGTCCCGGCTGCGCCCCCCGGGACGGGGCGGGCACCCCTGGGGGGTCCCAGCACCCAGAGGCGCTTTTGGGGAGCGGGGTGAGCGGAGCGGGGCTGCGGGTGCTGCTCCCAGCCCCCGCCCTGCCCCGGGGCCTCAGCCAGCAGGCAATTAAGCTAATTAAAACTTCTCCTGGGTTCCCAGGGCCGGGAGCCAGCACAGAGGAAGAGGAAGAGGGAGAGGGAGAGGGAAAGCGCTGCCGGGCCCCGGGGACACATGAGGTGACCCGGGGATGGCAGATCCCGGGGATGGCAGATCCCGGTGGCAGGACCGGGTGACAGCAGCCCCGGGGATCACCCGGTGCCGGGGTGGCCGTGCAGGGGGGCAGCCCCGGGATCCTCCCCGGGGACGGTGACCCCTGAGGGAGGCAGGAAACCGCGGGCCCGGGGGGCTCAGCTGGACCCCGGCCACCTCCCCCGAGCCCCCTCCTCGCTCCCGGGCTCGCTCCGGTGACACCGGTGCTGGTGACACGGGTTTGTCCCTGGGGGCGACAGCGGCCGGCCCTGCCCCACACAGGGACCCACACGAGGTCCTGGGCGGGGGGCAGCCCCAGCCGGGACCCCCGGAAGGGCCCTGGGGTGGCTCTTGGGGCCGTGCTGGGTGACAGATGTCCCCCGGGTCCCCCAGGGTGACACCCGCGGGGGTGACACAGCCCTGGGGACACCACGGGGGTGACACAGCCCTGGGGACACCGCGGGGGTGGTCGCGGGCTCCGGGCAGGGCTCGGGGGGGCCCGGTACCCCCACCCGCGGCTCCCGGCGCCGTTCCCAGCCGCCTTTCTCTCTCCGGCCCGGCGGAAGAGCCCAGCGCGGCGCAGGAACTCCCCCGGGAGCCGGGCGGGATCCGGGGGGCACCGCCGCGCCCACCGCCCCGCTCGGGGGGGCTCCGTGCCGCGCCCCCCGCCCGCCGCCCCGCGCCCCCCCGGGCTCAGGTGCTGCCCCCGATCCCCCCGCGGGTGTGTGGGGCCTTTGTGTCCCGATAATGCGGAAGAATCCCAGCGATTCCGGGCACGCGGGGGCCCCTCGGCCCGGGGGAAGCCGCGGCGGGGGGAGAGGGCACCCCCAGCCCCGGGGGGCTCGGGGCCGCTCCGCACGCCCGGGGGTGCTGGGGGTCCGCGCCCCGACCCCAGCGCAGGCACCGGCCCGGGCTGGGGGTCCCGGCCAGGGGAGCTGTGGGGACCCCTCCCCTGCCCAGCCCAGGAGAAGCCCCCCCGGGACCGCCCACCCCCGGGACCCCCAGCGCCCCCGGTTCCGGGGGAGCCGCTGCCCGCCGGGAGCGGGGCCGCTCTGATCCCTGCGGATTTACATTCCTCGCTGCTTTCACGGGGCCCCATGTGATGCTGGAAAACACCGAACCGGCCCCGGGAGAGGCCGGGGGGCAGCGCTGCCCCCCGAGGGGGGCGGATGGGGCTGTGCAAACCGGGGGCGCTGGGTGGGCTCTGCGCCCCCCGAGCTCAGGGCACGGGGGGATATCGGGGTGCCCCCGCTGCCCGGCCTTGGCAGGGCCCGGAGCGACGTGGCACGGGGCACCGGGGGCCCGGCCCCGCCGCCACCGGGGCTGCGGGAGGAGCGCTGAGCCCCCAATGCCTCCCCAGCCCCGTCCCGCTGCCCCCCGGGCCGCTCCCCAGCCCCAGGGCCGCCCCCCAGCCCCGGGAGGGTCCGGGGGGCAGCGGGGCCGAGCGGGACCGGGGAACGGGCGGGACCGGGGGGAGGCTGGGGGCCGGCGGGGCTGGGTCGGTGCGGAACCGGGGAGGGGCCGGGGAAGGTGCAAAGCCGGTGCGGGGGGCCCGGGGCAGTGCGGGGCCTGGGAGGGGCACTGCGGGGTGCTTGGGGGGCTGCGGGGTGCCCGGGGGGCTGCGGGGTCAGCTTGGGGGGCTGCGGCACCGCTGCGGTGCCGGGGAAGGTGCGGAGCCGGCGCCGCCCGGGGCTCCGGGGCCGGTGCGGAACCGAGGGCGGTGCGGGGCTGCCCCCGCCCGCGGCTCCTCCCGTCCCGCTGGGCTCCTCCCGCCCGCCGGCCCCGGCGATATTTAACCTGGGCCGGGGCGGGGAGCGGCAGCGCCGAGCGGGGACAGCGCCGGCCCCGAGCCCAGCGCGCCCCGAGCCCGGCCGGGCACCGCCGGGACCCCCGCGCCGCCCCCCGGCTGCGGAACGCGGAGGGAGCGGAGCGGGGCCAGGACGGGAACGGGGCTGGGAGCTGCAGCCGGACCCCAGCGCGACCCCCCCGCCGAGCCCCCCCGGGCCGCCCGCCCCTCTCCGCCGCCCGTCCCGGCCCGGCCCGGCCCGGCCCGGCCCGTCCGGCCATGCGAGCCCCGGCGCCGCTGGCGCTGGGTTGCGTCAGCTTCGCGCTGTGCCTGCTGGAGCTGCCCCACGGCCGGGCCCTGCCGCCCCGCAGGTGAGCGACTCTGCCCGGATCCCTGCCGGATCCCTGCCGGATCCCTGCCCCGATCCCTGCCCCGAGCCCTGCCCCGATCCCTGCCCGGATCCCTGCCCCGATCCCTGCCCGGATCCCTGCCCCGATCCCTGCCCCGATCCCTGCCCGGATCCCTGCCCCGATCCCTGCTCGGATCCCTGCCCGCACCCCCTGTCCCGATCCCTGTCCCGATCCCTGCCCCGATCCCTGTCCCGATCCCTGTCCCGATCCCTGCCCGGATCCCTGCCCGGATCCCTGCCCCGATCCCTGCTCGGATCCCTGCCCGCACCCCCTGTCCCGATCCCTCTCGAGCCCTCTCCCCTCCCGTCCTGCCCGGCCCGAGCCCCCTCCCCTCCCCGCCCGTGCCCCCTCTGCCCGCACCCCCCGCCCGCGCCCCGCGTCCCCCCCACGGCCCCGCAGCTGCCCGGAGTGGGCACCTGGGGGGTCCCGGGCCAGCGTCACCTGCCGGGCCCCCACCCCGGGGTGTGCAAGGTGTGCGGGGTGTGCGGGGTGTGCAAGCTGTGCAAGGTGTGCGGGGTGTGCAAGGTGTGCGGGGTGTGCAAGGTGTGCGGGGTGTGCGGGGTGTGCAAGGTGTGCAAGAGCCTCCCAGGGACCCCCGCCCGGCTCCGGGGCCGCGGCAGGGCCGTGGGTCGGGGGGCTCCGGGGCACCGCGACCCCGCAGGGCCCGGGCAGCTGAGGGGTCTCTGGGCTGGGCTGGGCTCCTCTGGGGCGCGCCAGGGGGGTGAACACGGGGAGGAAATGTTGAAAAAGAAGGGAAAGAGAAGAAGAGGAAGGGATGAAGAGCTGGACCAAAAGCTCGAGCTCCTCGGAACTCGGGAGGGGTCCCCGGGGCAGGGGGGCACTGAGGGGGGCACAGGGGAGCCCTGAGGCCGGACCCACGGGCGTGGGTGTCCCCGCTGGGGGGGGGGGAGCCGGGGGTAGCCGGGGTGGGCGTGGGGGGAGCAGGGGGGGCCGGGCGGCGCCGTGTGCGCGGGACACGTGTGCGTGTGCCGGGGTACGTGTGTGCCCGCAGGTAGCGGCTGCTTCCTCCTCCTCCTCCTCCTCCTCCTCCTCCTCCTCCTCCTCCTCCTCCTCCCCCCCGCTCTGTCGCGATGTCACCGCTGTGCCCCCCTGACCCCCCGCCCCTTCTCTCCCGCAGGGCCCCCCCGGCGCGGAGCCCCCCGGAGCGGATCCCCGCCGCCCCCGGAGCCCCCCCCGCCCCGCAGCCCCTCGGGACCCTCCGACACCGAGCCCCGGTGCCCCGGCACGGCCCCTGGCTGCCCCCCCGGCCCCCTCCGTGGCTCCTCCGCCGCCTCATCCTGCGGCCCCACCGAGGGCGGCCCCCCCGGGCCGGGCCCCCCCGGGGCCGCCGCCACGCCGGGGGGCACCTGGTGCGGGTGGGCTGCGTGCTGGGCACCTGCCAGGTGCAGAACCTCAGCCACCGCCTGTGGCAGCTGCGGGGGCACTCGGGCCGCCGCGACTGGGCCCCCGTGAACCCCAAGAGCCCCCACAGCTACGGCTGAGCGGGGGGCGCTGAGCCCCCCCAGCGCACTCGGGGCCAGGCTCCTCCCGCTGCCCACCCGCCGCGGCCCGGGGGGCGTCCCCGGGGGGCTCCGGCCGCCGGGACCGGCCCGGACGGAGCACGGAGCGCCCGCGCCGGCCGCCGGTGCCACACGGGGAGCGCCAGGCAGCGGCCCAGAGAGAGCGGCGGGCACCGGTGGCTGCCCACAGAGACTCTGCGTGGCTCGGAGTGGCCCCTGGCGGTGGCCCGGGCTGGCCCGGGCTGGCCCGGCGTGGCCCGTGTGTCCGGGCCGGGTCCAAGGGCCGGCGGGGATCCCGCTGACCGCAGCAGCAGCACCGGACCTTGTGCAAGCCCCTCCTGCTGAGTCAGCGTTCCCGCGGCACCCCCGGAGCCCCCCCGGGGCACCCCCGGGCACCCCAGGGTGACACCGGGGCTGCGGGGCCCCGCAAGGACGGGGCACGGGGACCCCCAGCCCTTCCCCACTGGGGGGTCCCGGTTGGGGTTGGCACCTCCCCGGGTGCTGGGGGGGGGTCCTGCCATTGTCCCCTCCCCGGGCACCTGTGCTGTGTCCCCAGCCTGGGCCACCCCCGGGGAGATGGCCCCAGATGTGGGGGGCATGGAGGGCTGGGGGTCCCTGTGCCCCACTGCTGCCCCACCGCTGCCCCACCCCGGAGCTGTCCCTGCTGTGACACCCCCGGGGACGCCCCCACGCTGTGCCCCCACAGGCTCGGGGGGTGCCCAGGGACACGAGGGGACACGTGAGGGGACACGGGTGACATCCCTGCCACCCCGGGGTGCTGCTGTCACCCCATGGCCCGGTGGGACAGGCCTGGGTGACCCCAGGTCACTGTCCCAGCCCCTCCAGGGGGCAGCTGGAGCAGCCCCCAGAGAGCAGCAGCCCCCAAAGAGCAGCAGCCCCTGTTCCCTCCAGAACAGCCCCGACCTGCCAGGAGCACCCCAATCCCGGGGCATCCCAATCCCGGGGCACCCCATTGCCAGGGCACCCCATTGCCAGGAGCACCCCAATCCCAGAGCACCCCATTGCCAGGGCACCCCATGCCCAGGGCACCCCAATCCCGGGGCACCCCAATCCCAGATTATTCCCACTCCCAGGGCACCCCATTGCCAGGTGAACCCCCATTCCCAGACTGTTCCCACTCCCACAGGAGCACCCCAAACACTTCAGGGCACCCCCATTCCCACGAGCCCCCCACTCCCACAGGAAGGGGCCCGTTCCCCCAGAGCGTCCCCTTCCCAGGAACCCCCCATTCCCGGGACCCCCGGGAGCATCTCAGGAGCACCCCAATCCCCCCACGAGCACCCCAATCCCCCCCCAGAGCACCCCAATCCCCCCCTGGAGCACTGGGTGTCCCCCGGGTGCCACACGGACAGGGCTGTCCCTGGGGTGTCCATCCCCTGGGTGTCCCCGGGACAGGAGGTCCCAGGGGTGTTTCCCGTGTCCCCTGGGTGTCCCGGGAGGTTTTTGGGACAGGAGGTCCCAGGGGTGTCTCCGGTGTCCCCTGGGTGTCCCGGGAGGTTTTTGGGACAGGAGGTCCCAGGGGTGTCTCCGGTGTCCCCTGGGTGTCCCAGCAGGTTCTGGTTTGGGGTCCCATGGGTGCCACCCGGAGCTCTGTCCCCCCCCACGGGTGTCCCGGGATTTCCCAGCCCCGCCTGGAGCTGCCGAGGGGTGTGGGGGGACCCGAGGGGTGCGGCGGGGGGGTCCCCGGCCTTGGTCCCCACCCCTGGGTGCCCCCGCTGAGCCCGGTGGGTGCCCGGCCCGGCCCGGCCCGGCCCAGCGCGCGGGGCGTCGCTGCTTCCCGGGAATCCCGGACTGTGCGGAATAAACAACGAGAGGAGGAGCCGGGATGGAGGCGGCGTGAGCGGGGCACGGGGCGCGGGATGGGGTGCGGGATGGGGTGCGGGATGGGGCACGGTGACCCCATGGGGATGGGGCGCGGGGTGGGGCACGGGATGGGGCACGGTGATCCTATAGGGATGGGATATGGGACGGGGCACGGTGACCCCATGGGTATGGGAAATGGCATGGGGCACTTTGATCCCACAGGGATGGGAAATGGGATGGGGTACAGTGACCCCATGGTGGTGGGACATGGGGTGCAGCACAGTGATCCCACAGGGATGGGGCACAGTGATCCCATAGAGATGGGGCACTTTGATCCCACAGGGATGGGAACCGGGATCCCCTGGGGGTGGGGCGGGGGCGGCCGTGCCCAGGGACCGGCACCCTCGGGGGCAGGAGGTGACCGGGCCGGTGTGCACAGGGACGTGGGGACAGACGGGCACACACACACCCACTCACACACACAGAACACACCCACACACGGGCACACACACTCGTGTGTCATCCCTGCCACGCGGCCAGCGGGGCCGTGCCCGTGCCCGGACTGTCCGTGCCCACACGTGCCCATGTCCGGCCGTGTCCGTGCGCTGTCCCGGCCGTGCCCGCACGTGTCCGTGCCCGCCCGTGCCAGCCGAGTCCGTGCCAGCCGTGTCCGTGCCGGCCGTGTCGGTGTCCACACGTGTCCGTGCCCACCCGTGCCAGCCCTGTCGCAGCCCTGTCGCAGCCCTATCGCGGCCCGGCCACCGCGCTGTCCCCGCCGGGCTCCGCTCCCCGCGCTCCGGCCCCGTGTCCCCCCCCGGGGCAGCGCCGGCCCGGAGCCCCCCGCCCTGCCCCGTGTCCCCGGTGCCCCCCGCCCTGCCCCGTGTCCCCGGCGCCCCCCGCCCTGCCCCGTGTCCCCGGTGCCCCCCGCCCTGCCCCGTGTCCCCGGTGCCCCCCGCCCTGCCCCGTGTCCCCGGCGCCCCCCGCCCTGCCCCGTGTCCCCCCGGAGCCCCCCGCCCTGCCCCGTGTCCCCGGCGCCCCCCAACCCTGCCCCGTGTCCCCGGCGCCCCCCGCCCTGCCCCGTGTCCCCCCGGTGCCCCCCGCCCTGCCCCGTGTCCCCCCGGGGCCGCTCCCTCTCCCCGTGCCCCCCCGGGGGTCGCTGGGGGTGCCCAGCCCGGGGGTCCCCCAGCCCCCTCCGGCAGCCGCAGCCCCCCGGGCGGGCGCGGGGTCAAACATTAACCGGGGCGGGTTAACTGGTCACCGATTGTCGCCCATTGTCCCCTCGGGCCACCCCCCCGCCCCGCGCCACCCCCGCCATAAACCCGGGGGGTCCCGCGGCTGCCCCGCGGAGCTCCGGAGCCACCATGAGCGGCCTCCAGGCGGTGAGTGCGGGCTGGGGGCTCGGGGCACCCACCTGGGGACAGACAGACACACCTGGGGGACGGACACACCTGGGGGGACAGACACACCTGGGGGACAGACAGACCTGGGGGGGACGGACACACCTGGGGGGACGGACACACCTGGGGGGGACGGACACACCTGGGGGGACAGACACACCTGGGGGGACAGACAGACCTGGGGGGACAGACAGACCTGGGGGGGACGGACACACCTGGGGGGATGGACACACCTGGGGGGACAGACAGACCTGGGGGGGACGGACACACCTGGGGGGGACGGACACACCTGGGGGACAGACAGACACACCTGGGGGGGACAGACAGACCTGGGGGACAGACAGACCTGGGGGGACAGACAGACCTGGGGGGGACGGACACACCTGGGGGGATGGACACACCTGGGGACGGACACACCTGGGGGGACGGACACACCTGGGGGGGACAGACAGACCTGGGGGGATGGACACACCTGGGGGACAGGCAGACCTGGGGGACAGACAGACCTGGGGGGACAGACACACCTGGGGGGGACAGACAGACCTGGGGGGACAGACACACCTGGGGGGACGGACACACCTGGGGACGGACACACCTGAGGGGACAGACACACCTGGGGGGGACGGACAGACCTGGGGGGACAGACACACCTGGGGGGGACAGACAGACCTGAGGGGACAGGCACACCTGGGGGGGACGGACAGACCTGGGGGGACAGACAGACCTGGGGGACAGACACACCTGGGGGGGACAGACACACCTGGGGGAATGGACAGACCTGGGGGACAGACAGAACTGGGGGGACAGACAGACCTGGGGGGGACAGACAGACCTGGGGGACAGACAGACCTGGGGGGACGGACACACCTGGGGGTACAGGCACACCTGGGCCACCCCAAACCCACCCAGAGGAGACCCCCCCCTCCGGCCATGTCGTCCCTGCTGGGGGTGCCACCCCACGCGGGACCCCACCCCGAAGGTGCCAGCCTGGGGGGGGTTGGGGGTCTCAGGGGCAGCCCGGGGGGGCTGCAGGGCCTGGGGGGGGGGGTCCCACAGCACCCTCACCCTGTCCCCGACAGGGACAACCTGGGCTGGACCCCCCAGGGATCGGGGACAGCACCGACCTGTGCCCCGGGGGGACAGCGCGCGGTGACCGGTGACACCGTGTGACACCGTGTGACACTGCGTGAGAGATGGTGTGCGATAGCGTGCGACACCGTGTGACAGAGTGTGATATTGTGTGACAACGTGCGACACTGTGCGATAGTGACATTGCGCGATAGTGACATTGTGTGACACTGACCCCCCTGCCACGGTGCCATCATCCCACGCCACCGGGTCTCTCCTCGGTGCCAGTGTCCCCCGGTCCCCCACCTCCTGTCCCTGTCCCCTGTGCCCTGTCCCCTGATCCCCCCTGCCCCCTGTCCCCTGTCCCTGCCCTGTGTCCCCTGTCCCCGTCCCCCCCCTGACCCCCGTCCCCCCGCAGGGCCCCGACTCCCCCGAGCAGCCCCAGCCCGGCGAGGCCAAGCGCGAGCTTCGCAACTACACCGTGAGTGGGGGGCCCAAACCGGGCGGGTCCGGGGGTCCGGCTGCCCCCAGACAGCCCCGGGGGGGCTGTGGTGGGTGGGTGGGGGGCCCGGGGGGATCCCCCCGCAGCGCCCCCAGCCCCGGTGCTGCCCCGCAGGAGGGGAAGCTGATCGACCGCGTGTACAACACGTACCGGCTGATGCACACGCACCAGACCGTGGAGTTCGTGCGCAGGAAGGTGGGGGCTGCCCGCGGTGTCACCTCGTGTCCCTCAGGGTCACCCCAGTGTCCCTCAGGGTCACCTCGGTGTCACCCCGTGTCTCTCAGGGTCATCCCCGTGTCACCCCAGTGTCCCTCGATGCCACCCCCATGTCCCTCAGGGTCACCCCGGTGTCACCCCGTGTCCCTTAGGGTCACCCCCGTGTCACCCCGTGTCCCTCGGTGTCACCCCAGTGTCACCCTGTGTCCCTCGGTGTCACCCCGGTGTCACCCCGTGTCCCTCAGGGCCACCCCCATGTCCCTCAGGGTCACCCCGGTGTCACCCCGTGTCCCTCAGGGTCACCCCAGTGTCACCTCCTGTCCCTCAGGGGCACCCCGTGTCCCTCAGGGTCACCCCAGTGTCACCTCCTGTCCCTCAGGGGCACCCCGTGTCCCTCAGGGTCACCCCGTGTCTCTCAGGGTCACCCCGGTGTCACCCCGTGTCCCTCAGGGCCACCCCCATGTTCCTCACGGTCACCCCAGTGTCAC
>JADMLD010000810.1:0-32991 GCA_017589585.1 Phylloscopus whistleri | reverse complement strand
GGCTGGTGGCTGTTGGGGACAGTGACACACTCAGGATAACCCCCTGGCTGGTGGCTCTTGGGGACAGTGACACACTCAGGATAACCCTCCTGGTTGGTGGCTGTTGGGGACAGTGACACACTCAGGATAACCCTCCTGGCTGGTGGCCATTGGGGACAGTGACACACTCAGAATGACCCCCTGGCTGGTGGCTGTGGGGACAGTGACACACTCAGGATAACCCCCCTGGCTGGTGGCTGTGGGGACAGTGACACACTCAGGATGACCCCCCTGGCTGGTGGCTGTTGGGGACAGTGACACACTCAGGATGACCCCCCTGGGTGGTGGCTGTTGGGGACAGTGACACACTCAGGATAACCCCCCTGGGTGGTGGCTGTGGGGACAGTGACACACTCAGGATAACCCCCCTGGCTGGTGGCTGTGGGGACAGTGACACACTCAGGATAACCCCCCTGGCTGGTGGCCATTGGGGACAGTGACACACTCAGGATGACCCCCCTGGCTGGTGGCCGTTGGGGACAGTGACACACTCAGGATGACCCCCCCGGCTGGTGGCTCTTGGGGACAGTGACACACTCAGGATAACCCCCCTGGGTGGTGGCTGTTGGGGACAGTGACACACTCAGGATAACCCCCCTGGCTGGTGGCCATTGGGGACAGTGACACACTCAGGATGACCCCCCTGGCTGGTGGCTGTTGGGGACAGTGACACACTCAGGATAACCCCCCTGGGTGGTGGCTGTTGGGACAGTGACACACTCAGGATGACCCCCCTGGCTGGTGGCCATTGGGGACACGAGGACACATCCACACTCCTGGCACGTACCACTGCTTGGTGGCTGTGGGGGGGGGGGGGGGGGTGGGGGAACCAACCACTGGGCGGGGGGGACAAGGTGGTGATCCAGAGGAGAAATGGGGTCCCACAGAACCTCCCCCCACCCCATTCCTGTGGAGACCCCCTGACTGACCCCCCCATGAGACAAACGTGCCACTTGTCCCCAATCCCAGCCCTGTGGGGACGCCCCCAGTGCCCCCTCCCATGACACAAATCTGCCATTTGTCCCCAACCCCACCCCCTGTAGGACCCCCCCAGCCCCACCTGTGTCGCACACCTGTATCCCCTCCCCAATCCCAGCCCTGTTGGGGACCCCCCCACGCCCCCCAGGTGCCCCCCCAGCCCCACCTGTGCCCCCCCATGACACAAATGCATCACTTGTCCCCAACCCCACCCCCCGTAGGACCCCCCCATGCCCCCCCAGCCCCACCTGTGCCACACACCTGTATCCCCTCCCCAACCCCACCCCCTGTAGGACCCCCCCAGCCCCACCTGTGCCCCCCCATGACACAAATGCATCACTTGTCCCCAATCCCAGCCCTGTGGGGACCCCCCAGCCCCACCTGTGCCACACACCTGCATCCCCTCCCCAACCCCACCCCCCCGTAGGACCCCCCCCGGGTGCCCCCCCAGCCCCCACCTGTGTTGTAGACGTGCAGCTCGTCCACGATGCCCTCGTTGCCCCCCCCGAAGACCACGATCAGCTCCTTGATGGCCACAGCCCGGTGGCCGTGGCGGGGCCGGGGCACGGGCCCAGCCCAGCCCACCACCCGCTTCCAGCGCGGCTGCAGCGCGGGGGGGCCCGGGGGGGCCCGCGGCGGGGACCCCCCCCCGCCCAGGCCTGCCATGCGTCCCCCGCTGCCTGTCCTGGGGAGGGAGGGGGGGGGACACGGGGGGGCAAAAAAACCAAAAAAAAAAAAAATAAATTACCCGAAAAAAAAACAAAAAAAATAAAATAAAAAATCCCTAAAATGATCTGACACCTCCCCCTGCTGCCCTCCTGGGGGGGGACACGGGGGTTATCCCAAAAAAGCCAAAAAAAAATAAAATAAAAAAATCCCTAAAGTGATCTGATACCTCCCCTGCTGCCTGTCCTAGGGGAAGACACAGGAATTACCCCCAAAAACCCAAATAAATTACAAAAAAAAAGAATTCCATAAAATGACCTGACACTTCCCCCGCTGCCTGTCCTGGAGAGGGAGGGGGGAACACGGGAGTTACCCCAAAAAAGCCAAAAAAAAATAAAAAAAAAAATCCCTAAAATGATCTGACACTTCCCCCGCTGCCTGTCCTGGGGAGGGGGAGGACACGGGGGTTATCCCAAAAAATAAAATAAAAATAATAATAATAAATAATTTTTAAAAACTCATAAAATGATCTGACACCTCCCCCGCTGCCTGTCCTGTGGGGTACACACAGGAATTACCCAAAAAAACCCCAAATAAATAATTAAAAAAAAATTCCATAAAATAATCTGACACCTCCCCTGCTGCCTGTCCTGGGGGGGGGGACACGGGGGTTACCCCAAAAAAAGCCAAAAAAATAAAATAAAAAATCCCTAAAATGATCTGACACCTCCCCCTGCTGCCCTCCTGGGGGGGGACACGGGGGTTACCCCAAAAAAACCAAAAAAATATAAAATAAAAAAAATCCCTAAAATGATCTGACACCTCCCCCGCTGCCTGTCCTGTGGGGTACACACAGGAATTACCCAAAAAAACCCCAAATAAATAATTAAAAAAAAATTCCATAAAATAATCTGACACCTCCCCTGCTGCCTGTCCTGGGGGGGGGACACGGGGGTTATCCCAAAAAAATAAAATAAAAAAATCCCTAAAATGATCTGACACCTCCCCCTGCTGCCCTCCTGGGGGGGGACACGGGGGTTACCCCAAAAAAACAAACAAACAAAAAATCCTTCACCAAAATAAATCCACAAAAAAACCCCAAAAATCCCTAAAATTACACGACACCTCCCCCGCTGCCTGTCCTGTGGGGGAGACACGGGAGTTACCCCCAAAAAAACCCCCTAAAAAATTAAAAAATCATCCCTAAAATGATCTGACACTTCCCCCGCTGCCTGTCCTGGGGACACGGGGGTTACCCCAAAAAAAACCCCCCAAAAAATGTAAAAAATCATCCCTAAAATGATCCCCCTCCGTCCTGGGGAGGGGGAAGACCCCAAAATGATGTGATACCCCCCCAAAACTGAACACTGACCCCCCCCCCCTCCCCACACTGCCCCCACTATCAGATGTGGGGGACACCCCAGAAACCCCAAAAATGACCTGAGCCCCCCCCCCCTGCTTATCCTGGGGGGGGTCAAACACGGGGAAAATCCCAAAAAACCCCCCCAAAATGACCTGGCCACCCCCCCTCACTGCCTGTCTGGGAGGTGGGGGGGTTGGATATGGGGGACACCCCAAAAATCAAACCAAAGACCTGAGACCACCCCCCCCAAAATTGACCCTCCTGGGAGGATCGAGGGAGGGGTTGGAAATGGAGACCCCCACCCCTCATTTCTCCTTTTTGGAGGGGGTGTCCCCAAATCTGGGGGTCAATCCCCTTCTGCCCCCCAATCTCCAGGGTCACCTCCAACAATCCCCCCCCCCCCGACAAAATCCCACCCCAAATGTTTAATTACACCCCCCACACCCCCCTCCCCGGACCGCAATTACCCCGAAAGAGTTAATTACCCCCCCCCCCCCAACGGCGGGGGGTGTGACAATCGGGGAGGAGTCAACTCGAGGAGGAGGGGGGGGCATTTATTCCTCCCCGTTAATTACTTTCTCCATTATGTCGCCTTTTAATTATCACTCCCCCCTCACACCGCGACCCCCTCCCCCCCCCACTCCAATATTTCCTTTATCTCCACCAACTCAAATTCCCCCTCAGGCTGTGTCCCTCCACCCCCCGCCCGCGGTGTCAGACCCCTCCTCACAAATTGCCCCCTCAGCCTGCGCCCAAACCCCCTCCCCAAATTCCCTACTCAGCCGTGCCCCTCCCCCTCAGCTTCATCTCCCCCCACCCTTGAACTGCCCCCCTCAGTTACTGCCCCCCCCCCCTCAGGTTCACCTCCCCCCACCCCAAATTCCCCCTCAGGCCGTGCCCCCCCCCCCCCCCCACAATGCCCAACCCCCCCCCACCCCGGTCCTGCCCCTCCCCTCACGCCCCCCTCCCCCACCCCTCAGGCCCCTGCGCGCCGCCATCTTGTCTCTGCCCGGGCGGAAAATGGCGGCCGCCTCCTCCCCCCCACCACCGCCCCCCCCCGCTCACCGCGGCCCCGCGGCCGCCTCCCCCTCCCGGCCCGCGGACGCTCCCCGATTCCCGGCGGCGGCTCCGGGGCTCTCGCGGCTGCGGCGGCTCCCGGCGCGGGGCTGCGGCTGCGGGCGGAACGCGGCGGCGGCGGCCCCTCACGCCGCCCTGGGAGCCGCCATCTTGCGCCTGTGTCCGGCGGCCGCGGCGGGTGGGCGGGAAGCGACGGGAGTGGGCGGGGCCAGCGCGGACACGCCCCCTCCGGACCCGGGCGGCGCCATCTTGGCCGGGGACGGGGGGCGACATTGTGGGGAGGGAGGGACGGGAGGAAGCGGCGGCATTTTGAGGGGGGGCCGGGAGGAGTTTCACCGTCATCTCGGTGGCCCCCGGGCGGGGCCCGGTAGCGGTGGAGCCGGGGCGAGCGGCGGAGGGGCGCGGGGGAGACTGTACGGAGCCGCCTGAAGGGGCGCGGCCATGGCGCCAACGGAGGGGGTGTGGTCACGGAAGAGCGTAGCCACGCCCACTCCTACCGCCTCTTAAAGGAGCCGCCCCCCAGCCCGCCTTTTACGCGGTTTTCCCCACTTCTCGCCCCCCCGCCCGAGCGCCGTCATCTCCCGGTGCCACCCCCTTCCAGTCTTCCCGCGGCCCCGTAATCGCTCCCCGACGTTCCTGGCCTCATCCCCACGCACACACCGAATCCCCTTCGGCCTGGCTGCCGGCGGCGCGGCCCGTTTCTCGGCGGCGCAGCTCTGTACGGAGCGCTCAGCCCGCCATGGGGGCCGCCATCTTGGGTGCTCCGCCTCTCCTCGGGTACCGCCCCCTCCCCAAAGCGCGCCCCTTTCTCCTCCTCCTCTTCCTCTGTCCCGGGGCGCCCCCGCTCTCCCCACCGCCCCTCGGGGTTAACGAGAAACCCGAACCGCTCCGAGGCCTCACAGCCCCGCGGCTCCGAGCGGCTCAAACACCGCCACCGCCCCCCGCCCCCTCCCCCCCGGACTCTCAAGATGGCGACGCGCGGGACCCGGATGCGGCGGCCCCTCCCAGGATGGCGCCCCGGGGGCGGTGGGGGGGGGAAGGACCCGGATGTCGGCGCACGGCGCCGCCATGACACCCCGCACGTCCCCTCCCAATATGGCGCCGCCCATCCGGCGGAACCCATGCCCGATGTCGGCCCCCACGGGGCCCCTGAGCTCTCTACCCTCCCTCCCGGCGCTCCCCGCTTCACTCCGCCCTTACCGGGTGCGGCTCCGCTACCGCAGCGGCTCCAAGGCGGCGGAGCGGCCGGTGCCCGGGTGCGCGGGGGAGGGGTCACAAGATGGCGGCGCGCTGCTGTGGGACGGGGGGGGTCCAAGATGGCGCCGCCCGGTGCCCGGATCTTCCTCCTCCTCCTCCTCCTCTTCCTCCTCCTCGCCGCGCGCGCAAGATGGTGGAGCCTGCCTGGGACGGGAGCGGAGCTTTGGGTGCTCCCCGCGCTCTTCGCTCAGGCCCCGCCGCCCCCTCCTCTCGTCCCCCCCTCCGGGACGGCCGCGATGCGGCGCCCCAAGATGGCGCAGGTGGGAGCCCGCAGCTCCGCGGCGGCCCAAGATGGCGGCGGCCGCGGGACCCGGATGCGCCGCTCTCCGCGCCGCTCCGCCGCCGCTCCGCACCTGCAGCCGCCCGCCGCCCGCCGATCCCGGGCGCCGCTTTCCGCCGCCGCCGCCGCTCGCTCTGGGCCGCCGCCGCCGCGCTGAAAGCCGAGAAAGGCCCGCCCGCCGCGCCGGCTACTGGCGCTTGGGAGCCGCCATTTTGGACGCGTCTCCTCCACCCGCCACAAAGATGGCGCCCGCCAGGCCCCGGATGGTGGCGCTTAACGGCTGCGGCGCTCACTGCGCGTGCGCGACTGCGCGAACGGCGGCGGTGCATGCGCGACTCCACCTCCCCCTTGCGCATGCGCTGTTCCCGCCTTTCACCTAACAGATTTTTGTTCAAACACCCGAATTTGGCGCTTTTCGTCCCGGTTTTGCCTTTCCGGGACCCCAAAATGCTCCAGAGGGGGTGGGGAGAAGAGAGGAGGGGAGGGGTCCTCAGCAAGGTGTTCGGAATGAAGGTCCCA
Source organism: Phylloscopus whistleri (assembly GCA_017589585.1). Classification (NCBI taxonomy): domain Eukaryota; kingdom Metazoa; phylum Chordata; class Aves; order Passeriformes; family Phylloscopidae; genus Phylloscopus; species Phylloscopus whistleri. Next base: position 26,812 of record JADMLD010000810.1, on the reverse strand, counting down.
GGGTTTGGGGAGGTTTTGGTGAAGATTTAGGGAGTTTTGGGGTGTCCCCCGTGCTGGCTCAGGTGTGAAACAGCCTCCAGGTGTGACAATAAACACTCAGGTGTGACAGCAAACCCCCAAGTGTGACAAGGAGCTCCCCCGAGGGGTCCGGGAAGACGATCCGGAGGTTTTCGGGGGATTTTTGAGAGGGGGTTTGAGCCTCCCCCTCCAAAAATGAGTCTGGGGGATCTCGGGGGGGGCCCAAGGCCTTTTTGGAGGGAATGTTGGGGGTCCCAGTCCCTCCCAGCGTCATCCCAGCCTCTCCCAGTCCCACCGCCTCCCTCAGGGAGGCCCCGCCCAGGCCCCGCCCCACGCGGGCGCCGCCATTTTTTGTGTGGCGGAAGCCCCGCCCCTCCGCGGTTACCGCGGCAACGGCGCCATCTTGAATGTGGCGGAATTCCCCCAAAGGCGGGAAAAGGGGCGGGGCCTAAAGTGCCTTCCCGCCCCGCGCCTGTGATGACGTCATCGGAGTGATGACGTCGTAAGCGCCAAAGGCGTCGCGGGCGTGACGTCATAGCTGCCAGGGCACTCCCGAGGGCTGGGGGAGGGGGGAAGGGTGGAGGGGACACCTGGGACCAGTGGGGTCCCACGGGGGGCTCAGTGACGTCACCTGAGGGAACCCAGTGACGTCATCCGGGGGATCTGGCGGGGAGATCCCACACGGGGACCCCAAACACCCCCTGTGGGAACCCAAAATCAGCACCTGGGGACCCCAAAACCCACGGGGGGGGATCCCAAATACACCTGGATAGATCAAAACCCACCTGGGGGGTCCCAAATCCACCTGGGGGGACCCAAAATCAGAAAATTTCGGGATCAAAACCCACCCAGGACCCCCAAAATCTATCTGTAGGAACCCAAAATCAGCATCCAGGGAACCAAAACGTCACCTGGGGGGTTCCAGATACACCTGGGCAGACACAAACCTACCTGGGGAGAGCCCAAATCAACACCTGCAAGGCCAAAAAGCATTTGGGAACCCCAAAATCCACCTGGGGACCCCAAAACCCACCTGGGAGGGCCCGAAATTCGGCTGGGCAGACCCAAACCTACCTGGGGGGGGTCCCAAATCCACCTGGGGAAACCCGAAATCAGGACCCACGGTGGACAAAATACACCTGGGAATCCCAAAATCCTCCTGGAAGGATCCCAAACCCACCTGGGAAGATCCCAAACCCACCTGGATGGGCCCAAACCCACCTGGATGACTCAAAATCCATCAGGGGACCCCAAAGTCAGCACCTGGGGACCCAAAATCTACCTGGGTAGGTCTCAAATCCACCTGGGAAGATCCAAGACCCACCTGGACGGGCCCAAAATCCACCCAGGGATCCCAAAATCCACCCGGGGATCCCAAAATCAGCACTTGGGGACCCTTAATGCACCTGGGAGGATCCCAAACCCACCTGGATGGGCCCAAAATCCACCTGGGGACCCCAAAATCAGCACCTGGGAATCCCAAATCTACCTGGGAGGATCCCAAACCCACCTGGATTGGCCCTAAATCGACCCAGGGACCCCAAAATCCACCTGGGGACCCCAAACTCAGCACTTGGGGACCCTTAATGCACCTGGGAGGATCCCAAACCCACCTGGACGGACCCAAAATCCACCTGGACGGACCCCAGACCCACTTTGGGGAGGGGTTTCCGAATCCACCCAGGGTCCCCAAACTCTCGGACGGATCTGGGACCCCCCTCGGAGCGACCCGGCCCCCTCCCCCTCCCCCTCCGCCGGCGGGGGGCTTTTTTGGGGGGGGGGGGTTTTTTTTGGGGGGGGGGGAGTTTTGGGGGGGTTTTTTGGGGGGGCATTCGGAGCCAAAGAAGCGGCGGAGGCGGCTGAGTGAGGGTTACACAGATTTATAATCGCTGGATCACGCGCAGCAGCAGCAGCAGCAGCACAGACACAGACCCGGGGGGGGGGCGGGGTTTGGGAGGGGGATTTTGGGGGGGTGGGCGATGGGGGGGGGGTTTGGTGGGGGGGGGGCGGCGCCGTGGGACCCCCCCCCGCTCCTCCCCCACACCCCAAGCCCCCCCAGCCCCTCCCCCAAAAACAACCGACACCGAGGGGCTTTTCCGGAACTTTATAAGGCAAAAAACGTCTCGAGAGAATAAATAGGTGGGGGGGTGGGGTGGGGGGGGGGCCCCCCCGAAATTTTTTAACCCCCCCGGCGGTGGTGGCTGTTTGCCCCTCCCCCCCCCCAGGGACCCCTCCCCCACACGGGCCCCTCCCCCCCTTTTGGGGTTTGCTCTCTCTGGCCGCCCCTCCCCCCCCCGTTATTGCCGTGAGGGGGGTGGGGACCCCCCGGGGGGGAGGGGGCGATGGAAGAACGGGGGGGGGCACAAGAAAGGGGGGGTGTGACCCCGACCCCTCCCCCCCCCCCAGAGTGGGTAAAGTGCAGGATGGGGACCCCTCCCCCACCCCGGGATGGGACTTTGGGGGTGGGGCAGGTGGGGGGAGGGGAGGGACCACCCCCCGCACACCCCCAAGATCGAATGGATCGCCCCATGCTCGCTCCTGATTGGCTCAGGAGCAGATCCCAGCCCAGCTCACTCCTGATTGGTTCCCAATCAGATCACACCCTCACTTCTGATTGGCTCCAGACTGGATCCCAGCTCCGACCATGCTCACTCCTGATTGGCTCTGGACCGGATCCCACCCTCGCTCCTGATTGGCTCCCACCATGCCCGCGGCCTCTCCCGATTGGCCGTGACCGGATCCCTCCAGCACGGAGCAAGCTCATTGGGTGGGGGCCGGACACACCCCTCCAATCCAAACCACTCCTGATTGGATCCTGGCCGGGCCCCGCCCCCGCCCAGAGTCACTCCCTGGACCGGATCCGGCCCCGCCCCCGCAGGATCTCAGCCCTGATTGGACGGCACCAACCCCACCCGGTCCCTGATTGGCTCCTGACTTGACCACGCCTCCACCCGGGGGGATCTGGAATCCTCCCCTCCCCCCTCTGCTCCGCCCCAGATCGCGGCTCCTGATTGGCCGAACACTGGATCCCATCTGAACCCAAGGTTGCTCCTGATTGGCTCCACACCAGATCCTGCTCCCACAGAGACACCCCCATTGGCCAAAGGCCAGGCCCCTTCTGATCCCGCCCCTCCTGATTGGCTCCAGACACCGGATCCTGCACAGACCGGCAGCTGCTGATTGGCTCGAAATCCGACCCCCAAGAACTTCGCTCCTGATTGGTTCAACACCAGACCCCTCCTTCTCAGTCGCTCCTGATTGGCTCCACACAAGATCCCACCCCTGCCCATCACTGCTCCTGATTGGCTCAGCCCCTGATCGCAGCTGAACCCACCGCTCCTCCTGATTGGCTCTACACCAGACCCCGCCCTCTGACACCACGCCCCCCTTTCTCCTGATTGGCTCCACGCTAGATCCCTGCCCCCGACTGGCCGCAGGCTCGGCTCCGCCCCTCCCCGCTCAGCAGCGCCACTCCCCATTGGCCGCCGGCCGGATCCCGGCCCCGCCCCCTCCCCTCCCCCATAGTGCAAATGGTTCCCACGGGCGGAAAACGCGAACGGAACTGGAAGAACGAGAAAAGCGGCGCCGGGGGAGGGGGGGAAGACGCGGCCCCGCCCCCCCTCAAAACGACCCCCACCCCCTCAACCCCGCCCAACCTCGGGGAGGGCCCCTGGAGACCCCCCCTCCTCAAAAAGTGCAAAGTGGGGGGGGGTCCGGGGTCCCTCGCTGTGCTTGTCGGTAATAAAAATCCGGGGGGGGGAGGGGGAATGATGCGGAGGGGGGGGGAGTCGGTGGGAAACCCTGGGGGGGGGATCGGCTTTTTGAGGGGGGGGGGTCCCCCGCTGCCTCGTGAAGTGGAGGGGGGGGAAGTAGGGCGAGGAATGGGGGGGGGGGGGGGGCCCGTCCGTGTGTCCGTCCGTCCGTCCGTCCGTCCGTCCGTGCGTTCCCCCGCAGGGCGGCTCACAGTCAGCTGACCCGCTCGGGCACAGGCGTCCGCGTGTCCACCGGCTCCTCGCGGGCCGGGGGCCGCGGCACGGCCACGCTGGGGGGGGGCGGGGGCGGCGGCGGCGCCGACGACGAGGAGGAGGAGGACGAGGAGGAGGAGGAGACGAAGAAGAGGAGGAGGAGGAGGTGGAGGAAGAGGAGGCAGAGTCTTTGTGCTCGGGCTCCCCTCGGTGTTTGTAGGGCGGCGACGGCGGCAGCGGCGCCGGCGGGGGCTGAGTCTTAGGGGGCTCCTTGGCGCAGCCGTCGGGGGCGGCGGGACCCCCCCTCTGCTCCGCGCACCCGCTCAAGTCCTGGGGGGGGCGGCGGCGGCGGCGGCGGCGGCGGCGGGGGCGGCGGGGCGGGGGGGCTGGCGCTGCTGTCCTTGGGGCCGCTCTGGGGGGGCTCCGGCGGCGGCGGCGGCGGCGGCGGGGGGGGGGCGGGGGGAGCCCCCCGACCCTTGGGGCTGCCCTCCTTGCTGCGCCGGCCGGGGCTGCGGGCGCTGCGGGGGCCGCGGGGGCTCGGCGGGGGCGGCGGCGGCCGCGGCGGCGTCGTCGTCGTCGTGGCGGCGGCAGTGGCGGCCGCCGCCATCGTCACCGGCTCCACCACCACCGTCTCCCTCGTCTTCCTCTTCTTGATGGGCAGCACCGTCTCCTGCACGGCCGGGGGAGTCGCCGCCTTCTTGTCGGGGCCGCCCGGCCCCCCCGGCCCCGCCGCCCCCGCCGGTTTGCGCCCGCGCTTCTTGGGCACGGCCGGGCTGTCCGGCTCGGCCCGGCGCTTGCGGCCCGGCCGCCGCGGGGCCGGAGGGGCGGCGGGGCCCGGCTGGCCCGGGGCGAAGGGCATCTTGACCAGCAGCTTCCCGGGGGGCTTCTCCAGCGCCCGTTTGGCCGCCGAGCCCCCCTCGGACACGGCCGCCGCCGCTTTGGGCCGGGCGCCGCCGCCGCCGCCGCCGCCGCTGCCCTTGGGCCGGCCCCGGCCGCGGCCGGTGCCGGGGCCTTTGGGCGACTTGGGCTTCTTGGGCGGGCGCTGCTCGCGGCGCGAGGGGCTGCCCCGGCCCGTCACCGTGAAGTCGAAGTCGTTGGGGTCCAGCGAGGTGTCCCCCACCTTCTCGAAGTAGGCGATCAGCTCCACCTTGGAGCGGAAGGCTTTTCCCTGCGGGCTGCGGACGGAGAGCGGACGGTCAGCGGCGGGGGACGCTGACCACACGGCCCCACCCCCACCTTGCCCCACCCCCCAAAACCCCCCCCCCGCCCCGGCCGGGCCTCACTTGATCAGGTAGACGTCGTACTTGCCGGCCGAGCGGCCGGACTTGCGCTGCTTCAGCTTGCGCGTCCAGCCCTCGGGCAGCGTGGGGTCGTCGTACATGGGCCCGCGGTCGCGGATGATGGAGCGGCGCTGCTTGGGCGACGCCGACGCCTCCGGGGCCGCCGGCGCCGCCCCGGCCCCCTCCGAGCTCTCGGCCTTGCCGGCCTCGGCGGGCTCGGCCGCGGGCTGCGCCGGCTCCGGCTCCTTGCGCTCCTTCTTGGGCTTCTTGGCCTTGGGCGGCCGCTGCAGGTTCTCCTCGGACTTCTCCTCCCTGTGGGGGGGACACACGGAGCGGTCAGCGGCGGGCGGGGGAGGGGGGCAGGGATGGACGCGGGGGCGCGAGGGAGGCGGGGAGGGGGCGCCGAGGGTCGCTGGACGTAGAAGGGGTCAGTGCTGGACGCACGGACAGCGACAGGCAGGGCCCTGGGGGTGGCTGGACACAGCACTGGTCAGTGCTGGACACACGGACGGGATGGCTGGACACTGCACTGGTCAGTGCTGGACACACGGACAGCAACAGGCAGGGCCCTGGGGATGGCTGGACACGGCACTGGTCAGTGCTGGACACACGGACAGAGACAGGCGGGGCCCTGGGGATGGCTGGACACAGCGCTGGTCAGTGCTGGACACACGGACAGGATGCCTGGGCACAGCACTGGTCAGTGCTGGACACACGGACGGGATGCCTGGGCACAGCACTGGTCAGTGCTGGACACACGGACAGCATGCCTGGACACAGCACTGGTCAGTGCCGGACACACGGACAGCACGCCTGGACACAGCACTGGTCAGCGCCGGACACACGGACACTGACAGACACAGGGATGCAGCCCAGTGAGTTCCTGGACACAGCACTGGTCAGTGCCGGACACACGGACACTGACCAACAGGGCCCTGCGACTCTTCGGACATGGTGCTGGTCAGCACTGGACACACGGACGCAATGGACGCACGGACACAGACTGGCTGGACACACGGACCGGGCCCCGCAACTCTCCGGACACAGCACTGGTCAGTGCTGGCTGCACGGACCCGACGGACACACGGACACGGCCTCAACGGACACACAGACACAGCCTTAGGAACCCCTGGACACAGCACTGGTCAGCACTGGACACACGGACACCGACGGACACACGGACACCAAGGGACGCACGGACACCGCCCCAGGGCTCCCTGGACACAGCGCTGGTCAGCGCTGGACACACGGACACCGACGGACAGGGCCCTGCCTCTCGCTGGACGCAGCTGCGGTCAGTGCCAGACACGCAGACCCCGACGGACAAACGGACGCCACCGGACGCACGGACACGGCCCCGGCACGGGGGTGAAACGGCGCCGAACTGGGCAGAGCATGGGAAGGGCCCGGCCGGAGCCAGGACAAGGAGGAGGAGGAGGAGGAGGAGGAAGGAGGGGCAGCCCGGACCGGCGGGAATTACGGCCGCAATAACACCCCAGCGCTGGTCAGTCGGCGGCGTGGGGGGCACGGAGGGGTTGGGGGGCACGGAGGGGTTGGGGGGCTCGGCCACCCCACCCAAAGCCCCGTCCTGGCTCGGCCACCCCAATGTCCGGCAGCCCCGCGTCCACCCCGCCGAGTGACCGGCACTCAAAACCGGCCCTGGCCGTCCCCGGGGGGTCGTGGTCAGCGCGTGGTGACACCGACGCGGGTGACAGCCCCGGTGTCACCGGGGATGGGACCCCCCCCGCAAAGGGGAGGAGGGGGGGATTTGGGGTGGGGGGCTCTGCCCCTCCCCAGGTGGCCGCGTGGGTGGGACCCCCCCCCCCCATCCTCGGTGTCACCGCTGTCACCGGCGCGGGGGTCCCGTCCTGGCGAGGAAACACAGACACGTCAGGCTGGGGGAGGGGTGGGACCACCCCCCCCGCTACGGGGTCGGTCACGGGGTGGGGAGGGGGATGCAGCCCCCCCGGGGGTGTCACCCGGCGCTGGGGGGGGGGTCCCCAGGGTGCCACCAGCACGTCCCATCCCCGACTCCTCACAGAGCCGGGATCGGGAGCGCCCCGACCCCTGCAGACCCCTCCCCACCGAGGAAGGGGAGGGGGCAGGCACGGCCGGGACCACCCCCCCAGCCCCATCCTGGGGCTGAGAGAGTCGGCACCAAAAAATTTGGGGAAGGGGCGCAGGAATGTCGGGGTGAGGGGGACGGGGGTGACCCCCAGGGACCTCCCCCCTGCTTGGCCTCAGCGCCCCGGGGGTCTCAGGGGGGGTCCGAGGTGGCCCTGGGGGTCTCGGGGGGGTCTGGGGTGGCCTCGGGGTTGAGGGTCCGAGGTGGCCCCGAGGGTCCCTTGGTTGCCCTGGGGGTCTCTTGGTGGCCCCGGGGTGGCCCTGGTGGCCGCAGGGTTGAGCATCCCGGGGGTCTCAGGGGGTCTCGGGGCGGGCACAACCCAGGGGACAGCAAAGGGCGGGCGTGAGAAGCCGAATTTTGGGGAAATTTGGGCGATTCCAGCAGAATTTGGGACATTTCGGGGCGATTCGGCGGATTTTGGGGAGCGAGGGCGATTTCAGGGCGATTCCAGCTGGGATTTGGGGGAATTTACGGGGAGTTGGGGGCACGTGGAAAAGTCAGGGGAGCGCGGCCGTTTTGGGGGAATTTGAGGAGTTTTTGGGAGCAGCGTGAGAGGAACATTTGGGGCAACTTTGGGGCAATTCTGGGTATTCTTGGGCTCAGCACGGCCGCTGTATTTTGGGGGAAGTCAGGGCATTTTGGGGTAACTCGGGGAGTTTGGGGGGCGCTGCATGAGAGCAGCAATCCGGGGAAATTTGGGGGATTTTAGGGTGAATTTTACGGGTTTGGGGGACGCTGCGTGAGCTGCAGTTTGGGGCAATTTGGGGTATTTGAGGGCATCACGTGAGAGCAGCAATTCAGGGAAATTTGGGGGATTTTGGGGTAAATCGAGAGTTCGGGGCGCGCGGCATGAGCAGCATTTTGGGGCGATTTTGGGTGTTTTGGGGTGACGCACGAGCACAGAATTTTGGGGTAAATTGGGGGGATTCGGGACGCAGCGTGAGCAGCAGTTTGGGGCATTTTTGGGTATTTTGGGGCGCAGCATTTTGGGACAGCTCGGGGTATTTCGGGGCGTCACGTGCACGCAATATTTCGGGGCAGTTTCGGGGTGCAGCATTTTGGGGGAAATTCGGGGTATTTTGGGGTAACCCGGGGTATTTTGGGGCACCACGTGAGCGCGGCGGTTCGGGGCAAATTTCGGGAGTTTTGGGGGCGCAGCGCGAGCGTAACGTTTCGGGGTGACTCAGGGGGGTTTCGGGTGACTCAGGGGTGTTTCGGGGTGACTTTGGGGTGGTCTCGGGGTGACTTCGGGGGGTTTCGGGGGGATTTCGGTGGGGGTCGGGATAACTCGGGGAGTTATGGGGTGACCCCGGGGGGGTGTTGGGGTAACTCTGGAAATTCGGGGTGACCCGGGAGGGTTTCGAGGCGCCTCGGGGTGGATTTTGGGGTGAGTCGGGGGGGGTTTGGGGAGGGTTTTTTGGGTGAATCCCCGCGCTGCGAGCGCGCGGGACGGGCGGGGGGGTGTGTCCCCTCGTGTGGGGCGGGGGGTCCCCTCATCCCGGCTCCCTCCGACTTGGGGAGGGGTCCCCATCTCCCACCACCCCCAGCGGGGGCAACACCGCGATGGGGACACTGAGAAAACGGGGGGAGAGGAATGGGGGGGGTCCCCAAATTTCGGGGCGGGGTGGAGGGGGGGCCGCATTGGAGGGCTGACGGGGGAAGGGGAACCGGGGGGGGGGTCCCCGCAGCCCCGGGGCGGCGCGGAGGGCTCGGGGGGGTCCCGCGGAAGGCTCGGGGGGTCCCACCGAGGGGTCCCCGGCGCCGGGGGAGCCCCTCCCGCCGGCCGGGGGGGCCGCGGCCGCTCGTGACGCACTCGCGGCGCTCACAGCCCCCCCCCCCCAAGCCCTCACACACACGCCCCCCCCCCCCCGCCCGCCATTCCCGGTTCCCGCCCGGCCCGTGAGGGGAAGGAAAGGAGGGGGGGGAAGGGGGGGGGGGGGGCGTGAGGGAGAGGGAGGGGGGGGGGGTCTCGAGCGCGCGCGCGCGCGCGCGCGCGGGGCGACGCCCCCCCCCCCCCCCGTGCCACAGCGTCCCCACAGCCTTCCCCAACACCCGCCGCGGCCCCCCCGGCCCCGCCGCCCCCTCCTCACTCACAGCCGCCCCTCGTCGCCGCTCGGCGCCGCCGCCGCCATTTTCTTCGCAGCGAAGAACCCGCGGGGGGGGGGGGGAGAGCTGAGGGGGGGGGGCCGAGGGGGGGGGGGCGGGAGGGGGGGGGCGGCCCGGACCGAGCGGCGACGGGAACCCGGAGCGGCGCTGGCCCCGCCCCTCCGCCTCGCCCTCATTGGCCGGGCGACCCGTCGCTCAAGGCGTCGGCGCGCGGTGATTGGGCGGCGGGGCCGCCCTCCGGGGGAGGGGCCGGGGCGCTCGCGCCGGGCCGTTGGAATTGGCGGGAAGCGCTGTCAGTTACGGGGGGCGGGGCCGGCGGAGCGCGCGCGGCCGCTGATTGGGCCCCGCGCCGGGACGCCGGACGCTGATTGGCTGCGTCGCATGTCGGTCAAGCGCCGGCGGAGGGGGCGTGGCCTGGGCCCCCCCGCGCTGCGAAAGGTTTGAAATCCAACGGCCGTAACGGTCCGCGAGGCCACGCCCCCTCCTGGCCCCGCCCCGGACACGCCCTGACCACGCCTCTCCCGCCCCGGGTCCCGCTGCCCCAGTACGGGGAGAGCGGGGACCAGTATGGGGCAGCGGGGACCAGTTTGGGGACAGCGGGGACCAGTGTGGGGACAGCGGGGACCAGTGTGGGGACAACTGGGACCAGTGTGGGGACAGCGGGGACCAGTTTGGGGACAGCGGGGACCAGTGTGGGGACAGTGGGGACCAGTTTGGGGACAGCAGGGACCAGTGGGGGACAGTGGGGACCAGTGGGGGACAGTGGGTACCAGTGGGGGACAGTGGGGACCAGTGTGGGACAGCGGGGACCAGGGTGGGGACAGTGGGGACCAGTTTGGGGACAGCAGGGACCAGTGTGGGGACAGCGGGGACCAGTATGGGACAGCGGGGACCAGTTTGGGGACAGCAGGGACCAGTGTGGGACAGCGGGGACCAGTGTGGGGACAGTGGGAACCAGTGTGGGACAGTGGGGACCAGTTTGGGGACAGCAGGGACCAGTGTGGGGACAGCGGGGACCAGTATGGGACCAGTATGGGGATCGTGGCCACCAGTACCGGACCAGTATGGGCACCACAAACACCAATGCGGGACCAGTATGGGGACGGCAGGGACCAGTACGGCACCAGTCCGGGCACTGCAGCCACCAGTAAAGGACCAGTATGGCCAGTGCGGCCACCAGTCCGGGCACAGCGCCCCCCAGTCCGGCCAGCACGTCCCTGGGGGGGGGCGGGGGCTGTTCCGGGGGGGGGGGCGGGGGCCGGGTGCCCCCCCCGGCCCGGGTGGGGGGATGAGCGGGGATGGAGCGCTAATCCCCCCTCCCCCTCCTCCTGGCCCCTTCCGACCCGCCCCGGGACGGCCTCAAACCCCCCCAAACCCCCTCCCCGATATTGGGCACCCCCAACCCCCCCCAAACCTCCCAGACCCCCCCAGGGGACGCCCCCAAACCCCTCCGGACCCCCTCATCCCCCCCGTGTCCATGGATCCCCCTCTCACCCCGCCCCCCACCCCTTTTTTCACCCCCCCTCCCCTTTTCGGGGGGTCCCGCCCCGCCCTCGCCCCCCCCCCCCGCCCCCCCTCCCTTGGGGATCGGGGCCATCTCCGGGGGGATTGTCCCTAATCCCGGCCATCCGCGACCCCCCCATTTCGGGGGGATTAGGGGGGGCGCCTGGGGGGGGTCCCCAGAGGGACCCTGGGACATGTAGTCCCCCCCCGAGGGGGGAAAAGGGACCCCCCCCAAATGGCACCCGGGACCCCCAAATGTCACCCGAGACCCCTCGGAGGTGGAGCCAGAGCCCCCCAAAATCCCCCGGGACCTCCCTAAATGTCACCCAGGACCCCCCCAAAATCCCCCAGGACCCCCCCGAATGTCACTTGCGCCCCCCCCCCCGACGTCCCCAGAACCCTGCAGTGGCACCGGGGGGCGGGGGGCACCAAGACCCCCAAAATCCGGGGGGCTGGGGGGCTCCAGAGGGGTTTGGGGGGTACAGGGGGAGGGTCTGGGGTGTTTTGGGGTAGCCGGGGGGAGGGGGTGCTCGGGAGAAGCTTTGGGGTGTGGGCGAGGGGGGTCGGGGAGGTTTGGGGTTCAAATTCGGGGTCCCAGGAAGCTTTTTTGGGGTTCGGTTTGTGGACGCAGGGCGGTCCCGGTAAAATGTTGGCGGGCAGGGTGGTCCTGGGGAGGTTTGGGGGTCCAATCTGAGCTCCCAAGGAGCTTTTGGGGTCCGATTTGGGACACCGAGGAGGTTTTGGGGTCCGATTTGGGACCCCGGGGAGCTTTTGGGGTCCAATCTGGCAGCACAGGGTGATACCAGGGACCTTGTGGGGTCCAATTTGGGGTCCCACGCAGCTTTTGGGGTCCAATTTGGGACCCCGAGGAGCATTTGGGGTCCAATTTGGGGTCCCAAGGAGCTTTTGGGGTCCAATTTGGGGTCCCGAGGAGCTTTTGGGGTCCAATCTGAGGTCCCGAGGAGCTTTTGGGGTCCGATTTGGGACCCCGAGGAGCTTTTGGGGTCCAATCTGGTAGCACAGGGTGGTACCAGGGATCTTTTGGGGTCCAATCTGAGGTCCCAAGGAGCTTTTGGGGTCCAATTTGGCGTCCCACACAACTTTTGGGGTCCAATCTGGACCTCTCCGGCTCCAACTCAGGACCGCAGCCCCCTCCCCCAAAACCCCCCACCCCTCCCAGCACACCCGGGGGTATTTTAAGACCACCACCCCCCCACCCCCTCCCCGTTGCACCAGCACCCAATTAAACCCTTTTAGGGTGAGGGGGGGGGGTCCCTGATACCCCCTGATCCCCCCCACCAACCCCGCTAATCAGGGCTCGGGGGCGATTAAGACCCCCCAAAAGCCGCTTGCCGGGCGCCTAAGCCCGGCTTGGCCAGCGCCGGCCGCCGGATGAGCCGGGCTCAGCCGCGCTTTGCCTCCTGAGCCCCGATTATTGGGGAGGGGATTGGGGGGGGGAGGGTGGTCCCCCATCCGCCCCCCTGCCCTATAAAAGCTCGGCCCCGCCGCCCCCCTGCCCGTCCGTCCGTCCGTCCGTCCGCCGCCACCACCGCCGCCGCCGCCGCCATGCAGAAGTCGCGGGACACGCGGGACGAGCTCCCCGAGGATTTCTACATCCCCATGAGCCTGGACACCCCCAACCTGACGGCGCTGAGCCCTTTCCTGGTGCCCCAGACCCACCTGGGCAGCCCGGGCATCTTCAAGGCCATGGCGGCCTTCATGTTCCTGCTGATCGTGCTGGGCGTGCCCATCAACGCGCTGACCGTGGTCTGCACGGCCAAGTACAAGAAGCTGCGCTCGCACCTCAACTACATCCTGGTCAACCTGGCGGTGGCCAACCTGCTGGTGGTCTGCGTGGGCTCCACCACCGCCTTCTACAGCTTCTCGCAGATGTACTTCGCCCTGGGGCCGCTGGCCTGCAAGATCGAGGGCTTCGCCGCCACGCTGGGCGGTGAGGGGGGGCGGCGGGTCTGGGGGCGTTGGGGGTGTGGGGTATAGGGTCACCATGGTCTGGGGGCGTTGGGGGTGTGGGACGTGGGGTACAGGGTCATCATGGTCTGGGGGCGTTGGGGGTGTGGGACGTTGGGCACAGGGTCGTCATGGTCTGGGGGTATTGGATCTGGGGACATTGTGGGTGTGGGATGCAGGATCATCATGGTCTGGGGGCATTGGGTGTGTGGACATTGGGTACGGGGTCATCATGGTCTGCGGGTATGGGGTCATCATGGTCTGGGGGCGTTGGGTCTGGGGGTGTATGGGGCATGGGGTACAGGGTCACCATGGTCTGGGGGCGTTGGGTGTGTGGGACATTGGGTATGGGGTCACCGTGGTCTGGGGGCGTTGGGTCTGGGGGTGTTGGGTGTGTGGGACATTGGGCACGGGGTCATCATGGTCTGGGGATGTTGGTTCTGGGGGTGTATGGGGCATGGGGTACAGGGTCATCATGGTCTGGGGGCGTTGAGTCCAGGGGTGTTGGGGGTGTGGGACATTGGGCACGGAGTCACCATTACTTGGGGACATTGGGTCTGGGGGCACTGGATGTGTGGGACATTGGGTACAGGGTCATCACGGTCTGGGGGCATTGGGTCTGGGGGCATTGGGTATGTGGGGCGTGGGGTACAGGGTCATCATGGCTTGGGGACGTTGGGTCTGGGGGTGTTGGGGGCGTGGGGCATGGGGTAGAGGGTCACCGTGGTCTGGGGGCGTTGGGTCCAGGGGTGTTGGAGGTGTGGGGCGCGGGGTACAGGGTCACCATGGTCTGGGGACGTTGGGTCCAGGGGTGTTGGGGGTGTGGGACGTTGGGTATGGGGTCACCATGGTCTGGGGGCGTTGGGTGTGGGGGCACTGGATGTGTGGGACATTGGGCACGGGGTCACCATGGCTTGGGGACATTGGGTCTGGGGGTTTTGGGGGCGTGGGGCGTGGGGTGGAGGGTCACCATGGTCTGGGGGCGTTGGGTCTGGGGGCACTGGGTGTATGGGACATTGGGTACGGGGTCATCACGGTCTGGGGACATTGGGGGTGTGGGGTGTGGGGCACAAGGTCACCATGGTCTGGGGATATTGGATTTGGGGGCATTGGGTTTGGGGACATTGGGCGTGTGGGACACGTGCTGCAAGGTCACCACGGTCTGGGGACGTTGGGTGCGGTGGCATTGGCTGTGGGGACATCGGGCACGTGGGGTGTGGGGCAGAAGTCACTGGGGCCTGAGGGCAGTGGCCGTGGGGACAGCTGGCCGCTTGTGGGGACATCTTGACAAGGGTGGGACACCAGGCAGAGGGACAGGGGGACACAGGGACAGGGGGACACAGGGACAGGGGGACACGGGGACACCGGGGACAAGGGAGACGTGTGGGTACGGTGACATCGGCACAGGGCGGTGTCCCTGTGGTCGCTGGCCATGGTGGCCACAGTGGGGTGGCACAGGAGGTGATGACAGGGGTGTCACCCGTGTCCCCTGTCCCCAGGCATGGTGTCCCTGTGGTCACTGGCCATGGTGGCCATGGTGACAGGGGTGTCACCCGTGTCCCCTGTCCCCAGGCATGGTGTCCCTGTGGTCGCTGGCCATGGTGGCCATGGTGGCCATGGTGACAGGGGTATCACTCATGTCCCCAGGCATGGTGTCCCTGTGGTCACTGGCCATGGTGACAGGGGTGTCACCCGTGTCCCGTGTCCCCAGGCATGGTGTCCCTGTGGTCACCAGCCGTGGTGGCCATGGTGGCCATGGTGACAGGGGTGTCACTCATGTTCCCAGGCATGGTGTCCCTGTGGTCACTGGCCGTGGTGGCCGTGGTGGCCATGGTGGCCGTGGTGACACCTGTGTCCCGTGTCCCCAGGCATGGTGTCCCTGTGGTCACTGGCCGTGGTGGCCATGGTGGCCATGGTGTCACCCATGTCCCCTGTCCCCAGGCATGGTGTCCCTGTGGTCGCTGGCCGTGGTGGCCGTGGGTGGCCATGGTGGCCATGGTGACAGGGATGTCACCCATGTCCCCTGTCCCCAGGCATGGTGTCCCTGTGGTCCCTGGCCGTGGTGGCCATGGTGACAGGGATGTCACCCATGTCCCCTGTCCCCAGGCATGGTGTCCCTGTGGTCCCTGGCCGTGGTGGCCATGGTGACAGGGGTGTCACCCATGTCCCGTGTCCCCAGGCATGGTGTCCCTGTGGTCCCTGGCCGTGGTGGCCTTCGAGCGGTTCCTGGTCATCTGCAAGCCCCTGGGCAACTTCACCTTCCGGGGCACCCACGCCGTGCTGGGCTGCGCCATCACCTGGATCTTCGGCCTCGTCGCCTCCGTGCCCCCCCTCTTCGGCTGGAGCAGGTCCGGGGGGGTCCCGGGGGGGTCCCGGGGGGGTCCCAGGAGGGGTCAGGGGTCTCCGAGGCTTTGGGGTTCCAATGGGAGTTGGGGGTCCCTGGAGTTGGGGGTCTGGGGGAGATGGGGATCCCGTTGGATTGGGGGTCCTGGTGGGGTTTGGGGGTCCCAGGGGGGGCTCTGGGGGTCCCGGGGGGGGATCCGGGGGTCCCTGGGGGGGCTCTGGGGGTCCCGGGGGGGGGATCCGGGGGTCCCGGGGAGGATCTGGGGGTCCCTAGGGTGTCACGGGGTCCCCAAGGTTTGGGTTCCAATGGGAGCTGGGGGTCCCCGGAGTTGGGAGTCTGGGGGAGGTTGGGGGTCCCGGGTGGGTTGAGGGTCCCGGGAGGGTCAGGGGTCCTGGTTGGGGTCAGGGGGTCCCTGGGACGGTCGCGGGTCCCTGGGGTCAGGGGTCGCAGAGGGGTTGGGGGGCTCCGGGGGGCAGGTTGGGGGTGCAGGGGAGGTTGGGGGGGCGTCTTGGACGGGGTCGGGGGTCCCGGAGGGTTGAGGATCCTGGAGGGTTTGGGGGGTCCCGAGGGGTTTTAAGGGTCTGGGGGCAGATCGGGGGTCCCGGGGTGGGTCTGGGGGACCCCCACCGCCCTCAGCCCCCGTCCCCCAGCCCATCCCCGGGGGGCTGCAGAACCCGGAATTGTCGGGGGTTTGGGGATCCCGGGGGTCCCGGGACCTTTGCTGGTGCCGGGGGCGGTTCGGGGGTCCCGGGGGCGGTTCGGGGGGTCCCGGGCTGGGTTCGGGGGGGTCCCGTAGCCGTGCCCAACCCCCCCGATCCCCCCCTCCCCAGGTCCATCCCGGAGGGGCTGAGGAGCTCCTGGGCTTGGCGGAGTTTTGGGGAGGGGTTTGTCACCCTCGGGGGCGGTTCGGGGGTCCCGGGCTGGGTTCGGGGGTCCCGGGGGTGGTTCGGGGGTCCCGGGCTGGGTTCGGGGGTCCCGGGGGTGGTTCGGGGGTCCCGGGCTGGGTTCGGGGGGGTCCCGTAGCCGTGCCCAACCCCCCCGATCGCCCAGATCCATCCCCGAGGGGCTGAGGAGCTCCGGAGTTTCGGGGAGGGGTTTGTCGCACTCGGGGGCGGTTCGGGGGTCCCGGGCTGGTTTTGGGGGGGGGTCCGGCGGATTTGTGACCCCCTCCCCCCGCCCCCAGGTACATCCCCGAGGGGCTGCAGTGCTCGTGCGGCCCGGACTGGTACACGACGGACAACAAATGGAACAACGAGTCCTACGTGATCTTCCTCTTCTGCTTCTGCTTCGGCTTCCCCCTCAGCGTCATCGTCTTCTCCTACGGGCGCCTGCTGCTCACCCTGCGCGCGGTGAGGGGGCTTTGGGGGGTCCCGGGGGGTCCTGGGGGGGTCCCGGGGGGTCCTGAGGGCTTGGGGGGCTCTGGGGAGTGCAGGGTCCCGACCATCCTCATCTTCTATGGGCGGCTGCTGCTCACCCTGAGCGCGGCGAGGGGATTTTGGGGGGTCCCGGGGGGTCTGAGGGGGTCCTGGGGGGTCTCGGGGGGTCCCAGGGGGTCCCGGGGGTTTCTGGGGTCTCGGGGGGCACACGGTTTATTGGGGGTACGCGGCTTTATTGGGGTACACGGTTTATTGGGGGCACAGAGTGGGAGGGGTCCCGAGGGGGGTGGGTGGTCCTTGGAGGGACCCCCAAGCAGGGGGGGGCCTCCCTGGGGGTCTGAGACCCCCACGCCGTGTCTGAGACCCCCCTGAGGGGTCACTGGTGGGGTGAGGGCCCCAGTGTGACCCCAGGACTGACCCCCAAGGTGTGACACCCCTGTGTCTGACCCCATATCTGACCCCCACATCCTCCCCCCATATCTGACCCCGTACCCCCCCACATCCCCCCCGTGTCTGAGCCCATATCCCCCCCAAATTCCCCGTATCTCCCCATAGCCTCCCCCTGTATCCGACCCCATATCCCCCATATCCCCCCCATGTCTGACCCCACGCTGTCCCCTATATCTGTGCCCTATATCTGACCCCATATCTGACCCCATATCTGACCCTACACCCCCCAAACCTCCCTGTGCCCCCGTGTCTGACCCCGCTCTGTCCCCACACCCATCCTCACACCCCCGTGTCTGACCCCACGCTGTCCCCATACCTGTCCCCATATCTTGTCCCCACACCTGTCCCCGTGCCCCGTGGCTGACCCCGCGCTGTCCCCACACCTGTCCCTGCACTGTCCCCACACCCGTCCCCACGCCCTGCAGCTGACCCCGCGCTGTCCCTGTCCCTGTCCCCACACCCCCGTGGCTGTCCCCACACCTGTCCCCACACCTGTCCCCACACTGTCCCACACTGTCCCCGTGCACCGTGCTGACCCCACGTTGTCCCCACACCTGTCCCCACACCTGTCCCTGTCTCTGTCCCCATGATGACCCCGTGCTGTCCCTGTCCCTGTCCCCACACCCCCGTGGCTGTCCCCACACCTGTGCCCATATCTGTCCCTGTGCTGTCACCACACCTGTCCCTGTCCCTGACCCCACGCTGACCCGTGCTGTCCCCACACCTGTCCCCGTGCCCCGTGCTGACCCCGCGCTGTCCCCACACCTGTCCTTGTCCCTGTCCCCACGCCCGACACTGACCCCGCGCTGTCCCCACACCCGTCCCCACACCTGTCCCCGTGCCCCATGTCTGTCCCCACACCTGTCCCTGTCCCTGTCCCTGTGCCCCGCGCTGACCCCGCGCTGTCCCCGCCGTCCCCGCAGGTGGCCAAGCAGCAGGAGCAGTCGGCCACCACGCAGAAGGCGGAGCGCGAGGTGACCAAGATGGTGGTGGTGATGGTGCTGGGCTTCCTGGTGTGCTGGCTGCCCTACTGCGCCTTCGCGCTCTGGGTGGTGACGCACCGGGGACACCCCTTCGACGTGGGGCTGGCCTCCATCCCCTCCGTCTTCTCCAAGGCCTCCACCGTCTACAACCCCGTCATCTACGTCTTCATGAACAAGCAGGTGGGGACAGTGGGGACGCGGGGACAGAGGGGGCGGTGGGGACAGTGGGGACAGTGGGGGACAATGGGGGCAGTGGGGATAATGGGGACAATGGGGGTGATGGGGACAATGGGGACAGTGGGGACAGTGGGGACAGTGGGGGCAGTGGGGGCAGTGGGGACAATGGGGATAATGGGGACAGTGGGGACAGTGGGCATGGCAGGGGTGATTGGGACAGTGGGGACAGTGGGGACAATGGGGACAGTGGGGGCGATGAGGACAGTGGGGACAGTGGGGGCAGTGGGGGACATGGGGACATTGGGGTGATGGGGACGGTGGGGACGGGGGGGCAGTGGGGGCAGTGGGGACAATGGGGACAATGGGGATGGCAGGGGTGATGGGGACAGTGGGGGCAGTGGGGCTGATGGGAGTGATGGGGGCAATGGGGGTGATGGGGACAATGGGGACAGTGGGGACGGTGGACAGAGGGGATGGCAGGGGTGATGGGGTGATGGGGACAATGGTGACAATGGGACAGTGGGGACAATGGGGTGATGGGCACAATGGGGACAGTGGGGGACATGGGACAGTGGGGCTGATGGGGGCAATGGGGACAATGGGGTGATGGGCACAGTGGGGACAGTGAGGACTGTGGGGGCGATGGGGACAGTGGGGACAATGGGGACAACGAGGGTGATGGGGACAATGGGGGAGATGGGACAGTGGGGACAATGGGGGCGATGGGGACAGCGAGGGCAGTGGGGACAATGGGGACAGTGGGGGGATTGGGGTCTTGCTGTGGGTCTGGAGTCCATCCTTGAGTCTGGGGTCTCCCTATGGGTCTGGGGGCATTCCTATGGGTCCTTCCATGGGTCCGGGGTCCTGCCGTGGGTCTGGGGTCTCCCTATGGGTCTGGGGGCATTCCTGTGGGTCCCTCCATGGGTCTCGGGTCCATCCATGGGTCCGGGGTCTCTCTACGGGTCTGGTGTTCCTCTATGGGTCTGGGGTCTCTCTATGGGTCTGGGGTCTCTCTATGGGTCTGGGGTCCTGCTGTGGGTCTGGTGTCCCTCTATGGGTCTGGGGTCTCCCTATGGGTCTGGGGGCATTCCTATGGGTCCCTCCATGGGTCTGGGGTCCCACCGTGGGTCTGGGGTCTCTCTATGGGTCTGGGGGCATTCCTGTGGGTCCCTCCGTGGGTCCGGGGTCCCGCCGTGGGTCCGGGCTCGCTCCTGACGCCCCCCGCCCGCAGTTCCGCTCCTGCATGCTCAAGCTGGTGTTCTGCGGCCGGAGCCCCTTCGGGGACGACGACGACGTGTCCGGCTCGTCCCAGGCCACCCAGGTGTCCTCGGTCTCCTCCAGCCAGGTGTCCCCGGCGTAGGGCCCGGCCCCACCGCCGCCGCCCCACAGCGGCCTCCGCCCCACGGCGGGGCTGCCCCACAGCCGGCCCGGCCCTCTATGGGGCTCAGCTCCGCGGTTCTGCCCCATGTGGGGCTCTGCCCCACGCAGTGCTGCCCCATGGCTCTGCCTCACATCGGGCTCTGCCCCATACCGGGCACTGCCCCATGGCTCTGCCCCACACTGGGCTCTGCCCCACAGCGGGCCCGACCCAGCTGGGGCTGCCCCACAGCGGGCTTGGCCCTCTATGGGGCTCAGCCTCATGGTTCTGCCCTATGTGGGGTTCTGCCCCTGGCAGTGCTGCCCCATGGCTCTGCCCCCCATCGGGTTCTGCCCCATACCGGGCTCTGCCCCACGGCAGTGCCACCCTGCAGCTTTGCTCTATGGAGGCTCTGCCCCATGGCTCTGCCCCACATTGGGCTCTGCCCCATGGCATCTCTGTCCCATGGAGGGCTCTGCCCCACATTGGGCTCTGCCCCACATCGGGCTCTGCCCCATGGCAGCTCTGCCCCACACCGCGCCCAGCCCCACGGCAGCTCTGCCCCGCCCCGCCCGCTGTGGGGCAGCCCCACGGCTCCGTTGTACATAAACCCCCCCCCTCGCATTAAACACTGGAGACGCAGCCGCCGCCTCTGCTTTGGGGGCCGCCCCACAACTGCCCCACAAGTGCTCCCAGACCCACGGGTACCACCCCAAATGCCCCACGAGTGCCCCACAAGTGCTCCCAGACCCACAAGTACCACCCCAAATGCCCCACGAGTGCCCCACAAGTGCTCCCAGACCCACAGGTACCACCCCAAATGCCCCACAAGTGCCCCACGAGTGCCCCAAAAATGCCCCACAAGAGCCCCACCTGTGTCCTGGCAGTGCCCCCAGCCCCACAGGTACCACCCCAAATGCCCCACGAGTGCCCCACAAGTGCTCCCAGCCCCCCAAGTGCCCCCCAAGTGCCCCACAAGAGCCCCACCAGTGTCCTGGCATTGCCCCCAGCCCCACAAGTGCCCCACAAGCGCCCCCAGACCCACAAGTGCCCCACAAGTGCCCCCACAAATACCCCACAAGAGCCCCACCAGTGTCCTCCCATTGCCCCCAGCCCCATAAGTGCCCCCAAGCGCCCCACGAGCACCCCACAAGTGCCCCCCAGGTGCCCCCCGGGTGCCCCCGCAGTGGGGCGCGCGGCCGAGTTCTGCCAGTAGTGAGCTTTTTTTCCAGGAAAAAGTTCAGAACTAGCGGAATTCCGGCCGCACGGCCCGGGGGGGGACACGCGGGGGGCACCCCACGGGGGACACCCCACGGGGGGACAGCCCGTGGTGGCCCCACAGCGGCCCCACAGCAGCCCCGCGGCACCCAAAGGTGGCCCTTGGTGGCCCCACGGTGGCTCTTGGTGGCCCCAGAGCAGCCCCACAGCGACCTACTGGTGACCCACAGGCACCCGTGGTGGCCCCACAGCGACCCCCCCCAGCCCCCCACAGCGACCCACAGCACCCACCGGTGACCCCCAGCCCCCCCCAGCACTTACCGGCCGCCCCCCGGCATGGGGTGGGGGGGAGAGAGAGATGCGGGGTGGGGGGCACCGCCCGCCCCCTTTGTCCCCCCAGTTTAGGGGGGGGGGGTCCGACCGCCCCCCCCGACCCAATCCCGCCTCTCTGGAACACGCGGGACCCCCCCCCTGGAACTGCCCCGCGGACCCCCCAAAGCCTCCCCAGGGACCCCCGGAACGGCCCCAAAATCCCTCAGAACCAAAACCGCTGAGAACCCGCCCCAAAACCCCTCAGAACTGACCCCAAAATCCGTCAGAACTGACCCCAAAATCCCTCAGAACTGACCCCAGACCCCTCAGAACCGCCCCAAAATCTGTCAGAACTGACCCCAAAATCCCCCAGAACCGCCCCAATATCCCTCAGAACCGCCCCCAAATCCCTCAGAACCAAAACCGCTCCGAACCGCCCCAAAACCTCTCAGGACCGACCCGAAACCGCTCAGAACCGCCCTAAAATCCCTCAGAAACAAAACCGCTGAGAACCGCCCAAAATCCGTCAGAACTGACCCCCAAATCCGTCAGAACTGACCCCAAAATCCGTCAGAACTGACCCCCAAACCCCTCAGAACTGACCCCAAAATCCCTCAGAACCAAAACCGCTCAAAACCGCCCCAAAACCCCTCACAACCGCCCCAAACCCCCTCACAACCGCCCCAAAACCCCACAAAATCGCCCAAAAAACCCACCCAGACCCCCCCCCTCCAGAGAGCCCCCGACCCTCCGGACCCTCCCCGAGCCCCCCAAACCCCCCCAGAGCCCCCCAGAGCCCCCCGGGACCCTCCAGCCCACCCCCCCAACACCCCCTCAGAGCCTCCCCAGCCCCTTCCAGATCCGCTCCCAAACCCTCCGGAACCTCCCCAAAAATCCATCCCCGAGACCCCCACCCCCCCCCCTCCAGACCCCCCTCCCCCCCAGCTCAGGAGCCCCCCGGAGCCCCCCAAGCTCCTCTCCGCGCCGCTCCCGCGCCCCCTTTTCCCCGGGGGGGGGATTAAAGTTTCCGTGTCCCCCCTAATCGGACTCCCCCGGGGCGACCCGAAAATCCCGGGATTAGGGGGGGGGGGGATGGGGAGGGGGGGGCAGCTCCGGGCCCCCCCCCCTCCCCCCGGGCTGGGGGGGCGGGATTAAGGTCAGGCCTGGGGGGGGGGGGGCCCTTCTGGGGTGACCCCCACCCCCACCCCGGGCAGCGCCCCCCAACCTCCGCCACCCCCCAGGACCCCCCCCCCGTGGGTGCAGATTTGGGGGGGGGGGGGACACCCCCAGGACCCCCCAATTTGAGCCCCCCCCGGTTAATCTGCCCCGCCCCCCGCGGGTTAATTGCTAATTAAGGGCTGCGGCTATTTCGGGGGGCGCTCCCCCCGTGCCCCACTTGGCCCCGAGCCGGAGCCCCCCGTGATGTAACGCGGCCCCGTGACCCCGATCCGGGGGGCCGGGGAGGGGGGCCCGACCCCAAAATGTGGGTCAGGAGGGGGCCCCGAGCCCGCGGTGTGGGGCGGGAGCTCGATGTGTGGGGCGGGAGCTCGATGTGTGGGGCAGGGAGGGGCTCAGCGCCTCGCTGTGGGGAGGGAGGGGGGTCAACACCCCAAAATGTGGGTCAGGAGGGGACCCCGAGTCCCCGGTGTGGGGCAAGACCCCGCGATGTGGGGCAGGACCCCGATGTGGGGCAGAACCCTCCGATGTGGGTCAGGAGAGGGTCGGGAGCCCGCTATGGGGCGGGAGGAGGGTCAGGACCCCGATGTGGGTCAGGAGGGGGCCGGCACCCAGATATGGGGCGGGGGGGCTCTAGGACCCCTCAATGTGGGTCAGGACCCCCCGATGTGGGTCAGGACCCCCCGATGTGGGTCAGAGCTCTGATGTGGGTCAAGAGTGGAGCCGGGACCCCGATGTGGGGCAGGGTGTGCTGGGACCGCCCGATGTGGGGCAGGAGGGGCGATCGACACCTCGCTATGGGGCAGGAAGGAGTCGGGACCCCGATGTGGGGCGAGAGGGGTTCAGGAGGCCGCTATGGGGCGGGAGGAGGATCATGACCCCGCTATGGGGCAGAAGGGGGATCATGACCCCGCTATGGGGCAGGAGTGGGGCAGGACCCCGCTATGGGGCAGGAAGAGGGATCAACACCCCGCTATGGGGCAGAAGATGGTCAGGACCCCGCTATGGGGCAGGCGCTGGCTGCGTCACACCCTGGGGGGCTCAGCCCCACACTTATGGGTCCGGGGGTCCCAATTCGGATCCCCAGGGAGGCCCAGTGGGGACCCGGGGGTGGGGAATTCCCATTGGGGTTCGGGGGTCCCGGGGGTTTCTGGGGGCGCCGATTTCCATCCCGGGGGTCCCGTGGGGCTCCCGGGGGTCCCAGGGGTCCCAATTCCAATTCCGGGGGTCCCAATTCAGACCTCAGGGGTCAGAAATCATCCCGGGAAAACATCGTGACCGACGCTGAGATTCGGGGGTCCCGGGGCTTTCTGGGGACGCCGATTTCCACCCCGGGGGTCCCGTGGGGCTCTCGGGGGTCCCACGGGGGGCACTCGGGACCCCCAAGAGAGGGGAGAGGAGGGGAGAAGGGGGGGGCAGGGTGCAGGAAACAGCGGGGGATTAGCGCTGGCGTCAATCCCATCAGCTCACCCCGGCTGCTCAGGTGAGCCCGGGCCGTCCCCCCGCCCCGGATCCGCGCGGCCCCAATTAAGGGATTTTGGGGCGGGGGGGGGGGGGTCCGGGGCTAATCCGGGGGCGGTGGGGGGGGCTATAAGAGCCGGGGGGGCGCGGGCGGCCGGGGCAGTGGCGCTGGTGGCACTCGGGGCGACGATGGCGACGGGCGCTTGGGACGGGGCGGTGTTCGCCGCGCGCCGGCGCCACGACGACGACGACACCACGCGCGACAGCATCTTCACCTACACCAACAGCAACAACACGCGCGGTGAGCGGCGGGGACACGGCGGGGACACCGGGGAGGGGGCTCGGGGCAGTTTTGGGGCAGTTTTGGGGCAGTTTTGGGGCAGTTTCGCGGAGTTTTTGGGGTCGATGATCGAGCTTGGCCAACGTGCGCGGAGAAGATCTTGGGGACATCAGGGGACACCAGGGGACATCAGGGAGGCACTAAGGGACACAGAAGGACATTGGGGGACTGTGGGGGGCACCGAGGGACACTGGGGGAGGGGGCTCGGGGCAGTTTTGGGGCAGTTTCGCCAAGTTCTTTTGGGGTCGATGGTCGAGCTTGGCCAACGTGCGTGGAGAAGACCTTGGGGACATCAGGGGACATCAAGGGACATTAGGGGACATCAGGGGACATCAGGGAAGCACGAAGGGACACGGGAGGACATCGGGGGACTTTGGGGGGCACTGAAGGACACGGGGGGAGGGGGCTCAGGGCAGTTTTGGGGCAGTTTTGGGGAGTTTTGGGGTCGGTGGTCAAGGTACGCCAATGGTAGAGAGGCGCATGGTGAAGATCTTGGGGACATCAGGGGACATCAGGGAGGCATTAAGGGACACAGAAGGACATTGGGGGACTTTGGGGGGCAGTGAGGGACACCGGGGGAGGGGGCTCGGGGCAGTTTTGGGGCAGTTTTGGGGCAGTTTTGGGAGTTTTGGGCAATTTTGGAGTTGGCGGTCAAGGTACGCCAATGGTAGAGACGCGCGCAGTGAAGATCTTGGGGACATCAGGGGACATCAGGGAGGAGTGAAGGGACACAGAAGGACATCAGGGGACACTGAGGGGCACTGAGGGACGCGGGGGGAGGGGGTTGGGGGCAGTTTTGGGGCAGTTTTGAGGAGTTTTGGGGTCAAGGGACATCGACGGCGACGAGGCGCGGCCAAGGCGCGGAGGGACACGGCGGGGGGGACAAGAAGGGGCGTGAGGGGACATCAGGGGTCACCAGAAGGCACGAAGGGACACGAGGGGACACAAGGGGACACAAGGGGGCACGAGGGGGCACGGGAGGAGCATTTTGGGGGAGATTTGGGGGAGTTTTTGGGGTCAACGATCAACCCGTGCCGACCCCATATCGATGGCAGCGACGCAGCCGAGATGTGGGGGGACACGGAGGGGACAGGAGGGGACAGGAGGGGACACAGGAGGACACGGGGGGACACAGGGGGAGCATTTTGAGGGAGATTTGGGGGAGGTTTTGGGGCGTTTTGAGGCGTTTTGAGGCATTTTGTGGTCAGCAACCAACCTCTGCCACCGCTGCCACTGCGCACCGTGGACGCGGGGTGACACGAAGGGACACGAGGTGACACGAGGGGACACAGGGGGACAAGAGGGGACACTGAGGGACATGGGGGGACACAGCGGGAGCGTTTTGAGGGAGATTCGGGGGAGGTTTCAGGAGTTTTGAGGCGTTTCGCAGTCAACGACCGACCTCCGCCACCGCTCTGCCACCACGGGGTGACAGGAAGGGACACGGGGTGACACGAGGGCCACCCGAGGGTGACCCCACCGCCGTCCCCCCCCGCCAGGTCCCTTCGAGGGCCCCAACTACCACATCGCCCCGCGCTGGGTGTACAACCTGACGTCGCTGTGGATGATCTTCGTGGTGATCGCCTCGGTGTTCACCAACGGGCTGGTGCTGGTGGCCACGGCCAAGTTCAAGAAGCTGCGGCACCCCCTGAACTGGATCCTGGTCAACCTGGCCGTGGCCGACCTGGGCGAGACGGTGATCGCCAGCACCATCAGCGTGGTCAACCAGATCTTCGGCTACTTCATCCTGGGCCACCCCATGTGCGTCATCGAGGGCTACACCGTCAGCGCCTGCGGTCAGTTGGGGGGCGGGGTGAGGGGCTGGGGGGGCGTGGCCGGGGGCTGTGGTCAGTCTGGGGGGGGTGGGGTGAAGGGGTGGGGGGGCGTGGTCGGGGCCTGCGGTCAGTTTGGGGACAGAGATCTGGGGTGTGAGGTGTGGGTCAGGGGTGTGGGTCAGAGGTGAGGGTCAAGGGTGTGGGGCTGGGGTCAGGGTCGGGGATGTGGGGCAGGGATGTGGGTCACAAATGTGGGGCAGGGATGTGGGGCTGGGATGTGGGTCAGAGATGAGGGTCAGGGATGTGGGTCACAAATGTGGGTCAGGGATATGGGTCAGAGATGTGGGTCAGGAACTCTCTATGGGTCCGGGCGCTATGGGGCAGCCCCATAACCACCCCAAATCGCCCCGCAGGCATCACGGCTCTGTAGTCCCTCTCCATCCACCCCATAGCAGGGGCTGGACATTATGGGGTTCTCTAGGGGGTTCTATGGGGCTGGGTGCTATGGGGCCATGTTCTATGGGTCCGGGCGCTATGGGGCAGCCCCATAACCACCCCAAACCCCTGCAGGCATCACCCCGATGGCACTGTCCATCCTCCCCACATCAGGGGCTGGACGTTATGGGGTTGTCTATGGGGTTCTATGGGTTCGACCCGTGTTCTGTGGGGCTCTATGGGTCCGGGCGCTATGGGGCAGCCCCACAACCACCCCAAACCCCCCCCGCAGGCATCACGGCGCTGTGGTCCCTGGCCATCATCTCCTGGGAGCGCTGGTTCGTGGTCTGCAAACCCTTCGGGAACATCAAGTTCGACGGGAAGCTGGCGGTGGCCGGGGTCCTCTTCTCCTGGATCTGGTCCTGCGCCTGGACCGCGCCCCC
>JADMLD010000809.1:0-32998 GCA_017589585.1 Phylloscopus whistleri | reverse complement strand
TTACTGTAATGACATGTTGCTTTAAGATTTCCCAAGTATCTCATTCTCTGAAGTTTGCAACTAAAAGTTTGTTCTCCACCCTCCTGAGGAGTTTGTTGTTTTCTCCCATGAGCCACCTGAGGGGATCGAGGTTCCTCAACTCCCTTTCCAAGCCCAGTCAAGCGAGCTTGGGGCACAGCAGCAGGAACTGCAATGCTGAGCAAGGCCTGGCTTGACTGGAGGGAGCAGAAAGGCCAAACTCTGAGCCCAGGCTTGGGACTGCAGGGCCTGTCCCTCCCGGGTGGCTGGGGGCTGTTTGTGGGGCAGGGGGATATGAGGGGCAGCAAGGACAAATGTCATCATCATGGGTTAACATAGCTTGGTTTTTAGCTAAGGAGGAAAACAATTCCCTGTAAAGAATTGGAATTGTTCTGGAAAAGACAGGGACCTATTAGAAGCCAATTCTTAGATGCTGACATATTGTTTAACCACTGAGGAAGCTGGATGTGACTTTGTGAGTACATGTACAAAGCTGAGACGGTGTCCGAGCTGGCTGTTTTTCCTTCCAGCCAGAGGAGCAGGTAACAACCAGCCCCTGCAGCAGCTCCGTGCAGCGGCCCAGGCCGGCCAGGCCCGGCCGCTCCTCCCTGTTGGGGGAAGCTGGCCCTGGCCTGGCTGTGCCCCTGGGCCCCATCAGCTGCCAGTGGGGGAAGGGGAGGCTGCAGCTACTAATATCTAGCCGACTTTAAAGCCTTCCCCAGCTGCCAGCCGAGCCAAGGGAGATGTCTGCCGGGCCCCGAATAGCAGCTACAGGCCCAGTGGGGTCAGGCCCACCCCAATTGTCACCGAGGGGTGGCAGGAGCCATCCACCAGCCAGGCCGCTCTGAAATCCCTCAGCGTGAGTTCTCTTCCCCCATCCCCATAGCTGTGAAATCCTAGAGGCGGCTGCCTGGCAGAGATCATGGGACCACCACAGGCCCTGGGCAAGATATTAACTCTATCCTTGCACAGATGAAACGTCCAAAGCACTAACCTTTCTCTAAGTGAGAGAAAAGGCCAAACTGGGGACATGTCAAATGACAATATGTAGATATTAGAGTCAGTGAAAGAAGAGTAATGGAAGAGATGAGAAGATGCCTTGGTCTTAGGCTGACAATCTCCTATGAGCTGTAGTAACAGACTGTAATATGGTAGAATATCCCTTTAAACTGTGGACAGGTTAATTGGGGAAATGATTGTTCATATTTGTGGATTTGAGGAAAGGTACCTTTAATTGATTGAGTGAAAATTGACTTAGTAGTTGTGATCTTTTGATCCCATGAGATGTTTGTACAGAGAGAGATGAGATAAGAAGCCCTCTGCGCCAGTGAAGAAGTAAAAAGAGACCTCAGTTCCATAAGATTAAGAATATCGTTTGCATTTGAATTGTTCATTTTTAAAATGATACCCCAGTGTGCGTGAGTCTATGGCCCATATGTAGCCATGGGAAAGGCTACATGATATGGAAGGTTCACAAATTCAGATTTTTCCCCTGGGCAGCTGCTTTTGTGAAAGTTAAAAGCCACAAGCAGCCTGTTCTTTCTTGTGGCAGGTTACCACAACAAATCAGAAGAGACTTCTCTTCTAAAAGGACTGATGAGAGAGAATTTTATGAGTGGTACTGACCTTGAATCCTGACTTTTGTCTTTATATGTTGTGAGAAAAAAGGAGGCTGGTGGTGGAGGGAGAAGTGTTTTGAAAAGTTTCAGTTTTGATTTTCTTCTTTTAGTGTGTGTTAATCAATCTATCTTTATACCTTTAAGTTTGGGCCTGCTTTGCTTTTCTCCTGATCCTATCTCACAGAGGGAAAAAGAGTAAACACTCGGAGCACTGCAATAAATTTGACAAATAGAAACAGGAGAACATGAAACCATTACAGCTCATATACTGTGGGTTTTTCCCAAAGCCTCACATACAAAAAACATTTTCACCTGTGATGGTTTCATCACTTGCTATTTTATATGACTAGGAGAACATAAAGAACAAAACAGGCTTACCTTAAAAGTACAAGGGTAGTTTATTTACTTGCACTAAAAGAATGAAACTAAGAAAAAAGAAAGTAAAAATCAAATGAAACTTCCGAAACATTCTTCCCTCCCTCCACAAGTGTTCACTTTCCCACACACAATATAAAAAGACAAAACTTGTAATTTCAGTCAGTTTTACCATTTAAAAATAATCTTTCATCAGTTCTTTTAGGAAACAAGTCTTTCTGGGTCTTATAGAGACATCGTCACAAGAGGAATAATCCTCTGGTGGCTCCCATGCCACACATCTGCAAGGACCTGAAAGGAACCTCTGCAAACTGTGATATCCTACCCATTAGCAGCTTTCCCACAACTGCACATGGGCCATATCTGCTGATTAGGAGTACTGTTTGAGGATGCCTCCTCTAGTATAACACACAGATTCTCTTCTTCTATTTCCAAAGTCATCTTCATCTCAAGAACTACAAATCTCCTTTTCCTTAGGAGCAAAGAGCTTCATATCGCCTTTAGCTAGAACCTTACATCTTCCCCAAACAGCATTCAGGTGTTACAGGAAAAACAGTTCATTCTCCAAAGTTTACCAGAAATGTCCAGCCAAATTAGGCCATTCCTTCTCCTTTGCCCCAAATAGTCTTTTCACTCTCTCTTCACTGACTTCAGTTTCATGCTCTGTCTCTTTATGGTTCAATCACTTTGTCTGTCCTCACTCTGGGAAGGGCCAGTGCTCTGGGAGTTCCATCTGCCTGCAGGAAAGAGTTAAATGTGCCCAGGCCTGCGGTGGTTACGTGGTCCCTGCAGGGCAGGAGCCCAAAGATCTCAAAGCCATGCCGGTGGGGGAGGCTCAAAAAGGCAGCCAGGATCTCAGTAGTGACCCAGACTGATGGATGCCTTTCCACTGCCACCCTCGGTCACATCTGGGGTGGCTCAACCCGGGGGTGCTCCCAGGGGCCCGGAAAGGGGAGGGAGGAAACATCTCCTCCCAGCCCTGGCTGGGGAGCAAGCAGCTGCTGGGGCTTTTCCTCCCCTCTCCCCCACCGGCAGCCGGAGGAAAAGGGGTTCAGCCGCCCAGGCCACTCCCTGCGGGGGCTGCAGCTCCCGGAGGTCCGGCTGGGCCCGGCCTGCCCCGGCTGCCTCGCGATGTTACCTGGTGGCTCAGCGGGAGAAAAGAGGGAGGCTCCCACACAGTCTCAGCTTTATATGCGTGTCTTGGTTTGGAAAGACAGGGGAAAGCCAGGGAAAGCTGGAGTTTCCCTTGGAATGGAGAATGTAAAGCCCTCAACCCCTCCAAATTATAATTTTGCAATTAAGGGCTTTCAGGCAAAGATTTGGGAATAGGAATAACAGTTCTTTACTAGGAATATTAACAATACAAATGTAGTAGAAAAAACCCCAAACAATCAAGCAAACAAACAAACAACAATGCTAGAAACCCTGACAGAGTCAGAGCTACAACCTGACACCCTGTTGGTCAGGGTGTTGGAAGCAGTCCAAAAGTAAGTCCTCCTGGAGTGGCAGATGTGGTGCTATTGGGGCAGAGATGATCCTGTAGAAAAGGGTCCAGTGATGGTGAGTAGGGTCCAGTCTTCCTCCGGGAATCTGGTGGAGCCAGATACCTTGTGTTCCTGCATCTCAGCTTTTACCCAGGTAGGAATGGTTGGCTCCCCTCTCACTGGGTGGAGCATCTCACAATGGGATGATAAAATATGTTGTGCCCTTAGTGAGCCTTAATGGCCCATTACCAGAAGATATCCCCCTGCAGGGAGGACAGGCAGTGAAAGAGATAAGGAACACTGCCCCACCTGGTTTTAACAGCTGGCCCATTGTCAGAAGGCATCAGCCCCACTCTCGCCAGAGTTACAAGAGATAAAGAAAAAATGTCTCCTGAACTGCTTTCAACAGATGAAATAGAATGCACATTTTTGGTTCCATAACCCAAGACACCACTCTTCATTCTAGAATGAAGAAAGAGGTACAAGCAAAAACACAAGTAATAAAAGTTTCCAATGAAATTCAAACTAAAAATATAATAATTAGACTAGTCAAAAATTTTTGCTAAAATGGAAAACACCAGTAAAACAACTGCCGGTCTGCCAATACCTAAAGAAGCAGGAGACCCAATGAGCTAAGAAATCATAACATCAAAATTACCTAAAATACAAAAGAAAACAATTGCATGTAAGGAAGTACCAAAGTCAAAGCACATAACCAAAGAAACATAAAAAGTAATAAGAAAATAAATGAAGCCTTTAAAAAAATCAGATTGTATTCTAAGTCATAAAAAAAAATAAAGCAAAACATAGAGTAGTAAGTTAAAAATCAAGACCTTGCAAAATAAGAATGTTTCTTGCCACACTATAAAAAAAATTTAAAAAATACCACAAAAACCACTCTTATATGAAAGTGCTGAAAAAAAAATTAAAAAGTCAAATAAAACCCTAGGACAGTGCCTGGTCAATGAGTATTCTCCAGAAATTTCAATATATGTCAAATACCCCTTGGTGCATTAAATAAAAAGGCCCTAAAAATAAAACAGATCCAGCAGTAACGAACACTGCCACCAGTAGTAAAATGAAGGCAAATAAAGTAAATTGGTGAGCATGTAATAAAACTTATAATTGCACTTCTGACAACATAGAAATAAAACAAATGGCACCGCTGGCAGTAGCCTCGCAAATCAGTTGTGCCTGCAGAAGAATCAAACACAAACAAAGTAAAGTAAACTATAAAATAATTATAAGATGTAATAAAAGTATGATCCAGAGTCCAGAGCAATTTGTATAAGCAACAAGTGACAGTACCTAAACAACACATCTGCCTATAGACAAGAAAATAAAAAAAAATACTCTGAGCCTCCCTACTTTATATCCAATTTGAAAAAAGTCCCCATTTAATAAAAGAACACAAACTTCTGCAGAGAAGGACAAGACAAAAAGTTCCAAAGAATGAAAATCAAAATAAAACATAGCAAAAACCCTCTAGTAAAGTAAAATTTAAGTAAGCCCTAGACTCTCTATTTGGTCCTGTAGCAAACCACCAAAATTAATATTGTATAAACTTACAAGTAGATAGATAGAAGATAGAAGTAGATAGAAGTAGATAGATTAGCAAAAGTCACCTGGGAAAGATTCAAAGAACTAAATATACAATTACAAGCCACCACAAAAATAACTTTACAAAACCAATTAGCCCTAAATATAATAGTCCTAAAAGAGCATAGAATGTGTAGAGTTTTAAAAAGACAATTACTGCATCCACATCCCAAATGTAACTGCAGATATAAAACATGATATCAGTCAGTTAAAACAAATAAAGCATGAAGCACAAAAAAGACTTAACTACAAGTTTACTAAACAAAATCTTCAAACTAATAAAATAGAATGTAAGTTCATAGATTAAGTCTATCATTGAAACTTTAATAATCTTGCTAATCATGTTCTTAGTAATTTAGTTAATCTACAGCATCCTGAAAAAAAAATACAAACAAAAAAAGATATCCTGAAACCAGAGAATAATGAAAGCCCTGACAGAAAACAAGAAACCACATCCATCAAGTTTCCCAGTTCATGATGGCATCCATGACAACCAATGTAACAACCATAAATCTGAAGATAAACATCAAGTATAAACTCAAAAGCTAAAAAGACTGTATCAAGTAAAAACATCTACACTTAGTAAAGTGAAAAGGCTTTCAAAAAAAAGAAATGATAGTATAGGGTTAAATTTTAGTAACATAGGGATAAAATGTTTCTAAAATCATGGGAATAGATTTGGGGGGACACCAAGGTGTGTGGAAAGAAAGGTTGGGCTTGGGGAAGCCTGGGAAAAGGAACTAAGCCTTTTGTTTCAGTTTAGCTCTGTTTATACTGAATCATGTACAACTGCACCTGCATGATCGTCATGTGACAAATGAACTGATTGTTAAATGTAGTAATTGTTAGTAATTGAATATGATTATTGTTTATTCATAGTAAGAATCATAAGAAACAATGTAATTGCAACAAGAATCACGAGAAACAATGTTTGGGAGGCCTGATGAAAACTACAAAAATTCATGCTTGGATGAGATCAATGTATACAACAGAACAGTGTAAGTTTAATAATTAATATATAGTTATATAACAGAAAGGGTATAAAACGTGTTCATCTCAAATCCAATGCCAAAGTCAAATTTAAATCTGTACCCCTAATTCCCAGAGCTCATCAAGAAAAGCACCTGCATATAATCATCTCTTGATTATGTGTTTCAATGCTAACAAGGGCAATCAGCTCCAGCACCTGGACTGGGAATGGGGACAGGGACCAGGAATGGGACCTGGAATGGGGAAAGGTACAGAAATGGGGACAGGGAATAGGCACAGGGATCAGGAATAGGAGCAGGAATGGGGACACAGACCTGGAATGGGCACAGCAATCAGGAATAGGACTGGGAATCAGGACATAGACTGGGAATGGCAATATGAGATCCAGACAGAGGATATGGAAACAGCCACCGTAGAGAGAATATG
This sequence comes from Phylloscopus whistleri, assembly GCA_017589585.1. NCBI lineage: Eukaryota > Metazoa > Chordata > Aves > Passeriformes > Phylloscopidae > Phylloscopus > Phylloscopus whistleri. Next base: position 26,487 of record JADMLD010000809.1, on the reverse strand, counting down.
GGATGGGGATCAGTGTTCCAAAGTGTTCCAGTGAAACACATTGGGGGCTGTGAGCTCTGCAGCTGGGCCTCCCCTGGGCTGCTGCGGCCCAGGGCCCAAAGGCTGGAGCTGCAACCTTGCTCCTGTCTCAGGAACAGGAGCCTCCTGCAGGCCCGTGTCCCCTCCATGTCCCCGGCAGGAGGGAGGGCTCTGAGGCACAGGGGGTGCTGGCAGGAGGGGCTGCTCTGGCCAGCTGGGGGCCTCTGAGAAATGCCCAAAGCCTTGTGCTCTCTGCAGCTGGCCCAGGAGAGCAGCAGGGCTGAAGGGTTCGTGTGCCACAGCCAGCCCGAGCTGGGGAGCCCTCAGGGCCCCGTGCGAGAGGCGGCCCTGGGGAATGGCACCGGGAATGGGGACAGGGAAAGGGAATGGGGAGAGGGAATGTGGTCTGGGACTGGGAATGGTGCCGGGAATGGCAGCAGGGACAGGGAATCCGGAAGGGACCAGGAATGAAACCGGGAAAGGGGACAGGCACTGGGGACTGGGCATGGGTACAGAGACCAGGAATGGGGACAGGGATGGGGAATACAGGATTGGAAATAAATATGAGACAGGGACTGGGAATGTTAATGGAAATGAGGACAGGGACCAAGAATGGGACCAAAAATACTGGACTGTTACTGGGAATGGGGCAGGTGTAGTTAGGCTACTCCGCCCGGAAGACCCTCGGGTTGTCACGAGGAGTTAGGGCACTCCCCCTCCAGCGACGTAACCAAGTTATGTAACCCTAAGACAGTTACGTGGGCACCCCAAAACTATATAAGGGGGTGTCCGACATTAATAAATTGCATTTCGCCGTCCATCACATTGGTGTAGCGTGCGTGTGTCCGGCCAGTCTGTAAGTACGCCGTGGTCCTCTCCAGAACCAGGTCGCCGGCCTGCGTTGATCGCAGGTAACATAGTGGTGCCGAAACCCGGTCTGCGGCCCCCCGATATTCGGGAGCGTGCCCGCTGCGGGAATCGGGTGACTCGCTGGGGGAGAGGACGGCCGAAGCGCTACGTCCGACTTCGGCGGGGCGGACGCGCCCAGTACCGCCTACGATGGAGCATCTAGGCAAGGTAATTTCAGAAATATATGAGCAGTGGAACATAGAATGTAAGTTCCAAGATTTTAATGCCGCTATTACGCGGCTGCTTAAGTTAAAAGTTATCGACCGTCCGGTCGACATTCTTCACTCCGAAGTCTGGGCAAGGTGCACAAGCGCGCTTGCCGATGATGTCTTTCAGACGGGCTCCGGGAGGTGTTTAAAAAGCTGGGGGAGAGTCATGGACTCGCTCAGAAAAGCACTCGAGGAGCAGGAAACGTGGAAAGCAGCGCAGCAATGTTTAAGAATAATCCCAAAATTAGGTGTCGGCGCTGCAACCCAGACCGCGGTTAATGATGATCTCTCAGAGCTGAAACCGCCGCTTGAAATTAACGATCCCTCGCGTTCGCGATCACCCCTGCGTTCGCGACCCTCATCGCCTGCCCCAAACCCCGACCCCGAAACTAACCCGAACCCACACCCTGAGCACAGTATTCCCTTGCTTTTCCATGATGGTACGAGTAATATGAATAAAAATGAAATATTAATAAAACCGCCGCCCTATGCTCCGCAAGATGGCGCCGGAGCCGAACAAGAGGGGCGTGGCCAAAAGCCAGCTCCCGCCGCAGACGAGCCAATTCCCGCCACACACATGCGCGGTCAGGACCACACTGGGGGAGGTGCTGCTTGCTGCTGCGAGGGGAGAACAGAACCCCTGCAGAGAGCAAGCTCTCGAACAGACAAACCTCTAGAGAGGAGGCGGGGCAAAGCAAGCCCAGCTGTCACTGCCTCCAAGAAATACAGAGGGTGGAGCCCAACCAGAAGGCTCAACCTGCCAGAACCCTCTGACCAATCCACTCCATGTCAGTCAGACGAATACACATCCTCAGACACTTCACATTCTGACTCAAACACTGACTCAGACACAGACCACATGCCAGTGACCTATACCAAACACAGAAATAAAAATGTATGGCAAGCAAATAAAAAAAGCACTGTTAAATCAATGCCTTTAACGGACTGGAAAAAGGTCCAAACAGTACTAGCTGACCTGCCTGAGACGGCAGCGCGAATCTTCCCAGTTAGGAGACTAGATAACAACCTACCTACATATTCACCGGTAAATCCTAAAGAAGTGCATGCCATTGCCAAAGCTATAGCAGACAAAGGAATTAATTCGGCAATGGTTTCTACCCTAATAGACGGTCTTTTTGGTAACGATGACATGCTGCCCTTCGACATAAAGCAGACATGTCGCATGATTTTTGATGGGGCTGGAATGATCGTGTTCAAACAGGAGTGGGAAGATAACTTAGAAAGAATGCTTACTAGAGTAAGCGGAGACTCCCACCCACTGCGCAATTCAAGCGTACAGCGCTTGATGGGTCGAGACCCAGGACTGATAAGCCCCCAAGCACAGGCTCAGCATCTGAGAGCCTCCGAGGTTGCCGCCACCACCCGCGCCGCAAGGGAAGCCATCCGCACAGCCTGCAGGGTCGTCGCCAAACCGTCGCCGTGGACCGGCATCAGACAAGCGGAAAGCAAGCGCTTCACCACCTTCGTAGATCGCCTCCAAGCCGCAATAGACGCTTCAGATTTGCCGCCAGAAGCAAAAGGGCCAGTGTTGGAAGGTTGTGTGAGACAACAGTGCAACCAAGCAACGAGAGAGCTGCTGCGGTCCTTACCTCCAGGTTCCAACATCGCAACTATAATAAAACACGTAGTCAAGGAAGAAAATTCAGCTCCAGTTCAAGCTGCAATCAGCGCAGCAATGGCCCCACTACCAGCAGCAGTCGGCGCAGCCATAGCAGAGGCGATGGCAGTCCAAAGCCGCAACGCCCTCAGCCAACATCCCTCCGTGAACCAACCTGCGCCCAGACCAAGAGGACCCTGCTGGATCTGTGGTAAGAAAGGCCACATAGCCCGGTGCTGCACCCAAAATAGAAAGCAGGGAAACGGGCAGGGGAGGGGGCAATCTGGCCGCATGCGACCCTCTCCCCGATGGAGCAATCCGCGGCCCAACTACTTCACACCTTCGGGGACGGAACACCTTCCTACACCGCTGCCCCCCAGAGAGCTAACCAACTTCATAGCTCAAGCTTCGCCCAATGCTCTGGTCCAGACGCCTTCGTCGCCAACGCCGATGGCTCAGGCTCCTCAGTCACCAGCAGGTGGCGCGCAAGCGCAGCAGACAGCGCAGACAACCCCCGACTCGGCGACATCCCTCGGGTGGCCCTGGCAATAAACTGTGATGCCCAACGCCCTCCAGAAGTTTGGGGAGTCTGCCGACGGGCACGTGACAGCTTGTTCGTGGCGCTTCTCTTCACAGTCGACACGGGGTCCGACGTGACAGTTATTCCAGACACCCACTGGCCTCCAAACTGGCAACTGCAAGACGCTGTAGCAGTGGCCGGAGTTGGAGGAATCCAGCAAGCCAGGAAGAGTGTGGACCCAATATCAATTACAATATATGGCTCAGACAGAGTTGAGAAGCCTGTCCGTGTACACATCTACGTCCTTTCTAACACCCCACCCCTCTTGGGACGTGATGCTCAGGCATTGCTGAACATGCGGGTGACAAATTTATCCTCAGGGCCACTCCGGCGTACCCGTCGATCCCAATTAAATTAACCTGGAAGTCCTCAGACCCGGTGTATGTCGAGCAGTGGCCCATCGCTGAGCCTCGAAGATCCGCTCTACTCCAGCTCGTTGAGCGAGAATTGAAGAAAGGACACATCGAGCCATCTGTTTCACCTTGGAACACGCCAGTTTTCGTCATCCCTAAGCGCAGTGGCGAAGGTTTTCGCCTGTTACATGACCTGCGAGCTGTAAACAAGAAGATTCAGCCGATGGGACCGGTGCAAACCAAGTTACCTAGTAATTCCTTCATACCCACGAACCAACCTTGTGCCGTGGTCGACATAAAAGACTGCTTCTTCTCCATCCCGCTCCATCAAGATGATAAAGAGCGGTTTGCATTCTCGATCACATTCCCGAATGGCCAGCAGCCCAGCCTGAGGTTCCAATGGACAGTTTTGCCGCAGGGCATGGTCAACAGCCCTACCATTTGTCAGATTGTCGTGAGCAAAGCTCTAGCCCCTGTCCGAGCAAAGCGCCCTGACGCCACGATCATCCAATATATGGATGACATTTTGATCGCCGCTCCCACGCCAACTCAGGTGGACACCATCGTGACAGAAGTCTCCACGACCCTTGAGAGCAACGGGTTCGAAATAGCGAAAGCAAAAATAAAGAAAGGCACCTCTGTCACCTTTCTAGGTGTAAAAGTTGACAGTTCCCAGGTGTCACCTCCGGTGATCAAAATTCGGCGCGACATCAAGACGCTCCATGACATCCAGCAATTAGTAGGCTCGCTGCAGTGGCTGCGAAATGTTGTTCTTATTCCCCCAGAGGTCATGTCTCCTTTGTATGACCTCTTGAAAGGAAAACATCCATGGGAATCAAAGAACATCTCAGAAAAAGCCTCCAGATCGCTTGACTACATCGAAAGACAACTGCCAGTAGCCGCACTGTCGAGGTGGAATCCTGATCTGCCTCTGGATCTGTATGTGCACTTTACCAAGGAAGGAGGAGTCGGAGCACTAGCACAAGGGCCTCCTGAGTCAGCCAAACCAGTGCAATGGATCGTCCTTGGGAGATCTCAACGAGCCTTCTCTCCAGGAATGGAGTGCATTGGAAGTGTAATTATGAAGGGCAGAAAGCTAGCCCTGAGTTACCTAGGCTCAGAACCAGCAAAAATATATCTCCCATTCAGGAAACAGATCCCTTCTGCATCCGTGGCACTTTCAGAGCACCTCGCACTAGCTTTATTCGGATTTGGGGGAGAGCTTGGATATGCCGCAAGACCCCCATGGACACAGCTACTTTCTGTAGTGAACATCGATCTCCCACCAAAGGTTCTGGACAGACCTCAACCCGGTCCAACAGTGTTCACTGACGCCTCATCAACAACCTCAACAGCAGCAGTGGTATGGCAGGAGAAAGATCAATGGCAGTGTGTGAAGATGAAGGATCAATCTCTGTCCGTCCAGCTCCTAGAAGCATCTGCAATAGCTCTGGCCTGCAACCTATTTCAAACCCACCATCTCAACATTGTCACCGACTCGATGTTTGCAGCAAAGCTCTGCCAGGCAATGTCCCACCCAGGCGTCTCAAATTCACCAGCTGCCCAAATTATCGAAGAGGCACTGCAGTCGCGACAAGGCACTGTGACAGTCATCCACATAAACAGCCACAACCCCATCAAAGGCTACTTCCAGCTGGGAAATGACAGGGCCGACGCCGCGGCCAAGAACCTGTGGACTCTGCAAAGCGCACGCCAGCTACATGAGTCGCTGCACATAGGACCTAAAGCCCTATCTAAGCGATGCAACATTTCTATGGCAGATGCCAAGCATGTAGTGGCTACTTGCCCCTACTGTCAGAAGTCTCCTCTGTGGTCAAGTGGTGTTAACCCGAGAGGCCTGAAGCCCTCAGAAATTTGGCAGACGGACTTTACGCTGTGCCAGTTGCTAAAACCCAGAGCATGGCTTGCGGTCACTGTGGACACCTTCAGTGGCGTCATCATCGGAACTCAGCATGCCAAGGCGAACTCCAAGGCTGCCGTGCAGCACTGGCTGTCAGCCATGGCCTGGCTTGGCATCCCCAAACAAATCAAGACCGACAACGGAACTCATTTCACATCGAAAGCGGTCCAAGAGTTCGCTGAGAAGTGGAACATCATCTTAAAGCAGGGCATTCCGTACAATAGTACAGGCCAAGCCATCGTAGAGAGGGCCAATCAAACCCTAAAGTCCAAGCTAGAGACCCTAGCAAGGGCTGAAGGGTTCACCACCACCATCCCTCCATCAGAACAGCCACGTCTATTAGCAACTGCCATGCTTGCCTTGAATCAATTTTCTAGGGGAGACCAAAACCAAACCCCATCAGAAAAACACTGGGCGATAGAAGCTACCCAAGACGGCCCCCCAGTTAGTGTGAGAAACGAGTTGGGAGAGTGGGAGACAGGATGGAAGCTGATTGCGGCCGGTAGAGGTTATGCCGGGGTAAAGAAGGACGATGACATTAAATGGTGTCCTTCCAAATCTGTTAAACCCGAGATTCGTTGTAGGACATAGATTTTACCTGCCCACATTGTCTCGCAGTGACTGTAACTGTTGAGTGTTTTGAGTATTTTCCTACAGGTTTTCCTGCATAGGCCGCCGTCTGAGCCCCTTACTCAGCTTCTGCGTCTCTGCCTCTGGTCTGTGCTACTCCATGCGACCGTCGGTCACCACCCGTACCAGCCTCACGTTTGGACGTTCCGGAACTTCATCACCCACGCGATGATAGGCCAATCTGAGACCAACTCTCCAGCCTGGACGGTGCGACTCGAAGACCTTTGGGGCGGAGGGGGTAAACAATACCCCAGAGAACCAACTTCGACCATCTACAAACAAACATATTGGTGCCCGAGTAACAACCCTGGTAAGGAGTATTGTACCCGCCCTGGTTACTGGTTTTGCGGACACTGGGGGTGTGAAACTATAGTAACCGGCAATCCCCGGACCAGGTGGAATCCTCCTAAAAAGGATGAATTCCTGAGAGTCACAGGCTGGCCTTTTAATTGTAACTTCGGTACCGAGTATGAAGGCTTTCGCCTAGGAACCTGCACACACCTCACCATCACGGTACTGCGACCACAAGATCCGTCCTGATCGGTAGGCAAACTGTGGTCAGTATATGTGAGGAGTGACAGAGCTTTGAGTAGACCTCCTGACCTAAGCACTGTTATTCAAATTGTCAGGTCCCCATCGCCCAAACGACACATAGCGATAGGACCGAACGAATTGGCAGTCCTTCCAAAAGATGAGCAGCTTGTGGGTACCACCACAAAAGCCAAAAAGTCACTTGTTACTATCTCCTCACTGAGCCAGACCGAGCCTGATCCTAAGCCCAAAGCTTCCCCACAAAATCTGTTTGCCCGAATGCTAGACGCAGCTTTTAAGTCCCTAAATGCCACCCAGCCCAATCTCACCAAATCTTGCTGGCTATGCTATGATTCCAGACCACCTTTCTATGAGGGAATAGGTTCTAATAAAACATTCAGCTATTCCCAAGAGAACAGCCCAAGTCAGTGCAAGTGGGACACTCACAGCAAAGGGATCACCCTGGGGATTATCTCAGGGTACGGAGTCTGTTTAGGCAACAGACAGGTGAAGCCTCAGAGCAGAGAGCTGTGTGGCTCTTCTGTCCGCCTAAACAGACAGAAAGAGTGGGCAATTCCGGCTGCGGGAAGTACGTGGGCATGCCACACGACAGGACTCACCCCTTGCATTTCCATAAGACGTTTTGATGAAGCTAAAGACTTTTGTGTCCAGGTAACTGTCGTCCCCAGAATCCTTTACCATACGGACGAAGAGGTAATGCTGCACTTCGAGGCTGAACCGCATCGAGCGAAGCGAGAGATCGCCACGGCCATCAGCCTTGCAGTATTACTGACTCTCGGAGGGACAGGAGCAGCCACAGGTATTACCTCATTAGCTACCCAGAAGCAAAGCCTGCAACAGCTACAACGGACAATTGACGAGGACCTCCTCGAAATACATAAGAATATTGTTAAGAATATATTATTGAGGAGTCCTTGTTTTCCCTCTCAGAAATGGTGCTTCAGAATAGACGAGGATTGGAACTCTTGCTTATGCAGCAAGGAGGACTATGCGCTGCTCTGAACGAGGAATGCTGCACTTATGTTAATCACTCCGGACCTATTCGCCAATCTATGGCCGAACTCAAAAACAGACTAGAGCGTCGCAGCCATGAGCTGTTACAGCAAAACTGGTTTAATTCCCTGTTTACACAACATCCCTGGATCGCCCCCGTTGTCTCTACCCTAATAGGACCCCTCGTTGTTGTTATACTTGCCCTCATTTTCGGACCTTGTTTACTCAATAAAGTTACCCAGTTCGTTAAAGCCCGGTTAAGCCGGATTGACATCTTGCTTCTGCAACAGAGGCAATTGACCTAAGAGTTAAAGTTGTTCTGTCTACTAACAGTTCGGTTTGTTTGCATGTTACTAACCAGTTGTTCATACAGTTTCTGTTCAAGTTAAAAGTTTAATTGTCATGGAGGGAGGGGAAATGTAGTTAGACTACTCCGCCCGGAAGACCCTCGGGTTGTCACGAGGAGTTAGGGCACTCCCCCTCCAGCGACGTAACCAAGTTATGTAACCCTAAGACAGTTACGTGGGCACCCCAAAACTATATAAGGGGGTGTCCGACATTAATAAATTGCATTTCGCCGTCCATCACATTGGTGTAGCGTGCGTGTGTCCGGCCAGTCTGTAAGTACGCCGTGGTCCTCTCCAGAACCAGGTCGCCGGCCTGCGTTGATCGCAGGTAACAGGCAGGGAATACAAGACAGGGACTGAGAATGCAACAGGGAATACAGAACTGGGATGAGGAATGGGACTGGAAATGGAACTGCAAATGGGGACAAGGATTGGTAATGGGGATGAGGACCAGGAATAGGACTGGAAATATGAGACAGGGACAGGGAATAATACTGAGAATGGGGACAGGGACCAAGAATTGGACAGGGAACAGGGAATGGGACTGGGAATGGAGAGAGGGACCGGGGATAGCACAGGGAATGGGACAAGAAATGGGGACAGGGACCAGGAATGGGACTGGAAATACGAGACTAGGACTGGGAATGGGGATAGGGACCAAGAATGAGACCAGGAATACCAGACTGGGACTGGGAATGGGACCAGGAATACGGAACAGGAACCTGGAATGGCACCGGGAATAGGAATATGGGAATGGCACAGGGAATATGAAAACAGCAAGAGTAGAGAGAATATGGGATGGGGATTAGGAAGGTGGGGCCGGGATCAGAAACGGGAATATAGGAACAGGACAGGGAATATAGCAATGGAAATGTGGGCCTGGCAGTGGGCCCAGCAAAGAGACCAGGAATACGAGAATGGGAACAGGACAGGGAATATGGGAATTGCAACCAGACAGAGAATAGCGGAAAGGGACATGGAATGAGACTGGGAATGGGATCCAGGCTGGAATGGGAGCAGGACGGGACCGGGAACGGGGTGACATGGGAATAGGCCGGGAACAAAGGGGAGTGACAGCAGGGGAGGGGAATCCTGGACAGGGGACATTGGGAACAGGGATGGGGGGACATGGAGACAGTTCTGGAGCAGGGGGTCCTTGATCAGCTGCCCCAGAACCTCTGCCAGGGTCTCCCAGCGCAGCCGGAGCTGCTCGGCCTCAGGAGCCCAAAGCTCTGAGAAAGCTCCAAGTCCCTGCCAGGAACCCTCAACTCCCTCCCACCCAGCATCCCCCACATCCCCTGCAAGATCCCCCCATGTCCCCATCCACATCTTAGTTCAACATCTTTATTTTTATCCCAATTTTGGGTGTTTTGAAAGGATAAAGAGAAATGAAAGTCCAGGTGCCCACGGGGAGCCAGGAGGATGTGGAGCTCCCAGCCAGGTGTCTTCCCAACATGGATCACCAGCACCACGGATCACTGGGGCTCTCCCTACTGGGGGTCACTGGGGATCATCCAGCTCAGATCCTCCCATGGGGGATGGAGCTGGAGCAGCGCACGAAACTCTTCCTGCACTCAGGGCACTCACAGGGCTTCCCTTAGTGGTGGCTCCGTTGGTGTCTGGTCAAGTTAGAGCTGTGTGAGAAGCTCTTCCCACACTCAGGACACTCGTAGGGCCTCTCCCCGGTGTGGATGCGCCGGTGGGTGATGAGGGTGGAGTTTTGCTTGAAGCCTTTCCCGCAGTCGGGGCAGCGGAAGGGCTTCTCATCTGTGTGAATCCGCTGGTGCAGGAGGAGATTGGAGCTGGTCTGAAACCTCTTCCTGCATTGATCACACTCATAGGGCCTCTCCCCAGTGTGGCTCCTCTGGTGGAGAATCAGGTGGTACCTCTGGCTGAAGCTCTTCCCACACTCCCCACACTCATAGGGTCGTTCCCCTGTGTGGCTCCTCTGGTGTGTGATGAGCTGGGAGCTGTGGCTGAAGCTCTTCCCACACTCCGCACACTCGTAGGGTCGTTCCCCTGTGTGGATCCTCTGGTGGGCAATCAGGTTGGAGCTGTGTCTGAAGCTCTTCCCACACTCAGGACACTCGTAGGGCCTCTTCCCAGTGTGGATGCGCCGGTGGGTGACGAGGGTGAAGTTTCGATTGAAGCCCATCCCGCAGTCAGGGCAGCAGAAGGGCCTCTCATCCGTGTGAATCCGCTGGTGATTGAGGAGATGTGACCTGGTCTGAAACCTCTTCCTGCACTGGTTACACTCATAGGGCCTCTCCCCGGTGTGGCTCCTCTGATGGATAATCAGGTTGGAGCTGTGTCTGAACCTCTTCCCACACTCCTCACACTCATAGGGCCTCTCCCCAGTGTGGATTCTCCAGTGGCAGATCAGGTAGGATCTGTGGCTGAAGCTCTTCTCACATTTTGAGCACTTGTGGGGCTTTTCCGTGTTGTGAAGCTGCTCAGGCTCCCCTGGCTCCGAGCTCCAGCTGCCTCCCTGGCGCAGGGTGGACCTTTCCTCCTGGGATCCCCGTGATCTGTGTTTGCAGCCCCTCCTTGTGCGGGATCTCCGGGGCTTTTCCTCCCCGTTGTATTCCTGTGCTGTGGAGCCGCTCAAAACGGCCTCTTCCACGAGGTTCTGCTGTGGGGATTTGTCCTCCCTGCTCTCCGTGCTCAGCTCCTTGTCTGGGGAGGAAGGACAAGGAGAGGATGGGATTTGCCTCCGTGCCACAGGGAAGGGGAAGGAGATCCCCCCAGTGCATCCCCGGCAGGATGGCGTCGGCAGCGGGGTTCTCCTACAGCCGGGGGCCAGGCTGGGCTGGGAGATGGAGCAGAAGAGAGGAGGAAAGGGGCAGTGACTTCCTCCTCACCTGCCTGGGGCTTCTGGGCCATCTTCCTCTTCCTCACGGCCTCCTCCTCCTCCATCTGGCCAAGGTTTGGGAATGAGAAATCCTGGTTTGAGGGAGAAAACAAGGGCTGAGCACGTTGGGTTTGATGGTCCCGCTGCCCAAGTGCAGCTGCAGAAGTCAGCGCCCCTTTCAGCCTCGGGGGGCCCGGACCTCGCTCATCTCCAGGCTCCTCCACCCTTCCAGGCTGCCGGGGCTACCGCAGCTCCGGGATCGCCCCTCTGCGCTCTCCCCGCTCCGGGGCTCCCGCGTTCCCCTCCGGCTCTCCCGGAGATCCCCAAACCCGATCTCCCCCTCTGCCCGCCGGGACCAGGCGATCGCCACGTGGGACCCCCCAGGATCCCTCCAGGCGCATTTCCGGCTCGACTTTGGGGTTCTGCAAGATCCAAGCACCCCCTGCCGTGAAAAAAAAACCCACCCGGAGACCCCCCCGATGGATTTGGGGTGAGCTCCCCCTCCCCGCTCACCTGCGGGTTCCGGAGGGGGCGATGCTGCCGGAGCCGGGGGCGTTGCGGCCGGAGCGGACGAGCGGAGAACCACGTGGTGTTCCTGCTGCTGCTCTTCCTCCGATTCCTTCTCTTTCTCTTCCTGCTCCTCTCTCCCTCCTGTTCCTGCTCCTCCTCTTCCTGCCGCTTCTTTCTCTTTCTCTTTCCTTCTCCTCCTCCTCTGTCCCTCCTCTTCCTCCCGCTCCTCCTCCGCTCCCAGCCCGGCCCGGGCGGTGCCGACACCCAAAAGCAGCCGCGCGGCACCGTGAGCGATCCTGGGAGCAGCGGGAAGGAATTGGGAGCGCTTTCCCTCCCAGTATCGCTCTTACTGGGAGCGCTGGGAGGGAACTGGGAGGAAACAGCGCCCGGATGTGGCTGCAGCCAACGCTGGGCGGGGCCAAACCAGAGGGCGTGGTTATGCAAATAGAGGAGTGATCGCACTCTGTGATTGGTGGGCGGGAGCATCGCGGGGTTTCCCCGGTGAGGTGAGGGGCGGGGAGGGCCGGAGGGATGGCGGCGGCGTCCGGTGAGAGGGGACAGGGAGCGGGAATGGGACCAGGGAATGGGAATGGGGACAGGGAGCGGGAATGGGGACAGGGAGCGGGAATCTGAATATGGGAACGGGACAGGGAAGAAGAAAACAGCGACGGGAGAGGGAATAATGGATGGGGATCAGTGTTCCAAAGGGTTCCAGTGAAACACATCGGGGGCTGCGAGCTCTGCAGCCGGGCCTCCCCTGGGCTGCTGCGGCCCAGGGCCCAAAGGCTGGAGCTGCAGCCTTGCTCCTGTCTCAGGAACAGGAGCCTCCTGCAGGCCCGTGTCCCCTCCATGTCCCCGGCAGGAGGGAGGGCTCTGAGGCACAGGGGGTGCTGGCAGGAGGGGCTGCTCTGGCCAGCTGGGGGTCTCTGAGAAATGCCCAAAGCCTTGTGCTCTCTGCAGCTGGCCCAGGAGAGCAGCAGGGCTGAAGGGTTCGTGTGCCACAGCCAGCCCGAGCTGGGGAGCCCTCAGGGCCCCGTGCGAGAGGCGGCCCTGGGGAATGGCACCGGGAATGGGGACCGGGAAAGTGAATAATATTGGGAATGGAGACAGGGATCAAGAATTGAACCAGGAATACTGGACTGGGACTAGGAATGGAGAGAGGGACCAGGAATGAGGACAGGGACTGGGAATGGGGACGGGGTCCAGGAATGGGATGGGGAATATTAACAAGGACCGGGAATGGGATCGCAAATGGGGACAGGGATTGGGAATATGGACAGGGACCGGGAATGGGACGAGAAATACGAGACAGGAACTTGGAATGATACACGGAATGGGGACAGGGATCAAGACTGGGCCCAGGAGTACTGGACTGGGAATGGGACAGGGAATACGGGACAGGGACCAGGAATGGAGACATGGACCAGGACTGGGACCGTGAATACAGGAGTATTCTCGCAAATACAGTAATACAGGAATATGGGATCGGGGATGGGAAAATGGAAACAGGACAGAGAACATGGAATCAGAAACTGGGGAGAGAATATGGGATATGGATTAGGAGATGGGACCAGGATTGGGAATATGAATATGGGAACGGGACAGGGAATATAGCAATGGAAATGTGGGACCTGCAGCAGGATCAGGAATATGAGAATGGGAACAGGGCAAGGAGTATGGGACTGGGAATATGGGAACAGCAACCAGAGAATACTGGACAGGGACAGGGACGAGACTGGGAATGGGACCCAGACTGGGATGGGAGCAGGACAGGACCAGGAGTGGAATGACACAGGAACGGGTGGGGGGCAGGAGTGGTGACAGCGGGGAGAGTAGGATCCTAGACAGTGGACACTGGGAACTGGGACACGGGGAGAGTTCCAGGGCAGGGGGTCCTTGATCAGCTGCCCCAGAACCTCTGCCAGGGTCTCCCAGTGCAGCTGGAACTGCTTGTCCTGGGGAGCCCAAAGCCCTGAGCAAGCCCCAAGTGTCTGCCAAGAACCCTCAATTCCCTCACACCCAGCATCCCCCACATCCCCTGGAAGATCCCCCCAGGTCCCTATCCATGTCTTTGTTCAAAATCTTTATTTTTACCCTGGTTTTGAAAGGATAAAGAGAAATGAAAAGAAAATCCAGGCCACGGGGAGCCAGGAGGATGTGGAGTCCCCAGCCAGGTGTCTTCCCAAACGGATCAACGGCACCACGGATCACTGGGGCTCTGCTTACTGGGGGTAACTGGGGATCATCCAGCGTGGATCCTCCCATGGGGGATGGAGCTGGAGCAGCGCACAAAGCTCTTCCTGCACTTGGGGCACTCGCAGGGCTTCCCTTAGTGGTGTCTCTGTTGGTGTTGGGTCAAATGAGAGCTCCTGGAGAAGCTCTTCCCACACTCAGGACACTCGTAGGGCCTCTCCCCAGTGTGGATGCGCCGGTGGCTGATGAGGTGGGAGTTTCGCTTGAAGCCCAACCCGCAGTCAGGGCAGCGGAAGGGCCTCTCATCCGTGTGAATCCGCTGGTGCAGGAGGAGATTGGAGCTGGTCTGAAACCTCTTCCTGCACTGGTCACACTCATAGGGCCTCTCCCTGGTGTGGCTCCTCTGGTGTGTGATGAGGTGGGAGCTAGACCTGTACCTCTTCCCACACTCGGGACACTCGTAGGGCCGTTCGCCTGTGTGGATCCTCTGGTGGACAATCAGGGTGGAGCTCTGGCTGAAGCTCTTCCCACACTCAGGACACTCGTAGGGCCTCTCCCCAGAGTGGATGCGCCGGTGATTGATGAGAATGGAGTTTCGCTTGAAGCCCATCCCGCAGTCAGGGCAGCGGAAGGGCCTCTCATCCGTGTGAATCTGCTGGTGTAGGAGGAGACTGGAGCTGGTCTGAAACTTCTTCCTGCATTGGTCACACTTGTAGGGCCTCTCCCCTGTGTGGCTCCTCTGGTGGACAGTCAGGTGGGAGCTGTGGCTGAAGCTCTTCCCACACTCCCCACACTCATAGGGTCTCTCCCCTGTGTGGATTCTATGGTGGAGGATCAACCTGGAGCTGTGGATAAAGCTCTTCCCACACTTGGGACACTCATAGGGCCGTTCCCCCTTGTGGCTCCTCTGGTGGTAGGTCAGGTGGTACCTCTGGCTGAAGCTCTTCCCACACTCCCCACACTCAAAGGGCCTCTCCCCTGTGTGGCTCCTCTGGTGAGCAGTCAGGTTGGAGCTCTGGCTGAAGCTCTTCCCACACTCAGGACAATCGTAGGGCCTCTCCCCGGTGTGGATGCGCCGGTGCCTGACAAGGTGGGAGTTTCGCTTGAAGCCCGTCCCACAGTCGGGTCAGCGGAAGGGCCTCTCATCCGTGTGAATTCGCTGGTGCTTCAGAAGACTGGAGCTGGTCTGAAACCTCTTCCTGCATTGATCACACTCATAGGGCCTCTCCCTGGTATGGCTGCTCTGGTGTGTGATGAGGGAAGATCTCCAGCTGAAGCTCTTCTCACATTTCAAGCACTTGTGGGGCTTCTCCCTATTGTGAAGCTGCTCATGGACCTCCAGCTCTGAGCTCTGGCCGCCTCCCTGGTCCAGGGTGGACCTTTCCACCTCAGATCCCCGAGATCTGCGTTTGCAGCCTCTCCTCGTGCGGGATCTCCGGGGCTTTTCCTCCCCGTTGGATTCCTGCGCCGTGGAGCCGCTCAAATCGGCCTCTTCCACGAGGTTCTGCTGTGGGGATTTGTCCTCCCTGGTCTCCGTGCTCAGCTCCTTGTCTGGGGGAGGAAGGACAAGGAGAGGATGGGATTTGCCTCCGTGCCACAGGGAAGAGGAAGGAGATCCCCCAAACGCATCTCTGGCAGGACGGCATCGGCAGCGGGGTTCTCCTACAGCCGGGGGCCAGGCTGGGCTGGGAGATGGAGCAGGAGAGAGGAGGAAAGGGGCAGTGACTTCCTCCTCACCTGCCTGGGGCTCCCGGGACATCTTCCTCTTCCTTGCAGCCTCCTCGTTCTGCAACGGACCAAGGTTTGGGAGTGGGAAAGCCTGGTTTGGGGGGAAAAACACGGACTGACCGCTTTGGGTTTGATGGTCCTGCTGCCCAAGTGCAGCTGCAGAAGTCAGCGCCACTTTCAGCCTCGGGGGGCCCGGACCTCGCTCATTTCCCAGCTCCCCCACCCCTCCAGGCTGCCGGGGCTACCGCGGCTCCGGGATCGCCCCTCTGCGCTCTCCCCGCTCCGGGGCTCCCGCGTTCCCCTCCGGCTCTCCCGGAGATCCCCAAACCCGATCTCCCCCTCTGCCCGCCGGGACCGGGCCATCGCCACGTGGGACCCCACAAGATCCCTCCAGGGGCGTTTCCGGCTCGCCTCTGGGGTCCTGCAAGATCCAAACATCCCCTGCCCCGAAAAAAAACCCCACCCGGAGTCCCCCCGATGGATTTGGGGCGAGCTCCCCCCCCCGCTCACCTGTGGGTTCCGGAGGGGGCGATGCTGCCGGAGCCGGGGGAGATGCGGCCGGAGCGGACGAGCGGAGAACCACGTGCTGTTCCTGCTGCTGCTCTTCCTCCTATTCCTTCTCTTACTCTTCCTGCTCCTCTCTCCCTCCTGTTCCTGCTCCTCCTCTTCCTGCCGCTTCTTTCTCTTTCCCTTTCCTTCTCCTCCTCCTCTGTCCCTCCTCTTCCTCCCGTTCCTCCTCCGCTCCCAGCCCGGCCCGGGCGGTGCCGACACCCAAAAGCAGCCGCACTCTGCCCTGGGGGGTTCCAAAGCGGCCCCGCTCCGCGCGGCACTGGGAGCGATCCTGGGGGCAGCGGGAGCGATCCTGGGAGCAGCGGGAAGGAATTGGGAGCGCTTTCCCTCCCAGTCTGGCTCTTACTGGGAGCGCTGGGAGGGAACTGGGAGGAAACAGCGCCCGGACGGGGCTGCAGCCGGCGCTGGGCGGGGCCAAACCAGAGGGCGTGGTTATGCAAATAGAGGAGCGATCGCGCTCTGTGATTGGTGGGCGGGAGCAGCGCGGGGTTTCCCCGGTGAGGTGAGGGGCGGGGGGGCCGGAGGGATGGCGGCGGCGTCCGGTGAGAGGGGACAGGGACCGGGAATGGGGGACAGGGACCGGGAATGGGGACAGGGACCGGGAATGGGGGACAGGGACCGGGAATGGGGACAGGGACCGGGAATGGGGACAGGGAATAGGGACAGGGACCGGGAATGGGGACAGGGACCGGGAATGGGGGACAGGGACCGGGAATGGGGACAGGGAATAGGGACAGGGACCGGGAATGGGGACAGGGACCGGGAATGGGACCGGGAATGGGGACGGGGAGCGGTACTTCGGGGCCGAGACCAACAATGGGACCGGTAATACGGAGCCCGGAATGGGGACAACAATGCGGAGTGGGACCGGGAATTGCGGACAGGGACTGAGAATCGTACCAGGAATAGGGACAGGGACCGAGAACGGTGACCAAGACCGGGAGAGGGATTGAAAATACGAGAAAGGGACGTGGGAAAGAATTGGGAATGAGAATAGTGACCGGGAATACGGACACGGACCTGGAATGGGGCGTCAATGGGAATATAGTGTTATAGAGGATGTTAATGATTTAGGTAATTTCTGTTAAATGTTATGGTTAATTGATCCCTAGAAGATATGAAGCAATAACTGTAAGTTGCAGAAACTGCAGAAACAAAGAAGTCACAGATAGCCTGGCCTTAGTTCAGGATACTTTTTATCATAAGACATGAAGAAAGGGAGAAACGAGAGATTTGGTGAAACCATGGTGGCCACGGTGGAAGGTTCCCAGGGACATGCTGTGAGGAAGAGGAGAGACTTCATCCACCGGCCACCGTGAGAGGGCAGGAGACCCCAGACTCCCGGAATCAGAAGACCCAACTGTGACCAAATATGGGAAACATGGACTGAGGAGGGACCAAGGGGTGTGTGTAACCAAAAAGTTATAAAAACAGGAAATTGTGGGGAAAACTCTGAAAGCTGTGCGTGGAGCACGAGCTGAGACTTGTGCTCTCCGGCTTGCCCAGCACACTGCTTGCTTTGGCTTCTCGCTTTAATCAAGTTTATCTAATTGGCAATCAATTATTGGGTCCTTTATACTTATCAAAAGGAGCCAATCAGGGAGTCACTCCAGGGGTCAGAGACAGGAGAGGGGACAAATCCCCTGGGGAGGGGGGGGACCCCCGACATCCTGGCCAATCACTTGACGCTCTCCCCAGAACTTTCCAGAGGCAGGGGGGAGATTGTGTCAGGATTGACGGGTCTGAGAGGCAGGGGGAAGAGAGACTGACAGAACAGAACAGGGGATACAGCTGTGGGATAGACCAAACTGGGGATTAAACCGGGGTACATAGAACAAACCATTAACAAGTAAAAGGCAAATAAAATAATGCACCACTACAACATCCCTTACCCATTCTGGCTCAGGTGTAAAAGCCCCACCCAGGAAGGCCACACACACAAAGGGGACAGTGTCACACTTGCCCATCCCCCGGGGAGGTCTCTGTCCCTGTCACTCCCTTGCTCTCCCCTCCTTTTCTCTTTCACAGGCTGGGGAGCTTTGCCAAATGTGAGAATCGTTTTTCTCTTTGTCCTTGTCACCTTTGTGACAGCAACACAGAGTTTCCCTTCTTTCAACAATATGTATTGGGCTGAATTTTCATTTTTCTTTTACAAGAACTTGCCAGCAGCTGAGCTGGAGCTGGGCAGGAACTGATGCAACTTTGAATTGCTGCCATAATTGCCTGCATTGTCAGTTTATCCATGTTTGAGATTTATTTGCATTTTCATCACAAGTGACTTGTGGGAAGAGCAAATATTCCTGAAAGCATTTTCTGTAGAGTTAAGTTTGGTTTCTGTCAAGTTTAATTTGTCCAGTGCCCAGGGGATGCTCGAGGGGTCTCTGTGCCTCTCACCCTGGGGATTGCTTGGGAGGGGCTTGGGGGGTGTCCCTGTCCCTCTCATCCCAGGCCATTCCTTAGGGAGTCTCTGTCCCTCTCACCCCAGGGGATGCTCAGGGGCCACTGTCCCCCTCACCCTGGACAATGCTCAAGGGGCCTCCATCCCTCTCACCTCAGGGAATGCTTGTGCAGGGCTGGGGGGGAGCAGGGGCTCTGTGTCCCTCTCACTGCTGAGTGTGCTCGGGGTGGGGGGGCTCTCATACCTGGGGAGGCCGGGGTCCCTCTGTCCCTCTCACCCCTGGTGTGACCCCACCCAAACATCATCGGGGCGAGAGGGACAGAGACACCTCCCAAACCCCAGAAGGGCTAAATGGGGCATTTGGTTGAGGATTTAGGAAGGGGCTGGAATTGGGGCTGGGAATGGAGATGGGGCTGAGATTTGGATTAGAGCTGAGATTGGGGTTAAGGCAAGACATGGGATTGGCTTTAGTGCTGGAGTTGGGATTGGGTCTGGAGCTAGATGAGTCTGGGACTGGGATGAGATTAAATATGGGACTGTGAGTCTGTCTAAACGTGGAGGGAGACTGAGACCAGGAACAGGGTTAGGTTTGGGACTGAGCACACGCAGAGTGGGACAGGGGAGGTCACTGCAGGATGTCCCTGGCATCGTCCCAGCCCTCCTCAGGCACCTCCAAACATGGGGAGCAGCTGGGTGGTCCAAGATCCAGGTGCACCCACACTGCCTCTCAATACCAGGAGAGCATTCCCTAAGGGCAGCCCTGAGTGTGACCCTTGGGATCTGGGATCAGCCTTCACATCCCTGTGGGAGCAGCTACAGACAGGATGAGAGATTTCTCCCCTCCTTATTCCTGTGGAAGGGTGAACCCCATCTGCCCTTTCCTTCTGGTGCCTCCTCATCTCCTCAGCTGAGGATGTCAAACACATCAGGAGCAGGAAAATCCCCATTCCATGTTTCCTTGTGTCTGCAGTCTGGAACATCCACTCAGAACAAAGCATTTTCTGAAAGCCCTGCTGAATGACATCAGGAGGAGGTTTGTGAGAAAGGGAGGAAATTGGATTTTGATAGGAAATAAAAGTTGCAAAATTATTTCTTTCATCCCATTCATTTTCAGTCAGTTCCAGTTCTGTTTTCAGAGTGCCACCTTCTCAGCTGATTGGATTTGTGTTCTCCTTTCCCTTCTGCCTTTCTCTGCCTGCTCTGTTTCTCTCTCTTGACCCAGGGCAGCTCCCACCAAAGACCCTCCCCTGATTCAATTCCCAGTCCAGGAGCTAAAACAACCCTGGGTGAAGTTATGAAGGCTGGCAGTGAAATGTCACTGTGAGATCTTGCTCCACTTGGCTTTCAGCCCCTTCTAAAGAGCTTTGCCTTCAAGGGCAGGAACATCTTTTCTGTGCTGGGAACTGGAATTCCAGGCCCTGGGAGTGTGTGCCATGGATCCCAGAGGGGCCTTCCTGGGGCTCCCAGGGTGCTGCTCCTGCTGTGCCTCCCAAGGAGCCGTGCAGGGCCAGGGGACAAGGTCCAGCAGCTGTGTGAGCTCCCAGAGCAGACAGCAAAGGCGGCTTTGCTGGACATTTTCCAGCACAGCCCCAGCTGGAAGCAGAGGGAAGAAGGAAAGGGAAGCGAGTCCCTGACAGAATCCCGGAATGATTGCGGTGGGAAGGGACCCTGCCCACGGGTTACGATCCCATGAAGGAGAGACACCTCTGGCCCAGTGAAGGTGCAAATGAGACCATGGGAGCACAGCTTACGGATTTTAATGAACGTGAAATTAACTGAACAAGAAATGGGAAGGAGAAAGGGAGAGAAAGAAATAGGAAAGAGATCTCAGAAGAGAGAGAAAGAAATAAGAAAGAGGTATCAGAGGGAGAGAAAGAAATAGGACAGGGTCTCAGAGAGAGAAAGAAATAGGACAGGGTCTCAGAGAGAGAGAAAGAAATAGGACAGGGGTCTCACAGAGAGAAAGAAATAGGACAGGGATCTCAGCGAGAGAGAAATAAATAGGAAAGGCGTCTCACAGAGAGAGAGAAAGAAATAGGACAGGGGTCTCAGAGAGAGAAATAAATAGGAAAGGGCTCCGGCCCGGACTCTTCAGCTGCCAGGGGCACCCGCAGAGCACAGCGCCTTTCACAGTTCCAGCCAATCAGAGGACGCGTTAAACAATTTCCAGCCAATCAGAGCTTTTCCCGCCGATGACTCACCAGTTGCCAGGCGGACCCGCGGAGCCCAGCAGCCCCGGGAGCGGCATTTTGGGCTCGGGGCGGGGGGAGCGGAACCGCTCTGGGAGGGTTCCCGAGCCCCCCGCCCCTCCCTGGGTCTGATCGGGGGCTCCCCCCACCCAGCAGCCGGTGCAGCGGCGGCCGTGGGGCGAGGGGGAACGGAGGAAGTGCTGGAGGAAGAAGAGGGAGAGAGGAGGAGGAGGAGCAGGAGGAGCAGTAACAGGAGCAGGAGAACCACGGTTCACGCCGCCTGCACGCTGAGCCTGCAGCACCCTCTGGCCCAGCAGCATCGCTCCCCACCCCCAACCCACAGGTGAGGGGGGAGGGTGAGCTCTCCCCAGCTCTACCGAGGGGACTCCGGGATGATTTTTTTGGAGAGTGTTTGGAGCTGGCGGATTCTGGAATCGAGCCCCAGATATCCCCGGACGTCCCAAAGAGGGGATCTTTCGGGGTGAGAGGAGCTGTAATTGCCCCTGGGGAGGGTCTTGGGGGGTCCACGTGGGGATGGCCCAGTAGTGACGGGGCAGGACATTGGTTTTGCAGATCCCCATGAGAGCCAGGGCTTGGGAATGTGGGACCCCCGGGGTGGGGAGAGCAGAAGAGGCGACCCCGGAGCGGGGGGACTCCTGGCAGCCTGGAGATGAGGCACAGACGGGACCCCTGACTCTGAAAGGGGCAGCAGGGAGAGGGGGGAGCCCCAAGTGGCTGGACTGGGGGGAGGATGAAGAGGGGGACTCTGGGACCCCTGAAACCCCCCAGCACCCCTAAAAAAGGACCCTAGAGAGGGGGGATCCCCAGCAACCCTGAGATAGGGGGACCACCAGAACCTCAGAGGGATGAGAATGGAAAGAGGGAACTCCTGGAGGCTTTTTTGACTCATTCTTGATTTTTGGAGGTTTGTATGGATACCAGGTGTCCATTGACTTCTAGAGATGGACTTGGGCAGAGGGACCTTCAAAGTCAATGTACTCATCCCTGTTTTTCCCCAAATCAGGATTTACCACTCCCAAACCTTGGCTAGATGGAGAAAGAGGCTGCGAGGAAGAGGAAGATGTCCCAGGACAGCCAGGCAGGTGAGGAGGAAGTCACTGCCCCTTTCCCCCTCTCTCCTGCTCCATCTCCCAGCCCAGCCTGGCCCCCGGCTGTAGGACAACCCCGCTGCCGACGCCGTCCTGCCAGGGATCTCCTTCCCCTTCTCTCTAACACGGAAGCAAATCCCATCCTCTCCTTGTCCTTCTTCCCCCAGACAAGGAGCTGAGGATAAAGGCCAGGGAGGACAAATCCCCACAGCAGAACCTCATGGAAGAGGCCATTTTGAGTGGCTCCACAGCACAGGAATCCAATGGGGATGAAAATCCCCAGAGATCCCTCAGGATGAGGGGCTGCAAACCCAGCCCAGGGTGCTCCGCAGAGGAAAGACCTACCCTGTGCCAGGAAGAGGGCCAGAGATGGAGCCAGAGCTCGGAGCTGCTTTTTCATGAGCAGCTTCATGATGGGGAGAGGCCCTACAAGTGCTTGGAATGTGGAAGAGCAGTGCTGCAATAAAGGATGGCTGCTTTCTAATACTCAAAACTGTATTAGAAAGTTTCTATCTGTCCAGTGTCAGTATAATTTCCACAGTGTCACACAGGCCCCTTGGTCCCAGGGGGTCCTGCAGTTTCACAGTGGCCCCTTGGTTCTGCAGTGTCCCAATGGCCTCTTGGTCCCATGACACCCTACAGGGTCATAATGGTCTGGTTGATTCCAGAGGTTCCAGATTGTCACAATGGTCTCCTTGGTTCTGTAGCATCAAAATGGTCTCCTTTATTCCATGGTGCCCCAGAGTGTCACATTGATGTCCTTAGTTCCATAAGGCCCCACGGTGTCACAGTGGCCCCTTGTCTCCATGAGGCCCCAAGTGTTCACAGTGAACCCTTGGTTCCGCAGTGTGACAATGGTCTGGTTGGTTCCATAAAGCCCTACAGTGTCACAGCTGTCCCTTGGTTCCATGGGGCCCTGCAGTGTCACAATGGATTCCTTGGTTCCATGGGCCCTGCAGTGTCACAATGGATTCCTTGGTTCCTTGAGGTTCCACAGTGTCACAATGGTTCCTTGGTTCCTTGAGGTTCCACAGTGTCACAATGGATTCCTTGGTTCCTTGGGGCCCTGCAGTGACACAATGGGTTCCTTGGTTCCATGGGGCAGTGTCACAATGGATGCCTTGGTTCCATGGGGCCCTGCAGTGTCACAATGGGTTCCTTGGTTCCTTGAGGTTCCACAGTGTCACACTGTCCCCTTGTCTCCATGAGGCCCTGCAGGGTCACCCTGGGGCAGGGGGTCAGGAGGGATTCACTCCCCACACGCTGCAGCTCCCTGTGCCAGGTGGGACCAACCCCTTCTTCCAAGCCAGCGCTCCTGAGCACATCCAGCTCCCTGCAACCACGGTGGGGGCTTCAAGGCCAAAATCTGAGTCACAGACAGTTTGCCACTATTTCTGTCTTTATTTGATCAAGAAAAGTCCCACTGTGCAGTGCCCCTTTCCTGCAGTCCCTGCCATACTGGGAGCATACACGGAGCTCTGAGCAAGAGAAATGGCCCAAGCTCTGCCTCTGCTCTGACTCGGGGATGGTGGCAAATGCTCTGTGGGGTGGCTGGAACGATGGAAAAAGGACAATTGGCAGAGGGAAACCCGTCTGGGCTGCTGGGCTGGGACAAGACATGGCTGCCGGGTAGAGAAGTTGGCTGTAAAAGTCCCTCCTGTGGATGCTCAGGTCCCCAAGAGCCGGGCACTGAAGAGCATCACAACAACGGACAGGGGGGTGGGGCTGCCAGGATTAAAGTGTCTCAGGTGGAGCTGGACTGGCCACACAAGGGTGAGTGATTTCTGGCTCAATGGGCCCAGGACACCTCAGGTCATCAGGGCAGACATGTAGTCTCCAGATGGGCTGGTGACCAAGGGGTTGATTTAACCCTGGACACCATCTCCAGGTTATCCGTGACTGTGGAACATGTGCTGCAATCCAGCAAGGCCAAGCGAGTAAAGCCCCTGTGGTGTGGGGGACGATGGTGGGAATCCCAGTCTTGGGGGGCCTGGCAGAGTGATGACATCCCAGTGCCACAGAGCCAGCAGGGCAAGAGCTGCTGCTGACAATGGTGGGAACAACCCCTGGATGGATGGAGATGCACCCTGTGCCTCACAGCACTGCCCAGAACACCACCCTGGGCCTGGAAAAGCAAGGCCTGTGGGGACAGGGCCCCCAGAAAGAATTGAGTGGGACAATGGGACTCATTTCCCAAAGAGCCTCATGGACACCTGGGCCAGAGAGCAGGGATTGAGGGGGTGTTTTATATTTCCTGTCAGGCACCAGCCCTGGGAAAGCTGAACTGTGCAAGGGACTGCTAAAATCCACCTTGAAAGGAATGGATGGTGGCAGCTCCAAACACTGGGAGCTGCATTTAGCGAGGGCCACCTGGTCAGTGAACACCCCAGGCTCCACCACTGGAGCTGGCCCTCCCCAGTCAAAACCTCCATGTGCCACAGAAAGGGATAAAGTCCCCGTGGTGCCTATGAGGAATGTGTTAGGGAAGACAAGGCTGGAGCAGTCCTGCCTCAAGCAAAGGCAAACCCATCCCAGGGATTGTTTTTGCTCAAGGACCTGGGTGCACTTGGTGAGAGATGCAGAGAGATGGGGAAACACAACGTGTGTCTGAAGGGGATTTGATTTTGGGGTGAGAACAGTCTGTAATGTTGAATTGTATCACACTGGGTGCTGAATGACACTGCCACTGTTTGCCATAATTGCCATGGCCAGTGAAGATGGAGGGCTCCAGACACAGCAGCCCTGAGCTCCTGCTGCAGGCACCAGCTGAGAGCACAGCAGCCCTGCTGCCCTGGGAGACATCCAGCATGGACAGAACCCACAGCCGTGGGTGAAATTAACTCAACAGACATCTTGGAGGGACAGCCATTGACTTTGGAAATGAGACTCGTGCTTGTGTGAGTATACATATACATATACATATACATATACATATACATATACATATACATATACATATACATGTATGTGGAGGATGGGTTCCTCCAGAAATGGGGACATGTGAGCAATCCAGCCTATCTGGATGAAAAAGGCCTGTAACCATTCAAGGGCAGCGAAGCCACGTACAAGAAGGAACAAGGGATGACAGAAGTCACGTCCAAGGAAGAACAAAGGATGCTAACAGCTTCAGAACGTGAGAATCGGATAGAAGCCAAAAGAAGGACTGCATAAACCTGCTGTATGTGCAAAAGCCATCAACCAATCCGGGCTAAAAGGCTGACGTGTGCTTTTAGGGTATATCCAATTGCAAAGCAGCACGTAACACGTGATAGAAGCTGAAAACTGTATAAAAGGCACTGTTACTTTGCAATAAATGGCTCACTTTGATCATATTGATCATGGAGTGATGGCCCATTCTTGATTCTTTCGGACATACACACATACACATACACCCACACATATACATTTACATTTACACCTACATACACATACACGTACATATACACATACATTTACATACACGTATACACATGCACATACATAGACATAGACATAGACATACACATACACATACACATACACATACACACACATACACACATATACACATACACATATATGCTTACATATACGCTTACGTGTACATTTACATATACATGTACACATATACATACATCACATCTACATCTACATTTACATATACACATACACATATACATATACACATACGTATACATATACATATATACATACACTAACACATACATGCACATACACATATACATATATGCTTACATATACGTTTACATATACATATACATACACATACATTTATATATGTATATGTATACATAGACATAGACATTTACATATATATTTACATTTACAGTTACACATACATATACATACACATTTACATATACATATTCACTTACATACACATATATATACACATTTACATTTACACATAAACATACACATCGGATAGGTATACGTTTACATATACATATACATACACAAATACATTTACATTTACATATACATATACATTTATATTTACATATACATATACCCTTACATATACATTTTTATATATTTACATATATATACACATACACATATACATATAGATTTATATATACACATACATATACATATACACATACATACACATACACATTTAAATATACATATAACATACATATACATTTACATTTACATATACACTTACATTTACATGTACATACACATACATTTACATATATGTGTATGTATATGTATACGTGTACATAGACATAGACATAGTCATTTACATATACATTTATATTACATTTATATTACATTTATACATACAGATACACACACACATACAGATACATATACGTACACATACACATTTACGTATACATGTACATGTACATATACCTATACATACACATACATTTATATATACGTATACATAGACATAGACATAGATATACATAGACGTAGATATAGACACTTACATATACAGTTACACATACACATACACATACACATACACATACATATACACATACACATATGCACATACATATACATATACCATTTGGGGTTTTTTTTGTTTTGTGTCTGGAATGGTTGCTGCCTCTCCTCCCCTGATTTATTAAAAAATATGGATATTGATCTAATATTGATACCCAACTGTGATGGACCAAAACTTTTCTAACAGTTTAAAGTTAGAAAGTGTATGTTTATTACCAATGCTAGGCAGCGTGTGGAATAGCTCCCAAATACACACCACGCCTTACAAAAAATCAGAGTCCTTTTATTTACAGAAGTATTGAATACCCAAAACACAAATGCATATTCATAACTCCAGTAACTCCC